>WNWK01001081.1:0-329939 GCA_009830355.1 Cherax destructor | reverse complement strand
GTTTGTTGTTTGATGATATCTTTTATACACCCCAGGTCCTTTCACTCTTAATACTTGGTTATCCCTTGGATTTCTCCAGTCTGCCCTCACTTCATCCAATTTGTATGCCCTTTGCACTTTTTTGGGGTTAAAAACCCCTTAAAAGCTGTTTGTTTGATCACATATCAATCTGTTAATGCTACCGGAGATTATCACTGCCTTCCTGTTCACTTTTTTCCATTAGTTTTACATCATCTACAAATAGTGACACACAAGCCAGCCCCTTCTAAAGTTGCCTTCAACAAACCAGCCATATCTCACTGCTCTGGTAATTCATTCACTTATATTGGGAGCAGTAGTGTTACTAGTACTGACTCTGGCAGACCCTTTTACTCATTACTCCCCCATTCTGATAACTCATTCCCCATTGTTCATTCGGATACCCCTGACCCACTGGAGTGCTCTACCTTTTAAACCCTGCTTCAAGAAATATTCCTGACATCCCTGTGGCCATCTGTGTTTTAACTATCAGCTGTGCCTCCAAGTACCTGTTTTCCACCTATCAAATAACTATCCCTGAAACCCTTGGAATTCCTGTGATATTTTTGTTATTATGTCTTTCCTGGTTCTTCTGCCCTTTCACTATCATTAAGATTCATTTCCATTACCCTTTTCCCCGTAGTTCATACATTTTAGTTGGAACAGTCACATACCACTGCTATTTGCTAGGCAGGGATTTCATTTTTGGTTACTCCAAGATGGGCCGGGTATGTGTGTGTTTTTGTATATACAGCCTCTCCTCACGAGCTATGTATTGTTTAGCGATGACTTGACTTACGACGGCTCTCTGACCAGTATGCATACCCAAAAAATATATATTAGGCGATTTCCCTATTCTGTTTATTACAATATAATACACTACTGCATAAACATTTAAAAAAATACAAGAAATGTTATAAATGGTGCAAAGGTGACATTAAAAAAATATAAGGATGGTTGAACATATCCACTACGATTATAGTATGTTTTACTTTTCAAAGAATTTTTTTACCGATGTGGTCTTAGGGAAAAGAACTCCATCGGGGGAGGAGTGGGGAGTGAATGAGTGAGTGAGGAATGAGTGTGAGTGAATGAGGGGGGAATGAGTGAGTGAGTGTGAGGGAGAGTTAGTGAGGGGTGTGTGTGTGTGTGTGTGTGTGTGTGTGTGTGTGTGTGTGTGGGAGACCCTTTTGTCCAGGCACATGTCGAAGACACTAGGGGCCTTTTGGGGTGGAAAAACTTAAATGTTTCCGCCGTGTGTGTGTGTCTCCCCTTGTTGCTGTGTCCCACACATTGTGTGAGGGGGTGAGAGGGAGAGTGTGAGTGATTAGAGATGAGACAGTGAGAATTATAGAAGGATACATGTTGAAACTGAGGGCATAGTATAAT
The DNA here is from genome assembly GCA_009830355.1 of Cherax destructor. Classification (NCBI taxonomy): domain Eukaryota; kingdom Metazoa; phylum Arthropoda; class Malacostraca; order Decapoda; family Parastacidae; genus Cherax; species Cherax destructor. The sequence continues at coordinate 328,532 of WNWK01001081.1, read as the reverse complement.
TTTTATAGACATTTTGGAAAAAGATATAGCACATTGATTTAGGAAGTGAAGGGACATTTAACCAGATGTTTGCAAATCCATGTAATTAAACAGTACTTAGTTAAGGGTAAGGAGCTGTTTATTGAATTTAGATTGGGAGGCAATGTGGCTGTGTTTGCAAAGGAAGGTTATTAAAGCTGTCAGATGATTTTATGAGAGTGAGGCTCAGGTTAAAGTACATTATAGAGAAAAGTATTATTTTTTTGGATTAAAAATAGGCCTTATTTAATGTGTATTAGATGAGTTTGGAAAAGAAGTAAATGCTCGCGTGTTTGCGAGAGGCATGGGCTTAATAGATAATGAATCTCATATGAAGTGGAAGTTGCTACAATTGCTCTTTGCTGATGACACAGTGTTTTAGAAGATTAATTGCAAAGGTTAGTGGTATAATTGAGGAGGGTGTGAAAATGTTTCGCCCGGTGGGCGAAAAATTTTGAAGTGTTTCCTACACACACACACACATACATACAACAGGCCTAGTGTCTAATCGACATGTGCCTAGGACAAAATGGTAACTAACTAACTAACACACACGGGGCCAGGAGTTGTGACTCGACTCCTGCAACCACAACTAGGTGAGTACACACACACTCACATACACACTCTCATTCTCTCACTCTACAATATACAAAAAAAATTACAAGGAAATTTAATAATTTTTAATACATTATAATTACATGAAAAAAATACTTTATGAAAACCAGTGTTGATAGTTTATTTCTTCTTTCACATCTACATATTATTACTAAAGTTTTATTGCTCTTTTATTATTCCAGTACTATATCTGCATAGTTTTCTTTGTATGAACCTACTACCATTCCCACCCTAAATACAGTATCCAGCTTGGCTTAAGGAAGCTACTAAAAATAATTATCTACTACTCATTTTCTTGTTTGGTAATATGGACTCTGTATTATATATTGGACTCTGTGTGCATGGTGTTGTGCTTGAACTAACATTAAGTGATATCTTGTTGGCTGAGCACAAGAAAGTTCAGTGCCATTTTTGGTTACCATATAAAAATAGAATAAAGACTGATACATATAGTATTATTTATGTCAAGCAAGAGTTGTGGTGAGGACTCTGTGTTGCATGTATGCACAGCTTCTTCACACAGTCTTTGATAAATAGTCATCAGAGGTGTCCTGTTGGGTTATGCAAGACCTCGTTAACTGCTTGTCTTGTGCTTGGCCAGCAGTAGTTGGAACGACTTAACAAAATACAATATGTGGTTTAGTGCCGCCAGTTGACAATTCATAATTCATGCCGTGATTATTGAAGTTTCTCACAAGCAATGTTTTTTTGTTTGCTTTGTAAATAAATTACTTATTTTTAAATTTTCAGAATGTGGAAGAATGTATGGTAACTTGTGTGAATGTTATTCCTTCTTACAATTATCAACTTGGAGTCATCTAAAATTGTTCTTATAATTTAGCCTTCATTTATGACCGATTTCGTATCCGAGACACTCCTTGGGAAAGTTGTTCAAGCATCGCTATTTTATGAAGAACATAAGATGGTTTTAATGTCTGATAAAGTAATTCTCACTATTCTTAGGAAATTAAAACATTTTCTTATTTTTAACTTACTAAAGCTGACATTACTCAGGACCCACAACTCACTCAACACAAATCCAGTTCCCACTTAGCTGAGTCAGTGAGACATCACAGTCTGCTATATTATAGAGCTGCTTATAGTCAGTAATCATGACAAGTCTCAACAAGGTTACTCACTTTACCTACTCATTATTATCCTGAACAGCTTTGGAATATTGCCACCATTTACAGTGGTACCTCGAGTTACGATATTTTTGTTCGAGAATGCTGTTCAAGTGCCATTACCAAACGAATTTATCCCCATAAGGAATAATGTAAAATAAACTAGTCCTTTTACACCCCCAAAAATATACCTACAAAAGCATTTAAAAAAATAAACTTACATAAAAGGGCGATTTTGGGGACCTTTACCTTTGATATACCTTACCTTTGAAGAGTTTCGAGAGTATCTATCTCTGAGCCCGGCCATGGGCCAGGCTCGCTGGTGCTTGCCTGGTCAACCAGGCTGTTGCTGCTGGAGGCCCGCTGCCCCACATATCCATCACAGCCTGGTTGATCTGGCACCTGGTGAAGATATTTGTCCAGTTTCTCTTGAAGGCTTCTACACTGGTTCCAGCCGTGTTTGATATCTTCTGGTAAGATGTTGAATAGTCTGGGACCCGGATGTTAATACAGTGCTCCCGTATTGTCCCCACCGCACCCCCTGCTCCTCACTGGATTTATTTTACACTTTCTCCCATATCTCTCACTCCAGTATGTTGTTATGGCAGTGTGCAGATTTGGGACCAGGCCCTCAAGTACTTTCCATGTATATATTATCATGTATCTCTCTCCTCCGCTCCAATGAGTACATGTTCAAGACTTGAAGGCGTTCCCAATAATTTAGATGTTTCAATGGCTCAATGTGAGCCGTAAACGATCTCTGGATTTGTTCCAGCTCTGCTATTTCTCCTGCCCTGAACGGACGCTCAGCACTGGCAGTATTCTAAGTGAGGGAGCACTAGCGATTTGAATAGTGTCACCATCGGCATTATTTCCTTGTTTTGAAAGTTCTCAATACCCACCCGTCATCTTCCTGGCTGTTGTGATCTTTGTCTTGTTATGGTCTTTAAACGACAGATCAGCAGACATAATTATTCCCAAGTCCTTTACGTGTTCCTTTCGTTCTATGTGGTGACCCTCTTGCGTTTTGTATATAGTGTTCCTTTTGAGTTCTTCATTTTTCCATACCTAAGCAGCTGAAACTTATCACCATTGAACGTCATGTTGTTCTCCACTGCCCATTGGAAGACCCTGCTTATGTCCTCCTGTAATTTTTCAGTGTCCTCTACCGTAGTGACTTTCATGCTTATTTTAGTGTCATCTGCAAATGATGATACAAAAGTGTGCTGGGTGTTTTATCTATGTCTGCTATGAGGATTAGAAACAGCAGAGGTGCCAGGACAGTGCCTTGGGGCACTGAGCTTTGACCTCGCTGATGCTGGATCTTGCCCTGTTCACTACTACTTTTTGTGTTCTTTGTGTTAGGAACTCAAAAATCCATCTGCCTACCTTCCCGTAATGCCTATGGCCCTCATTTTGTGCGCTATCACTCCATGATCGCATTTGTCAAACGCCTTTGCAAAATCTGTGTAAATCACATCTGCGTTTTGGTCGTCCTCCAATGCCTCTGTAATTCTGTCATAATGGTTCAGCAGCTGGACAGGCATGATCGACCCGCTCTAAAGCCATGCTGGTTCGGGTTATGTTGGTTGTGCTGGTCCATGAACTTTGTAATCTGCCGTCTCATCACTCTTTCAAAGATTTTTATGATGTGAGAAGTGAGGGCTACTGGTCTGTAATTTTTAGCTAGTGCTCTACTACCTCCTTATGCAAAGGAGCTATGTCTGCACTCTTTAAGGCCTCTGGAATTTCACCTAGATCTAAGCTCTTCTCCACAGAATACTAAGGGCTCTTGCTAATGGTACTTTGCACTGCTTTATAAATAAAGCATTCCATGAATCTGGTCCAGGTGCTGAGTGAGTGGGCATGTTGGCCATTTCTTTTTCAAATCTATGGGATTTGTACTAATGTCGGTTAGGTGGTCTGCGCAGCCTTCTGCTGGAGTGAAAATATTTCTGCATTTTCTACCTTGCTGTCATTTAGTGGGTTGCTGAACACTGACTCATACTGTTCTTTTAGAATTTCACTCATTTCCTGTTCATCGTCCGTATACGAATCTCCTCTCAATAATGGTCCAATTCTACAGGTAGTTCTTAGCTTGGATTTTGCATAGAGTAGAAATATTTTGGGTTTCTTGCAATATCCTGTATGGCTCTTTGTTCCCTTTGTACTTCTTCTGTCAGGTATGACATCTTAAGTTTTTGCTCTAATTCCGTGATCTCTCGGTTAAGGCTATCTCTCTTCTGTTGCAACATAACTGTGTTTTTCAGCAATTCAGTAACCCGTTTCTTCTCCTGTACCATCTCCTACGCCTCTCTATATCTGATCTTCTTCGGGTTTCCTCAATGGTACGTGTTTCATACATACCTTGTATGCTTCTGTATTCAGCTCTCTAGGCACTGGTGGGGATTTAGGGTGCTCATGTCTGATTCCCATGATATGTCTGATAGCTCTTGGTTTATTTTTTCCCAGTCAATTCTATGGTTATTAAAATTAAACTTACTGAACATTCCGTCTCTAACATTAGTGTCGCAGTTCCCTAACCCTGAGTTAATACTAGTTTGAACTTCTATGATGTTATGATCAGAGTATATTGTTTTTGTAACTGTTATGTCTCTGATTAATTCCTCGTTGTTTGTGAATATCAAATCCAGGGTATTTTCATTTCTAGTGGGATCAATTATCTGTTGGTTTAGTGAGTACTTTTCACAAAGCCTCATTAGTTCCCTGGTATGTGCCTGTTGAGCCAGGGTGCTTCCAGTAGTTATTTCTGGTATAACATTATGGTGCCTCATCTTCCATTTTACATGAGGGAGATTAAAATCTCCAAGGATTAAAATGTTTGGGGTGGGATTCTCTAGCCTATCCAGATAGCTATCTATCTTCTTTAACTGCTCTGGAATTCTCCGCAGTTGCTGATGGTGGTTTGTATACTAGGATAATTACTAGATTCTTATTTTCCACTTTAATGCCGAGGATTTCTACTATATCATTCGTAGCGTTCAAAACTTCTGTGCAACAGAGAGTATCTTTTATATAGAGTCCTACTCCTCCCTGTGACCTATTAATTCTATCACATCTATACATGTTATAGTTTTCTATCTTAATCTCTCCGTCCAAAACATCCCTTGTATGTGTTTCTGTAAATGCTCCAAACATGGCATTTGCTTCTGATAGGAGTCCACTAACATAACTAACTTTGTCATTTTTATTTGATTTCAGACCCTGAATATTTGCAAATATGAAGCAGGAGTTACCATTTGGGATGTTTGGTCTTTCTTTGTGTTTGGTTAGTACCACTGGTGATGTCCTACCTGGTATGGCCCCTGGTGCCCATACCCCTGGTTTCTCCAGTACTGACTTTGATTGTTTATACAGCCCTGATGAGCTGGTGCCTGTGTTGTCTTGTCCCACTGTTCTGCCCATCTGTCCCCTCTGTACCATTTCCACCTTTTGTCTCTTTCTTTATCTGGTTGTTTCTCCTTATATCTAAAAAGATTGCTGTTCTTTTTCATTTTCCCTTTCCCTGCTTTCTCTGTATCGTACTGTTCCCTTTATATGGTGGTCTGGGCAGCTCATGTCATAACATTCTCTGGACTGTGTTGAAGCTTGACACATCACTGGATGGAAGTATCTGCACTCTTTGTTAAACCGACACTTTCCTTTCCTTAACATGTTGGCACATTTTCTGGTGTGTTTATTCCAACAATCTCTGCCATAAAGGCACATACCTTTAGCATAGAATCTGCATATGTTTTGGCTGCCTATATTTACTGACTTTGTATTTTCCCAAAGATCTGCAGAATTATCTGCGTTTTTTTCCTCTCTTTCCACTCCTTGGTTTTCCTCGTTATCTGCGCTTTTCTCCTTTGATGACATGGGGCCAACATTTTCCCTGGAAGAGGACTCCCCTACTATATCTGTATTAGAGGCTATGGCTGTGGTGGCGTCCTTAACCAAAACCGGATGTTCACTATGGCTGGGGCTGGGTCTGGGTCTGTCCTGGGGCTGGGGCTGAGTTAGCTAATGTTTTTGTCTCCTGTGTTTTTCCCGTGGATGACTGTTTATTTTTGGGTCAATTGTTGTAGACTGGTCATTCTGTGTGTTATACTTTACCCCTTTCTTATCTTCCCAAGTTCTATATATACCGGGAGACTATTCAATAGTTCCTCTTTTCTTCATGCTTATTGTTTATTAGCCTCCTGAGTGCTTTCCTGATTTCTGTCCATAGTTCCAAATCCTTGTTGCAGATCCAGAAACACCTTTCTAGACGGATGTCACTTCTTGTTACTGTGTTAATTTTTGAACATGTGACATGATGTTTTGAAAAGCAAAGGTTGCATGTGATTCTAGATCTTTTCCCAAGAGCCTTTTCACAAGTCCCACAGATATACTGTACTGCCATTCTGCCTGTATCCTATTTGTATTAGTATATGTGGGATGTACTGATTATGGAGACTTACTACACCTTATATTATATTATTGTTATAATATGTATTTATTTCTGTTTGCTCACTGTATAACTCTCTATATTTATTCCTCTCTGATCAGTCCTATATACATTTTAATGTATTATTCTCACTGAGATCCCCACACTGGTCTAGACAGGATATTGTGGTATGGTGTATATGGTGTTTTTATGGGTGTGTATGGTAGGCCTCCGTGGCTGACTTCAGCACTGCCAGGCGTATGACTAAAGCACACTACTCAGTCCTATACTGCCATGCGATGCCCGTTTAGACCACTTTCATTTTCTTAGATCACTATCCTTGTGTTTTCTACTGCCAATTGGGTTCACTAGGTCTTTTTTATTCTGTCCTGGTATCCTAGTCTATTCGTTATAAGTGGTAACTCAGATCTATAAAAGTCGCTTGGCACATTGACCACTCCAGGGCAAGTGGTCACCCGCACTGCCACACCATCGTAACTCGAGGTACCACTATACCTGTATGTATATGATTCAAAGGTCATCATTCCCATGACCAGGATTCTGTTAATGGCATGATAAATCAGGCTATTGGTGCTCACTGCATGCAGTCCAAATAAGGCACCACAGCCTGGCAGATCAGAAATTTCATTTGGAAACTTATTAAGTTCTCGCTAGACAGGAGTCTTTTGGCAGTTTTCCTTGTGACTCGTGAAGTCATAACATAATTGTACAATGAACAGCTCAGGTAATGAATGAGATTAGAATCCATGAAGTCAGTTTAAAACTGGCCTGTCAATTTTAGGACTGGCTTTGCATGAGTTTGAGTTCAAATTCCCACTCATTCTGCAAGTTAATTGCCCTCATGTTTGAAAGGTGGGGCATTGAAAAGTGGGTGTTCATTACCATGCAAAATCATGCTTTGTACTTAAAATATTATGCAAAGTTTTGACTAATGAAGAAAATTTTAATATTGTATAACACTAGGTAAAAAATATTTTGTTCCAAATTAACTCTTTTTAGCAATTCAAAAAGTTTACAACAAGCAGTTGTCTATCTCTGAATTTATTTTATATTAAAGCCAAGCAAATCAGATCTAATTGTGATGTTGTGGGTGTTTGAAATAGAATCTTGTCATAATAAGAATCATTACTTTTAGCTGACTCTATGGATATTGTAAGCATGCTTGCTCTTTTGATAAAGTGACTTATTCTGTTTAGCAATTTGAGTGACTTAGGGATATTTTCAGAGTAGATGTTCTAGAATAAAGGAATTACTGTGTGCATGCATGTATGTGTGTGTATGTATATAGGATGTTTAAGTGTGTGTGGATGTAGTGCAGATGATAAACAGATGATTGTGAATGTTATGATAAGCTCTAAGCAAAACAAAGCTGAAGGGGTTAGAGTTTCAGTGGGGAGAAATAAATAGGATTATGTCAGGAGTGTGTGAGAGAGTAAGAGCTAAGGAAGGAGTAGCAATAATGTTGAAGGATCAGTTACAGCAGGAAAAGAGGGAATATAAATGTATAAATTCAAGGATAATGTGGATTGAAAGGGTCAGATGCAAAAAGTGAACTATATTAAGTGTTTATGCACCTGGAGAAGAGAGGCATATAGAAGAGAGAGATTGAGAGATGTTAAGTGTATGTTTAGGGAGTTTTGAACCGAGTGAGAAGAGTAATTGTGGTGGGGAACCAAAATGCGAAAGTGAGAGAATCTGTTGTAGGGAGCATAGTAGGTAAGTTTGGAGTGCCAGGGGTAAATAATAATGGGGGGCTTTGAACTTTATATTAAGAAGTTTGGTAATAGGTAATACATATTTTGAAAAAAGAGGATAAATAAATATTGAGATATGATATTGGGTGTAATGACAATGGTTTGTTGGATTATGTATTGGTGGATAAAAGACTGGTGGATTAAGAGAGTGGTGAGAAAATATAAAAGGAGAGCAAATGAGAGAGTGAGTGAGGGTTTGTCAGCAAATTTTGTTGAGAATAAGAATTTTTTTTTAGAGTGAGATTAATAGGCTTAGAAAACCTAGGGAATGAATGTATTAGACAGTTAAAAACAGAAGAGAGTTATTAGGTGGGGAGTTGGAAGTATTGGGAAAATGGCAGAATTATTTTGAGGAGCTGTTAAATGTTGATGAGGAAAGGGAGGCAGTGATTTCATGCATTGGCGAGGGAGGTATAACATCTTTTAGGAGTGAGGAAAATCCAGATGTGAAAGGGGGGGGGAAGTGTGTGAGGCAGTGGGCAATATAAAAGAGGGGGTAAAGTAGCTGGGATTGATGGGATCAAGACAGAATTATTAAAATCAGGTTTGGATATAGTTTTGAAGTGGTTGGTATGACTTGATGTGCTGTTGGAGTATGAGCAAGGTAATATGTATGAAGGGATTCAGGGAAACTGGTTAGCCAGACTTTAGTCCTGGAGGTGGGAAGTACAGTGCCTGCATTCTGAAGGAGGGGTGGGGATATTTGCAGTTTTGCAAATTTTAATATCGGCACCCCTTTGACAAGACAGTGATGGAGTGAATGATGTTGAAAGTATGTCTTCTTCTCTTTTTTGGGTCACCCTGCCTCGGTGGGAGACGGCCGACTTGTTGAAAAATAATAATAATATATACAGTGGTACCCCGACTTACGATATTTTTTCATTCCAGAATGCTGTTCAAGTGCCATTACCAAACGAATTTATCTCCATAAGAAATGATGTAAAATAGACTAGTCCTTTTAGACCCCAAAATTACACTTACAAAAGCATTTAAAAAAATCAACTTACATAAAAGGGTGTGTTTGGGGACCATCGTAAGTCGGGGTACCACTGTATATAGTATACATATACAGTGGACCCCCGAGTTTCGACCACCTCAAAACTCAAACAATTATGTAAGTGTAATATTGTAAGTGCTTTTGTAAGTGTATTTTTGGGGGTCTGAAACGGACTAACCTATTTTACATTATTCATTATAGGAACAAATTCGTTCGGTAATGGCACTTGAACAGCCTTCTGGAATGAATTATGCCTGAAACTCGGGGGTCCACTGTATATTAAATTAATAATAATTTGTGTATTTATTGTGTGTGTATTATGCTGTATATTTTTTATGTGCAGTGTACAGTATAATGTAATTATTTTTAAAGCAGGGTTGTTTATATGATTGCTAGAATAAGTTCATGGGTCTTCAGTCTGATAACTGGAGTACTGTACTATTTTTTTTTTATCAAAGAGTGAGTTGTCATATTTATGACTGTGTGAGTAGTTATCATATAATATTCCTTATTGATTGCTTGCTTTTACATTAATACACATGCAATATGCATTTACTAATACATAATATGTAATAGCTGGTAGGGCACAAGAGTTAAATAGGGTCTTGTTCCCCATCATCTTGCAGTAATACAACATTTGAAATGGCTGGTGGGGCATAATTGTTATCTAGGCCTTCGTTCCCCACCGCCTTACATGAGGACAAGTACGTGAGTGGTCTTAGGGGTTATCTTAACTCATGTAAGCTCCTCAATTATGGCTATCTTCATCTTTACCAGCCATAGTTAGTATAGTTCAGTGACATATATATATATAGCACCATATGAATGACAAAATAAATCATCAGAGATGATAGTTCTTAAACCATCATTTACTCACATATATATATTCAAATATTTGCATGACAGAATGCTCCTAATTGTTTGATTGCACATCACTGAGGTTCAAACAATTGATATTTGAGAATGAAGAGGGGCAGTGACTTCCTTGTTTGTAAGTGTCTTCATGATCCACATCTTGGTTACTTGTAGAGCTTGACCTTGTGTGTGCTACTGCTGCAAGTCCCACACACCATTGTAGTTAATGCTTTCACTATTACCCAATGAATAGATCCTCTACATCTCTAAATGCTATCAAAGGTGACTTAAATACTGGGCTGGGAGGTAGCGATGTTACCTCCATTAAAAACCAATCTTGTAGACTGTTCATCATGTCTCAGCTGCTATAATTATTGTTTATTAAAAGTGAATAATAGGTAAGTTGTAGTTGCAAGTCACTAAGTTGGATGTGAGAGCGATGAAAGGTAGTTCATTGGTTTGGTCAACAGGAAACAGGAAAGCTTCTCCTAGTGACGGTCTTAAAGATTATAACTAGCTCACTGATAAGTGATTGCTGTTACATCAGTGCTGGGTATCTGTGTGACACTTGACTGAGTTGGATGCGAGAGTGAGAAAATTGAGCGAGTTCAGTGTACGAATCTGGCACATAATTTGAGGATAGGAAACTTTTTGAGAGTTGGTTGAAAATTTGTTTAAATTAAACTTGCTGCGGCTTCTCTTTCTTCTTGTTGGTGGGAAGTGGCAAAGGTGATAAAACAAAAATATTAATCTAGAAGAATGAAGGATTTGTTTTGGTATAAAAGATTATAGGTGAAATAATTTACAAGGAAAGGGGAATTAACAGCCACAAGTAATTTTTTGGGTCACACTGCCTTGGTGGGAGATGGTCAACGTGTTGAAAAAATAATTACAAAGATTTTGTTGTGATTTCTGAATATTTAATTCTGGATTTAATAAGACTGCCAGATAATTTTTGCATACCAAATAATCAGTTACTGATAACTGACAGTATACTGTATGTATTGTAACGAGTTAATATAGTAAACGCAGTGTTCGAATAGGTAGAATATTTTGTTTTGAATAAATCTATAAATATATTAAACAAGTAATGGTGAATGTTTCCTTTGGATCACACTGCCATGGCAGGAGACAGCTGCTGAGGCAATAATAAAAATGTATAAAATAGACTAAACTCCACTTATTGCACAAGTTACATTTCTAAAATTAGTGTTATGTGCAAAGTGTAGAACATGGAAAAAATAAGGTTACTTCCAAAACAGTCAGTTTTTTTCCTTTGTCAAAAATAGTTTTTGATATGTTATATTGTAGAAGTTGCTGCTTGTTGATTTAGAGATGTGTGGAGAAGGTTGATGTTTCCCTACTAGGCCTAGTTTGATGTAATGAGATTTACACTTATAAAGAAAAGTACCTGTAGCTAAAAATGTTACATTATTTTTTTCTTCCCTTGAATTCTGGTTGATATTACTTGTTAATCTTGAAATGTAGTTGTGTAGAGGATGAATATGGCCAGGTATAATTCCAGTGCAGCTATTTGGCAGGCAGTGTTAGTTGCTACCATCACCACCTACCAGCACCATCACCTATCACCATCTAACACCACCACCATTACCTATAATTTAAAAGGCCTATGGTAAGCTGGTTGTGACTTAGTTTGGTGTGGCAATTATAATTTAACTATTCAAATATCTCCTTTTAAAGTAGGCTGAAAGAAAGTGACAAGAATTTTATACTACAGTAACTTAAATTCCTTGTTCCTCCTGCTTGTTATTATGAGTGTGTATAGGGATGGTTAATATAACCCTCTTGGTCCACGAACATGGAGGAAAAAATTACATGTAGGTGGGTGTTTACACCAAATAGCCAAGCTAGATCTTCCCTAAATTATTGGGCGCTTCCTAGGCATGGAGGGAAAATATCCCATTCTAGATCCAACCTGATTTCAATTTTTTCCTACTTTACATTGCAAATCTTGTAAAAGGGTAATATATAGAACAATTTCATTATCAGTATAAAAGTGCAATACGAAGAAGTGTGACGTGAGAGAATTTAATGTATGTGTTAAAGCTAAGAAATTAAGAAATAGAAGTGTATTTATTTAATTGAGATTTGAGAAATTGTAGCTGGAAATTAATATACTGTAGTACCAGCAGGTAGCATCATAGGAATACGTACATAAATAATTAGGAACCAATTCCTGTCTAGGACAAATCCTTAGTTTTGTTCATTAGAGATCATACATGGGGAAAGTAATGCACTTGAGTTGTCCCTATACTATGATGCTTAACCATTATCGCTCACTGGTAGGTAGTGGTGAAGAGCTTTTGAATCAGAGCTACCCTCCCATTTCTTGGATCAAACCTAATTGCCTAACATTCCCCAGGGACTATTGGTTTAGTGCTTCCCCTTACATACATGTTCATACCTATTTTAGGATTGTTTATTATTTTAGAAAATTTAAATTTCTTCATGGAAAAAATCCTTAAGCAAAGTTTGACTTTAAGTGGTGTGTTTGTCAAGTTAAGCTTTTAGGCAAGAGAGATGTGGATAATGAAGTGTGTTGTTGTATATGAGTGGAGGGTATGAGGTGTTGGGTAGTAGAAATAGTGTGTGATGTATAAACACAGCAACCTTACACAGGAAGTACAGTGGACCCCCGGTGTTCATGATTTATTTGTTCCAGAATGCTGTTGAAGTGCCGTTACTAAACGAATTTGTTCCCATAAGGAATAATGTAAATTAGACTAGTCCTTTTAGACCCCCAAATATACACTTACAAAAGAACTTAAAAAATACACTTACATAATTGTTCGAGTTTGGAGCATCACGAAAACCGGGGGTCCACTGTATTTAGGTACCATCCTTGGTTTTGTGATTTGTTTTTCATAGCTTACTCTGACTACTCGATTTTATAGCATGAGTACTTAAGCTATTTCTGCTCCTTATCATTTTTCTTATTTTCAACTAAAACAATTTTCAAAGATTCTAGCAAGTTATGAATGAATATACAAATTTAAAACAAAAGGGGTTTAGTTATAGGTAATACATATTTTAAGAAAAAGAGGATAAATAAGTATACAAGATATGATGTAGGGCGTAATGACAGTAGTTTGTTGGACTACGTATTGGTAGATAAAAGACTGTTGAGTAGACTTCAGGATGTACATGTTTATAGAGGGGCCACATATATATCAGATCACTTTTTAGTTATAGCTACAGTGGGAGTAAAAGGAAGATGGGATACAAGGAAAATAGAATCAGTAAGTAAGAGAGAGGTGAAGGTTTATAAACTAAAAGAGGAGACAGTTAGAGTGTTCAGCAGAAGTTTGTGGTTACAGGCGAGTGGGTGCGGGAGGGAAGAAGAGCGATTGGTGGAATGATGATGTAAAGAGAGTAGTAAGGGAGAAAAAGTTAGCATATGAGAGGTTTTTACGAAGTAGAAGTGATGCAAGGAGGGAAGAGTATATGGAGAGAAAAAGAGAGGTTAAGAGAGTGGTGAAGCAATGTAAAAAGAGAGCAAATGAGAGAGTGGGTGAGATGTTATCAACAAATTTTGTTGAAAATAAGAAAAAGTTTTTGGAGTGAGATTAATAAGTTTAGGAAGCCTAGGGAACAAATGGATTTGACAGTTAAAAATAGGAGAGGAGAGTTATTAAATGGAGAGTTAGAGGTATCGGGAAGATGGAGAGAATATTTTGAGGAGTTGTTAAATGTTGATGAAGACAGGAAGCTGTGATTTCGTGTATAGGGCAAGGAGGAATAACATCTTGTAGGAGTATGGAAGAGCCAGTTGTGAGTGTGGGGGAAGTTCGTGAGGCAGTGGGTAGAATGAAAGGGGGTAAGGCAGCTGGGATTGATGGGATAAAGATAGAAATGTTAAAAGCAGGTGGGGATATAGTTTTGGAATGGTTGGTGCTATTATTTAATAAATGTATGGAAGAGGGTAAGGTACCTAGGGATTGGCAGAGAGCGTGTATTGTTCCTTTGTATAAAGGCAAAGGGGACAAAAGAGAGTGCAAAAAATTTTAGGGAATAAGTCTGTTGAGTGTACCTGGTAAAGTGTATGGTAGAGTTATTATTGAAAGAATTAAGAGTAAGACAGAAAGCAGGATAGCAGATGAACAAGGGGGCTTTAGGAAAGGTAGGGGGTGTGTAGACCAAGTGTTTGCAGTGAAACATATAGGTGAACAGTATTTGGATAAGGGTAAAGAGGTTTTTGTGGCATTTATGGATTTGGAAAAGGCATATGATAGGGTGGATAGGGAAGCAATGTGGCAGATGTTGCAGGTGTATGGAATAGGAGGTAGGTTACTGAAAGCAGTGAAGAGTTTTTATGAGGATAGTGAGGCTCAGGTTAGAGTGTGTAGGAGGGAGGGGGACTATTTCCCAGTAAAAGTGGGCCTTAGACAAGGATGTGTGATGTCACCGTGGTTGTTCAATATATTTATAGATGGGGTTGTAAGAGAAGTGAATGCGGGGGTCTTGGTAAGAGGTGTGGGGTTAAAAGATAAAGAATCAAATACAAAGTGGGAGTTCTCACAGTTGATAAATAACAAAAAAGGCACAATACCGTAAGCTCCTCCCTTTTATATGTGCGGGTTGTGTGTGTATCTCACAGTTGCTTTTTGCTGATGATACTGTGCTGTGCTTTTGGGAGATTCTGAAGAGAAGTTGCAGAGGTTGGTGGATGAATTTGGTAGGGTGTGTAAAAGAAGAAAATTGAAAGTGAATATAGGAAAGAGTAAGGTGATGAGGATAACAAAAAGATTAGGTGACGAAAGATTGGATATCAGATTGGAGGGAGAGAGTATGGAGGAGGTGAATGTATTCAGATATTTGGGAGTGGACATGTCAGCAGATGGGTCTATGAAGGATGAGGTGAATCATAGAATTGATGAGGAGAAAAGGGTGAGTGGAGCACTTTGGAGTCTGTGGAGACAAAGAACTTTGTCCATGGAAGTAAAGAGGGGAATGTATGAGAGTATAGTTATACCAACACTCTTATATGGGTGTGAAGCATGGGTGATGAATGTTGCAACGAGGAGAAGGCTGGAGGCAGTGGAGATGTCATGTCTGAGGTCAATGTGTGGTGTGAATATAATGCAGAGAATTCAGAGTTTGGAAATTAGGAGGAGGTGCGGGATTACCATAACTATTATCCAGAGAGCTGAGAAGGGGTTGTTGAGGTGGTTCGGACATGTAGAGAGAATGGAACGTGACAGAATGACTTCGAGAGTGTATAAATCTGTAGTGGAGGGAAGGTGGGGTAGGGGTCAGCCTAGCAAAAGTTGGAGGGAGGGGGTAAAGGAGGTTTTGTGTGCGAGGGGCTTGGACTTCCAGCAAGCATGTGTGAGCGTATTTGATAGGAGTGAATGGAGACAAATGGTTTTTAATACTTGACGTGCTGTTGGAGTGTGAGCAAAGTAACATTTATGAAGGGATTCAGGGAAACCGGCAAGCCGGACTCGAGTCCTGTAGATGGGAAGTACAGTGCATGCACTCTGAAGGAGGGGTGTTAATGTTGCAGTTTTATAACTGGAGTGTAAAGCACCCCTCTGGCAAGACAGTGATGGAGTGAATGATGATGAAAGTTTTTCTTTTTCGGGCCACCCTGCCTTGGTGGGAATCGGCCGATGTGTTAATAAAAAAATAAAAAAATAAATAAAAAAAAGACAAAAATAAATTTTGATAAATTGCAGAGGAGCAAATCAAGCTTGTAAAGAGCGAAGTAAATGTGAAAGATAAAACAAATAATGATGGGAAAGCTACTAAACCAGGGGAGGAAATGTGCAAGATACTAAATAGGAAATTTCAGAGTGTATTTACATAAGCATTACACCAAACATTCCTAAACCCAAAACTGCCAGTTAAAGATGAGAAGCTATTATCAGATATTGACTAAAACAAGCTTATTTTTTTGAAGAATATTTAATATTTCATTACAAGAAAATTTCCTAGGATAACCCAAAAAATCCAGACAAAGTGCTTGTAGATATAATGTGTAAACATGTCTGGCAAATGCGTATTTACACTTGCTCAAGAACCAGACGTGTTGGTTCAGGAGTGGATCTCTCTGAGACGGGAGAGCTAGTTGCTATACGGACAGACAGATAGACAGAGAGCTTGACAGACAGACATCGAGAGCTTGACAGACATACAGAGAGCTTGACAGACAGACAGAGAGCTTGACAGACAGACAGACAGAGAGCTTGATAGACAGACAGAGAGCTTGACAGACAGACAGACAGAGAGCTTGACAGACAGAGAGCTTGACAGACAGACAGAGAGCTTGACAGACAGACAGACAGAGAGCTTGACAGACAGACAGACAGAGAGCTTGACAGACAGACAGACAGAGAGCTTGACAGACAGACAGACAGAGAGCTTGACAGACAGACAGACAGAGAGCTTGACAGACAGACAGACAGAGAGCTTGACAGACAGACAGACAGAGAGCTTGACAGACAGACAGAGAGCTTGACAGACAGAGAGCTTGACAGACAGACAGAGAGCTTGACAGACAGACAGAGAGCTTGACAGACAGACAGAGAGCTTGACAGACAGACAGAGAGCTTGACAGACAGACAGAGAGCTTGACAGACAGACAGAGAGCTTGACATACAGACAGACAGAGAGCTTGACAGACAGACAGACAGAGAGCTTGACAGACAGACAGACAGAGAGCTTGACAGACAGACAGAGAGCTTGACAGACAGACAGACAGAGATCTTGACAGACAGACAGACAGAGATCTTGACAGACAGACAGACAGACAGAGATCTTGACAGACAGACAGACAGAGATCTTGACAGACAGACAGACAGAGATCTTGACAGACAGACAGACAGAGATCTTGACAGACAGACAGACAGAGATCTTGACAGACAGACAGACAGAGATCTTGACAGACAGAGATCTTGACAGACAGAGAGCTTGACAGACAGACAGACAGAGAGCTTGACAGACAGACAGACAGAGAGCTTGACAGACAGACAGACAGAGAGCTTGACAGACAGACAGACAGAGAGCTTGACAGACAGACAGAGAGCTTGACAGACAGACAGAGAGCTTGACAGACAGACAGAGAGCTTGACAGACAGACAGAGAGCTTGACAGACAGAGAGCTTGACAGACAGAGAGCTTGACAGACAGAGAGCTTGACAGACAGAGAAGCTTGACAGACAGAGAAGCTTGCAGACAGACAGAAGAGCTTGACAGACAGAAGAGAGCTTGGCAGACAGACAGATAGAGAGCTTGGCAGACAGACAGATAGAGAGCTTGGCAGACAGACAGATAGAGAGCTTGGCAGACAGACAGATAGAGAGCTTGGCAGACAGACAGATAGAGAGCTTGGCAGACAGACAGATAGAGAGCTTGGCAGACAGACAGATAGAGAGCTTGGCAGACAGACAGATAGAGACTTGGCAGACAGACAGATAGAGAGCTTGGCAGACAGACAGATAGAGAGCTTGGCAGACAGACAGATAGAGAGCTTGGCAGACAGACAGATAGAGAGCTTGGCAGACAGACAGATAGAGAGCTTGGCAGACAGACAGATAGAGAGCTTGGCAGACAGACAGATAGCTTGAAAGACACAGATAGACAGAATTTGACAGACAGATATGGTTGTGTAACAGTGAAAACAGAGGTGGATGCTCATCAAATGTCACCCCTTATCTTATCACTGCACCCTCGCATACGCTCACCAATTATCTTATCACTGTCAGCAGTGGACTGACTTGTTTTACATCATGCTTCAAGGGAACTTATTATTCTTATTCTTATTATTATTTTCATTATTCTTATTATTATTCCTATTATTATTATTATATACGCCCACGTATGCAAAACATTGCTGGAACCTATAAATACTTTGTATATATTCCTAGTCAATAGTAAATGACCAAAGCAGGTGTAAATGTCCACCTGTCAGTGTGTTTGTGACAATTTAAGTACAATTTCAGTACCTAATATTAGTCTTAGAACAAATAACTACTATAAATTGTAATTATCAGAACATAAAAATTAAATAAAATATGTAATATAAAAACGAGAAAAAAGGTATATCGGCAACACTTCTGCAAGCGGCAGGACTCGATGTTGCCGTAACGTGAGCATTCAGTGCCAACTTCTCGGCCTCATATATCGGTAAGTACTGAGCCTAAATTTTTTTTTGCTATTACACTTAGAAAAATGTGCTCTTTATTTCTATAAAAAAAAAATCAAAATATTCGGGGCACTGGGGTAGTAAACGTATATATACGTTTAGACCGTTTACGGGTTAAACTATCAGAACCATTTTGTAGAGTGCACAAAAATAGGTAATTTGACCAGTTTTACGCAAAATTCAACTAATTCCAATTTTAAAAACAGATTTCAAAATAAATACTATGCATTCCAGCATTAATCACATCCTCAAGCCTTTCCTATATTGAATTTGCCATTAATTTTGAATACTTACATTTTCACAAAATATTGAAGTTTTACTTTATTTCTTGGATAATAAAATATAACCATGAATGATTGGTCGTGGCTTAGGGTATCCCAATTATTGAAACAGAGCTAGTAAAAGCCTTATTTCAAGTTTCTTCTGGTCCTGAAACAACCAAAATCATCTCTGTTTTAGTAGTATGTCTTCCCTCCTACAAATAGATACCAAGGAATAGCCAATAGTACAACTATAAAAACCATCCTAGAAAAAACTCAAAATTGCTATTTTACTAATCCAAACAAGGTCAGAGGTTTGCTTTTCCCATCCTGCACTGCACGGGGCAAGATTTTTTTATACTGTGTACATTCACAAAGACAACAGACCACAATTGTTAACTGAGAAAGTGGAAGAAGGGTAGATCACAATTGTTACTGAGAAAGTGGAGGAAGGGTAGATCACAATTGTTAACCGAGAAAGTGGAAGAAGGGTAGATCACAATTGTTAACTGAGAAATTGGAAGAAGGGTAGATCACAATTGTTAACTGAGAAAGTGGAAGAAGGGTAGATCACAATTGTTAACTGAGAAAGTGGAAGAAGGGTAGATCACAATTGTTAACTGAGAAATTGGAAAAAGGGTAGATCACAATTGTTAACTGAGAAAACGGATGAAGGGTAGACCACTAGAAAGCTTTACTTTACAAACAGGGTAGATTACTGGAAGGAGGTCCTTTGTGACATTGAATCTCTCTCAATCCAAAAAATTTGACTACCTTCCCATTCCTTGGATCAAACCTGATTACCACCCATTCTCCAAGCATTTTAACACAGATTTAACACTTCCCCATAATATTATATCAATATTGGGAGATACTATAGTATGCACTACAACCTCTAAGTTTAGAACAGTTCTATGGTAAACTTACACAGAATAACACCAGGAGCATAGCTTCTTGATTCTCAAACTGCAGATAGGTCTTGATTATATATGTATATTTTTTTTGTAATACTATTTTCATTTTTTCTTGTGGTATACCATAATAACCCTGATATCCTTACTTCTTGTCTATATTCTTCTTTTATATTCTCTTCACTTTCTGGTAATGTTTCTCATTCTTAGAGATTTCTCCAGCTGCCATTCTGCTCAGTGATGTCTTTTATTGTAAGCTGCTGAATAAATTATATATTTATCCTGTTCTTGCTACAGTATAATATTTAATACATCCTTAATATGGTATTTCAATATAATTTCTAAAAAAATTATATTGAGAAGGAATATGCAAGCTTAATTTTGAGACATATCCAAACACTTCTTACCCTGATCATGTCTATACAAGAGTTAGGATACCCAATAGAAATGCTTAGAAAGTGTTGATCAAATCTGCAAGTTGTACAAGTGAAATCATTTTTTTTTTTTTTGTAATTAACATTTGTAGGTCAAATGCAAATTCTTGATGGGTTGTTCCCTCTGAAGAGTAAATTTTTTTTTAAAAACATATCTACTGATATTATTATATCATTGCACTTGTCCACATTGAAATCCATCCCCTTCATAATACTTTGTTGAGAGACTGTAAAGCATTTGTTGAATATTTTTATAGAACAAATGCATTAACAATTTCGGATTCTTACAGCTAAGGGGGTACTGATAGATGAGGAAAAAATCACTTGGAAGAAAAGAAGAGACAAGTGAACTGGATGTCGACGGCAGTTTTGTGATCTTTGTTGAATTTTGAGAAATAATGGCTGTAGTTTACTGCTTCTGATGTAAAATAATTGAGACTGTTTAATAACACAAAGTAAATTTTTTTTCTCTCGTCTATGAGGAAGATATAACCATGTTAGGCACAGTTTTTTTTTCTTTGAGTGTGATGTTTGTGGGGTGTGTTTGTGTTGTGTGTGTGTGTGTGTGTGTGCATAATAAAAATAATAATAGCTGTAAAATTATATACAATTTTGAGTAAATAAAGCTACAATCCTTATGAGTTACTAAAGAAACACCAGAAGCCACCAAATTTATTCCTAGCAGTAGTTTTGATGACTTGTATCTAGATGATGATTTAGCCTCCTGCAGGTGTTCATTCAGTATCTTTCAGTGCATACACAAAAAAGTAATGTCCTTTACAACTATTTAAATATTAAATACATGAACAGCATTCAGTAGTATATATACTGTATTGGTATCTGTAAAACTTGGATATACCATATATACTAGAGTATACTGTAGCTTAAGGTTTTAAGACCATTTTTTTTATCAAAAATGTAGGGGAGGGGGGTCAAGCTATTCATGAGTACAGTGATACTTCATAGGTTGAAATCCTTTTATATTGAGGGTCTACCACACTTGGTAATCATATTCCACCTTAAATATACAAATAAATTTGATAATATCCAGTGGTTTCATTTGCGTCGCCCTCTTCTCTCAGTTTGTTTACAGTACAACAGCAGATCACTGCAGAGTTGCCAGATTGGCCACTAAAGACTAATGTTTTATTTCTCTCAGTTTATTGATATGAAATACAAATCATGGATGCATAGGATAATGTAAACAAATATTGTTCAGTTTATTATGGTGTATGGGAGGAATTCTAAAGGTGATTGTATGGATGGGGAGGAAATGAATACAGTAAGTCAAGCCAGGGTAAGGAGGGGAGAAAGAGGGTGTCACAAATACCATTATCCTTTCCCTCATGGCCCCTATCCCTTCCCCTCTCCCCCTGCCATGGAAAACCATTTTAACCATCCCTCTCCTTCCCCCATCATCTCCACCACCAATCACTGACATGCACTAGATGTTGCTAATTGTGCAAACAAACAGAACATATATGTCTACAGTTCTTTACTAATCTCTACAAAAAGTGTTGAATGTAAGGCTGCCCTTGCATGGGCCAGTGGGCTTGCTACAGTGCACATCTTTTATGTAATGGTTGGGAGTAAGACCTGTCTAGTATGGATGGGCCACTAGGCCTACTGCAGTACTATATTCTTATGTAATTGTTGGGTGAGAATAGAATCTGTATCATAATTTGAATGAAGTGCTTTAGCTATTTCTGTTTTTCTCACAAAATATAGTGAAAGTTTTTTGTGCTATTTTTGTTGTTTTCCAAGTTATGGAATATATTTTGCATCGGAACCATTTTACACTTGGAAGTCATTCAAAAACTAGGGTATACGTACCTATTTTTTTTTTTTTTTTTATATATAAAGCTTGGGGCATTGACTTTCAAATGCCATTGGGTTATACTAGAATACATACAGTATATGCTAAGTTATTCAGATACATTGTTAAATTCAAGCAGGGCCTCATTTCATTTTGTTGCCATTAGCAGAATTTTATTATTATTTATCAATTATTAAGTTATCAATTATTAAATTCTTTTTTTGGGTCACCCTTCCTCTGTGGGAGATGGCCAGCTTGTTAAATTTTTCTTTTTTCTTTTCTTCTTTCAACACGTCGGCCGTTTCCCAAAAGGAAAAACGAAAGTTTCTCCTTTTACATTTAGTAATATACACAGAAGAAGGGGTTACTAGCCCCTTGCTCTCGGCATTTTAATCGCCTCTTACGACACGCATGGCTTACGGAGGAAGAATTCTGTTCCACTTCCCCATGGAGATAAGAGGAAATAAGAACAAGAACTAGTAAGAAAATAGAAGAAAACCCAGAGGGGTGTGTATATATATATGCTTGTACATGAATGTGTAGTGTGACCTAAGTGTAAGTAGAAGTAACAAGACATACCTGAAATCATGCATGTTTATGAGACAGAAAAAAGACACCAGCAATCCTATCATCATGTAAAACAAATACAGGCTTTCGTTTTACACTCGCTTGGCAGGACGGTAGTACCTCCCTGGGCGGCTGCTGTCTACCAACCTACTACCTAGGAAATTTTTCTTTTATTATTATTAATTTTATGGAGATGTGCTTAACCATATGGGTTATACGTACAGCACACAGACAATGGGAGGCAGTCAGGTTTGATTCCCAGAAGTGTAGGGTAGATCCAATTAAGGAGAGTCTTCCTCTTTAGAAATTTGCTGTAGATACCAGTGTTATGTAGCCTTTATAAACTACAGTATTAGTCTTGGATTCATGTAGATTCATGATCATTACCCAGGGGTTTGGTTTGGTCTTCTAAACCACTGAGTAAAACTTTCTGCATTCTCATCACAGTAGGCCAACACTCTTCCCATTAGCCTTGAACTTCTTGAAGACTGGTTGCATCATTGACTTTGCAATGATTGTACAGTAAACGTTCCATTTAATGAATCTCTATTTAACGGACTTCAGAATTTTGGAACAAAACCCACTAGATCAGTGTATATTTGGAAACTATATACGAAATCCTGTCACAGAATTTATCATTATTATTACAATCACAGCAAAATAACCTTTTCTCTGTCCACCTCAGTTGCCAATACTGGTCATCTGCTCACCCCAATTAGTCTATTAAACAGAGTTTATTGTATTATGAATGTTTTATAGACATTAACAGATGTGTGAATATTCAAAGCCTCCTTCCAGAGAGGTTAAGAGAATTTCCTGCCTTTCCCATGATGGCAAATAGTACTAGATAGGTAGTACGAGTTTTTAAGAGGCTTCTAGAATGATGTTGTATGAAGCTGAGGAATAATGGTATAACATGATTATAGTTAGTGTAAAATGTTAATGTTCAACTTATTTACAGTATATGAATATATATGAATGTCAGGTGTTTACAAATACTATGTACAGTACTGTTTAACTATTCTTGATAGATATGCTATTGATACAATGTAGACAGTCTGGACCTGTTAATTTTTAGGTAAATTTTTTTAGCCAAAAATTTTAAGTGGGCTTCTGCTTTGTCAAGCTAAATTTTCCTATAGTGTAACATCACATGACTCAACATCACATTATTACAGGAAGCTGGCATAAATGATGTGGTGAGAAATTCTGCAGAACTACAGTTGTGATATTCCAGTTGGTTGTCATAGTTTTATTATATGAGTGTAAATTAGTGAATTCATGGCATTACATAGTTCTCATTGACTAAAATACAGAACATTTATTTAGACATTTTGATGTTGAAACAGTAATATACCTGTGGATCAGTATTGTATTCATCTCTGATAACATTTAATATTTGCTTCTTCATCATGGATTGCAAAATGGATGCCTCTTAAATGTTTTACACTAGCAGGATTGCTGGTGTTTACATTGTCTCATAAACAAATAATCTGACAAATATTATATTTACTACCTACATCCCATGTGTGTGGATGCGTGGGCATGCATACACTCACACAAGCATACTCACATGCACACTCATGCACTCACACATGCACACTCACTCTTTTAACACACTGGCCGTCTACCACCGAAGCAGGGTGACCCAAAAAAAGAAGAAACAATTTCACCATCACTGTCTTGCCAGAGGTGTGTTGATACTAAAGTTCAGATATTTTTATTTTTATTAACACATCGGCCGATTCCCACCAAGGCAGGGTGGCCCGAAAAAGAAAAACTTTCATCATCATTCACTCCATCACTGTCTTGCCAGAAGGGTGCTTTACACTACAGTTATAAAACTGCAACATTTACACCCCTCCTTCAGAGTGCCGGCACTGTACTTCCCATCTCCAGAACTCAAGTCCGGCCTGCCGGTTTCCCTGAATCCCTTCATAAATGTTACTTTGCTCACACTCCAACAGCACGTCAAGTATTAAAACCATATGCCTCCATTCACTCCTATCAAATACGCTCACACATGCTTGCTGGAAATCCAAGCCCTCGCACACAAAACTTCCTTTACCCTCCCTCCAACCTTTCCTAGGCCGACCCTACCCCGCCTTCCTCCACTACAGATTTATACACTCCGAAGTCACTCTGTCTCGCTTCCATTCTCTCTACATGTCCAAACCACCTCAACAACCCTCCTCAGCTCTCTGGACAATCGTTTGGTAATCCTGCACCTCCTCCTAATTTCCAAACTCCGAATTCTCTGCATTATATTCACACCACACATTGACCTCAGACATGACATCTCCACTGCCTCCAGCCTTCTCCTCGTTGCAACATTCATCACCCATGCTTCACACCCATATAAGAGCGTTGGTATAACTATACTCTCATACATTCCCTCTTTACTTCCATGGACAAGGTTCTTTGTCTCCACAGACTCGAAGTGCTCCACTCACCCTTTTCCCTCATCAATTCTATGATTCACCTCATCCTTCATAGACCCATCCGCCGACATGTCCACTCCCAAATATCTGAATACATTCACCACCTCCATACTCTCTCCCTCCAATCTGATATCCAATCTTTCGTCACCTATTCTTTTTGTTATTCTCATCACCTTACTCTTTCCTATATTCACTTTCAATTTTCTTCTTTTACACACCCTACCAAATTCATCCACCAACCTCTGCAGCTTCTCTTCAGAATCTCCCAAAAGCACAGTGTCATCAGCAAAAGCAACTGTGACAACTCCCACTTTGTATTTGCTTCTTTATCTTTTAGCCCAACACCTCTTGCCAAGACCCTCGCATTCACTTCTCTTACAACCCCATCTATAAATATATTGAACAACCACGGTGACATCACACATCCTTGTCTAAGGCCCACTTTTACTGGGAAATAGTCCCTTCCCTCCTACACACTCTAACCTGAGCCTCACTATCCTCATAAAAACTCTTCACTGCTTTCAGTAACCTTCCTCCTATTCCATACACCTGCAACATCTGCCACATTGCCCCCTATCTACCCTATCATACGCCTTTTCCAAATCCATAAATGCCACAAAAACATCTTTACCCTTATCCAAATACTGTTCACCTATATGTTTCACTGTAAACACTTGGTCTACACACCCCTACCTTTCCTAAAGCCCCCTTGTTCATCTGCTATCCTGCTTTCTGTTTTACTCTTAATTCTTTCAATAATAACTCTACCATACACTTTACCAGGTACACTCAACAGACTTATTCCCCTATAATTTTTGCACTCTCTTTGTCCCCTTTGCCTTTATACAAAGGAACAATACACGCTCTCTGCCAATCCCTAGGTACCTTACCCTCTTCCATACATTTATTAAATAATAGCACCAACCACTCCAAAATTATATCCCAACCTGCTTTTAACATTTCTATCTTTATCCCATCAATCCCAGCTGCCTTACCCCCTTTCATTCTACCCACTGCCTCACGAACTTCCCCTACACCCACAACTGGCTCTTCCACACTCCTACAAGATGTTATTCCTCCTTGCCCTACACACGAAATCACAGCTTCCCTGTCTTCATCAACATTTAACAAATCCTCAAAATATTCTCTCCATCTTCCCGATACCTCTAACTCTCCATTTAATAACTCTCCTCTCCTATTTTTAACTGTCAAATCCATTTGTTCTCTAGGCTTCCTCAACTTATTAATCTCATTCCAAAACTTTTTCTTATTTTCAACAAAATTTGCTGATAACATCTCACCCACTCTCTCATCTGCCTCTTTTTACATTGCTTCACCACTCTTTTAACTCTCTTTTTCTCTCCATATACTCTTCCCTCCTTGCATCACTTCTACTTTGTAAAACCTCTCATATGCTAACTTTTCTCCTTACTACTCTCTTTACATCATCATTCCACCAATCGCTCCTCTTCCCTCCCGCACCCACTCGCCTGTAACCACAAACTTCTGCTGAACACTCTAACACTACATTTTTAAATCTACCCCATACATTTTCGACCCCATTGCCTACACTCTCACTAGCCCATCTATCCTCCAATAGTTGTTTATATCTTACCCTAACTGCCTCCTCTTTTAGTTTATAAACCTTCACCTCTTTTTACTTACTGATTCTATTTTCCTTGTATCCCATCTACCTTTTACTCCCACTGTAGCTATAACTAAAAAGTGATCTGATATATCTGTAGC
The DNA here is from genome assembly GCA_009830355.1 of Cherax destructor. Classification (NCBI taxonomy): domain Eukaryota; kingdom Metazoa; phylum Arthropoda; class Malacostraca; order Decapoda; family Parastacidae; genus Cherax; species Cherax destructor. Next base: position 302,377 of record WNWK01001081.1, on the reverse strand, counting down.
CCCTCTATAAACATGTACATCCTGAAGTCTACTCAACAGTCTTTTATCTATCAATACATAGTCCAACAAACTACTGTCATTACGCCCTACATCATATCTTGTATACTTATTTATCCTTTTTTTCTTAAAATATGTATTACCTATAACTAAACCCTTTCTATACAAAGTTCAATCAAAGGGCTCCCATTATCATTTACACCTGGCACCCCAAACTTACCTACTACACCCTCTCTGCATGTTTCTCCCACTTTAGCATTTAGGTCCCCTACCACAATTACTCTCTCATTTGGTTCAAAAGTTCCTATACATTCGCTTAACATCTCCCAAAATCTCTCTCTCCTCTACACTCCTCTCTTCTCCAGGTGCATACACGCTATTATGACCCACTTTTCGCATCCGACCCTTATTTTAATCCACATAATCCTTGAATTTACACATTTATATTCCCTCTTTTCCTTCCATAACTGATCCTTCAACATTATTGCTACCCCTTCCTTAGCTCTAACTCTCTCAGATACTCCTGACTTAATCCCATTTATTTCTCCCCACTGAAACTCGCCTACCCCCTTCAGCTTTGTTTCGCTTAGGGCCAGGACATCCAACTTCTTTTCATTCATAACATCGGCAATCATCTCTTTCTTATCATCCGCACTACATCCACGCACATTCAGACAACCCAATTTTATAAAGTTTTTCTTCTTATAAAGTTTTTCTTCTTGCCCCTCCAAATTGCTAATATCCTCACCCTTCCCTTAGAGTGCAAGCACTGTACTTCCCACCTCTAGGACTCAGTCCGGCTAACCAGTTTCCCCGAGTCCCTTCATAAGTGTTACCCTGCTCACACTCCAATAACTCATTAAGTCATAATAAAAACTTACCTCCACTCCTAACATGTTCACAAATGTCTGCTGGATGTCCAAGCTCCTTGCATACAAAACCTTCATCCTCTATCTCCAACCTTTTCTAGGGCGACCCCTACATTGCTTTCCCTCCACTACAAATTTATACACCCTCCAAGTCATTCTGTTTTGTTCCATCCTCTCTCAATGTCCAAACCCCCTTTACACGTACATGCTTGCACATCCAAGTTTTTGTCTAAATTTTGTAATAGTTTTTGTCTGTAATGTTTCCTTTCAAGTTCCATGAGGAAGCAGGTGTGAATCTTTCTTCTGCAAACATTCAGTGTTGTAGGAGGAAAGGCAACTACAATGCCAGTGGCAAGGGGCTAGTAACCCCTTCATCTCTGTCAGTTTCTGTATTAAACAGACAAATTAATTTTTTAAGTTGAGAAGTGAATGGGAAAAGGAATGACTGATGAAATGATGAGATCAAGAAAGTGGCAAGAACAAAATAGCATACGAGAGATTTTTATAATATAAAAAGGCTGAGTGGAAAGTGGGGCATATGGAGAGAAAACAGAGTTGTGAGAGATTGTGAAAGAAGAGCAGAGAGAGAATGGGTGATGTTTGTTAACAAATTTTGCTGAGAAAAAGAAAGAGCTTTAGAGAATAATAAGTTGAGAAAGCCTGGAGAAGAAATAGATTTGAAATTTCAAGGTGAAAAAGGGAGGATATGTTAAATGGAAAAAGAAGAGGTACTTGAAAGATGGAGGGAATATTTCGAGTTATTCAGTTTTAAGAAGGACAGGGAGGCAGTGATTTCATTCACTGGGTAGGGAGGAATAAGATCTGGTAGGAGTATGGAAGAGCTAGAAGTGAAGAAAATGCATGAGGGAGTGGGTAGAATAAAAGGGAGGAAGAAGGGGAGGTAAAGCAGCTGGGTCAGACAGGATTAAGAATGAGATGACAAAAACTAGGTGGGGATACAGTTTTGGAGTGGTTGGTATATTTCATTATATACATATAAAGAGGGAAGATACATAAGGATTAGGAGAGAACATGCACTGTTCCTTTATTTAAGAGAAAAGGGAACAAGAGTTCAAGAATTATAGATGGATAAGGAAAGGCAGAGGGCTGTGGAGACATTAAGATAGTTTGGGCATGGAGAGAGAGGCTGACAAAGGGTGCAAAAATCTGGAGTGGAAGGTAGGGGGTCCTCCTAGGAATCATTGGGGAGGGGGTAAAAGGGTTTTAGGGACTTGAACATCCAACAGGCTTGTGGGAGTGTCTTAGATAGTAGTGTATTTTTAATGGACACCATGTTCGGTTAGCTGGAGGTGGGAATTACAGTGCCTGCACTCTAAAGGAGAGGTTTGGGATATTTGCTGTTTAGAGGGACATCTAAACTGTCATATCTGTGCACCTCTGGCAAGACAATGATAGTGTAAATGATGGTGGAAGTGTATTTTTTCAGGTCACCCTGCCTCGGTGGGAGACGGCCAGCATGTTAAAAAAAATAAATGAAGTTTGAGTAAGGTTACATTTATGAAGGGATTCACTGGAAACTGGTTATCTAGACTCGAGTCCTGTAGGTGAGAAGGGCAGAGCTTGCACTCTGAAGGAGGGATGTTGTTGCAGTTGGAGGGTAATCTGAATTATGATGACTGCAGATTCTGGAAAGACTATGAATGAATGATAGTGATTTTTTTCTTTTTTGGGTTACCCTGCCTTGGCAGGAGATGGCTGTTGGGGCAAAAAGAAAAAAAGCCTGAAGAATAAAGTCACAATACCATGGCTGGATCAGTCCACTAAAAACCTGCACTTAGGATAGGAACATTATGATGTTTTGGTCCATCCTGCACCGAAATGTCATCCTAATGTTCTCCTAAGTGCAGGTTTTTGGTGAAAAAAAGTCTCGAGTATACTGGGTCAAATATAGGTAAAATTATTATTGAAAGAATTAAGAGATTTTCTAAGACAGAAAGTAGGATTGCAGAGGAACAAGGATGATTTAGGAATGATAGCTTTATCATTCACAAAATATTACCCTGCTCACACTCCAACAGCTCGTCAGGTCCCAAAAACCATTCGTCTCTATTCACTCCTATTTAACATGCTCCCACATGCTTGCTGGAAGTCCAAACCCCTCACCCACAAAACCTTTACCCCCTCCCTCCAACCTTTTTGAGGACGACCCCTACCCCGCCTTCCTTCCCCTACAAATTTATACGCTCTCCAAGTCATTCTACTTTGATCCATTCTCACTAAATGACCAAACCACCTCAACAATCCCTTTTCAGCCCTCTGACTAATACTTTTAGTAACTCCACACCACCTAATTTCCACACCCCGTATTCTCTGCATAATATTTACACCACACATTGCCCTTAGACAGGACATCTCCACTGCCTCCAGCTGGCTCCTCGCTAATGTAGTAGTTCTACGTCATGAGCTCAGCTCACTCAAATAAGCTGTGAGCTGGGTCTGCACAGTAAGTGTGCACAGTATAAAAAAAACCTACCCCCACACTGTACATGATGGGAAAAGCAATACTGACCATATGTTTGGTTTAAAATATCAACTTTGAGGTGTTTTCTACGATGGTTTTTTATGGTTTTATTGACTCTTTCTTGGTATCATTTGATAGAATGACAGACATACTACTGAAATAGACATCATTTTGGTTAGTTTTCAGGACTGGAAGTAGTTTGAAATTGGACTCAAATTTGCAGAAATGTTTGATTTTTGCCTGTTTTCCTGAGGATAGTTAAGGCCCCCCCTACACCTCTGGTCTTGTTTATGGGTTAGTATTATTATTATTGTTTTTATTAACACATCGGCCGATTCCCACCAAGGCAGGGTGGCCCGAAAAAGAAAAACTTTCATCATCATTCACTCCATCACTGTCTTGCCAGAGGGGTGCTTTACACTACAGTTATAAAACTGCAACATTAACACCCCTCCTTCAGAGTGCAGACACTGTACTTCCCATCTCCAGGACTCAAGTTCGGCCTGATTTAATTATTGGGATGCTGTAAATCATGATCAATCATTCCGGTCCTATGAAAGATGAGGTAAATCGTCGAATTGATGAGGGGGATAAGGTGAGTGGTGCACTTAGGAGTTTGTGGCGACAAAGAACTTTACCCATGAAAGCAAAGAGGAGAATGTATGAGAGTATAGTTATACCAACACTCTTGTATGGGTGTGAGGCATGGATTGTGAGTGTTGCAACAAGGAGAAGGTTGGAGGCAGTGGAGATGTCATGTCTGAGGGCAATGTGTGGTGTGAATGTAATGCAGAGACTCCGTAGTTTGGAGATTAGGAGGACGTGTGGGATTACCAAAACTATTATTCAGAGAGCTGAGGAGGGGTTATTGAGATGTTTTAAACATGTAGAGAGGATGGAACGAAGTAGAATGACTTCGAGAGTGTATAAATCTGTGGTGGAGGGAAGGCGGGGTAGGGGTTGGCCTAGAAAAGGTTGGAGGGAGGGGGTAAAGGAGGTTTTGTGTGCAAAGGGCTTGGACTTCCAGCAGGCGTGCGTGAGCGTATTAGATAGGAGCAAATGGAGACAAATGGTTTTTAGGACTTGACATGCTGTTGGAGTGTAAGCAAGGTAACATTTATGAAGGGATTCAGGGAAACCGGCAGGCCGGACTTGATTACTGGAGATGGGAAGTACAGTGCCAGCACTGTGCCGGGGTGTTAATGTTGCAGTTTCATAACTGTAGTGTAAGCATGCCTCTGGCAAGACAATGATGGAGTGAATGATGATGAAAGTTTCTTTTTCGGGCCACCCTGCCTTGGTGGGAAACGGCCAATGTGTTAATAAAGAAAAATTTATTATCTGGGAAATAGAACAAGTTTTCTGTTTTTGTGTGATTATATATTCAAAATTGATGGAAAATGTAATACATGTATAGGAGAGGCCCGGGGACATGATTAATGAACAGAGGAAATGTTGTTTTAGTGCCAGGAATATCTATATTGTTTATTTTGTATTTTATTTTTAAAATGGTACAGCGGAACTCCAGATTTTGTACGCACTGAATATCGTACGTTTTGGATTTAGACCACTTTTTGGGATGAAATTTTAGTCTGGATTTCTTACCTCCACCTGGAAATCGTACATATCAGATGTGTCCGCCCGCCCGTGACGCCGCCACTCATGCGTACATGTCTCAGTCCAGCTCTGTCACTGGTCGAGTGAGCATTACTTCACATGTTCATCCGAAACATTTCGTAATAATCCATTGTTTTTTGTGCTTAACTATTGAGTGCGACTGCAAAATAAGCCACCATGGGCCCAAAGAAAGTTCCTAGTGCCAGCCCTTTGGTAAAGAAGGTGAGAAACATGATAGGGGAGAAGGTGCCTTCTTCAGTGATTAAGGAGATTTGTGCAAAGTGGAATGAAGTGCAAACTTTTGTGGAAAAATATCACCCTGACCAATCTGATACAAGCCGTATCTGCAACATGTTCAGTGACAATACCTTGTCCCATTTTAGGGAAATCTTAGAGATGCCAGAAACAGAGCTCTCTGGACAGATTTTTAGTGCGACAGGGGTCCAGCCCAGATAGGGCTTTGATACCTGAAGTCCTTATGGAGGGGGATTTCCCTTCCAAACAATAAGCTCTCCTCTCTCTCCCCTCCTTGCCTTCTTCCATACGCCAACAAGAGTCTTCAATAAAGGTATGTAATAGTGATTTAAATGTTCATTTATCCATTTCATTAGTGCTTTATATTTATTTCTCATTGTTTTCTGTATGTAAAACTATAGTTATTCTTTAAAAAATGCATTTTTTGTTAATATTTTTGGGTGTCTGGAACGGATTAATTGTATTTACATTATTTCTTATGGGAAATATTACTTCGGTTTTCGTGTATTTCGGATTTAGACCGACCTTCTGGAACGGATTAAGTATGAAATCCACTGTATGTTTTTTAAATTGTGTAAAAAATTGGCTAAATTACTGACTTCTGTGCACTTTATAGTGTAATTTTAATAGTTGAATGGGCAGTTTATTGTGGTCAATAAATAGAATGGAAGGCATACTACCAAAATAGCTTAAGAATTTGGTTGAATGGAGTAATAAAATTGACTTAAAATAGGACTCAGAGTTGGGAAAATAGTCATTGTGTAAATTGCACCCAGACTGCTAACTTTTCGCTTGCATAATTCCGTAAGTTTTCCATCACTTTCATATGTTAGCGTGAGCATAGTAATATATATTAAAGGATTCAGAAGAGTCTTCAATAAAGGTATGTAATAGTGATTTAAATGTTCATTTATCCATTTCATTAGTGCTTTATATTTATTTCTCATTGTTTTCTGTATGTAAAACTATAGTTATTCTTTAAAAAATGCATTTTTTGTTAATATTTTTGGGTGTCTGGAACGGATTAATTGTATTTACATTATTTCTTATGGGAAATATTACTTCGGTTTTCGTGTATTTCGGATTTAGACCGACCTTCTGGAACGGATTAAGTATGAAATCCACTGTATGTTTTTTAAATTGTGTAAAAAATTGGCTAAATTACTGACTTCTGTGCACTTTATAGTGTAATTTTAATAGTTGAATGGGCAGTTTCTTGTGGTCAATAAATAGAATGGAAGGCATACTACCAAAATAGCTTAAGAATTTGGTTGAATGGAGTAATAAAATTGACTTAAAATAGGACTCAGAGTTGGGAAAATAGTCATTGTGTAAATTGCACCCAGACTGCTAACTTTTCGCTTGCATAATTCCGTAAGTTTTCCATCACTTTCATATGTTAGCGTGAGCATAGTAATATATATTAAAGGATTCAGGGAATGCAGTTGGCTGGACTTCAGTCTTGGAGGTGGTAAGTCCAGTGCCTGCACTTCAAAAGAAATTTGGGGATGTTGCTATTCAGGAGGGCCATCTGAACTGTGATATCTGCACGCTTGTGGCAAGACAGGTATTGAATGAATGGTGGTGAATGTTTCTTCTTTTTCTATTTTTTTTTTGGGGGGGCAGGAGACAGCTGATGTGGTAAAAAAAAAATAGGAAATTAGAAGGAAATATTCTACACTGTACATAATACTGAAAGGAAATAGGCAGCTGTAGTTTTTGTAGGTGCATTAAAAATAAATAGAACAGATACATTGTAAAAATATGGCATAGGGAGAATTTGCAGTAATGCTGAGACTGAGAGGCAGGAAGGTACATAGGGGCAGTGAAGGTATGATTTAAAATGAAGAAAAGTGGAAATAAATGGTATAAAATACCGACACAATGGAAAAATAAACACATAAGCAGTATAATGTGATCCTTTATAAAAGGATCACATTATACTGCTTATGTGTTTATTTTTTCATGAAGAAAAAGTGCTCTGATTAATGGGACATGTAAAAGATCATAGAAAAATACAAGAAAATAGATATTTTAGCACCATTAATAAGAAAAACAAGAAGTCAAAACTGTAAACTAAAAAGCATACTAGAAAATATTTATTAACAGATTGGTATTTAGTCTGAATGGAATTCAGGAGGAGGTTGTTTGTGCTACAACTATTGTAAACTTTTTAACTATAGATGGGATATTACAAGAATAGTTCTGGTCCTGTAGTTACAAGTAGATAATTATAAGAACATATACAGTACATATTCATACACACGCTGTATACTCATACATGCATACATATGTACATATACGTACATGTTTTGCATAGAAATGGTGAGGTAATAGGTATAGGCAAGAAGTGGTTTGATATGTACTTTTATGTTTAAAATGAAAATTATTGTGCATTTTAAGTTTCATATTCACATCTTTAGTTTTTCAGTACATTTCTGACCTGTGTGTGTATACATCACAAGTGAGTGCTCATTATGCTAGGTTGAAAAAAGTTGTCATTGTAGGACACTTATCGAAGCAAAAGTACTCTAGTATAAAGATGAGAGGTTAATTACTGGAGTGTATATTGCCCTCCCTGCCAGCTTGATGGTCACTAAGGAGTTAATGCATTGCCCCCCTTTAGGAAAGTTTATGTCTGCACGACCTCTAATGCTCGTTTTCTTTTCCCTTTTAGTATGCTCACTAGAAAGCCTGCCATGTCCTCCTAGCATACTTTGTAATATTTTAGAATATCAAAGTAAGTGTAGGTCCAGCTGTTCCATAGTTACTTGGTTACTCAAGTCTGCATGCTTGCTGTTAGCTTTTTTAATTTGTATGAATGTCTTACAATCTATGGAACACTGGTCTTGTAATATTTTTATAAACATTAATCATTTCTATTTGCATTTTGCATTTGGTATATCCTGTAAAAATGATGTGATTTTTTTTTTTTTTTAAGAAGTGCCTGGGTTTGTATTAGATTTAAAGAGGGTCAAGAACTTAGAAAAAGTCAGCTTCCATTTGGAAATGCACAAGATAAAAAATTAATCACGATCTAAAAAAAATAAAAGCTGCATGTTAAAAAAAAAATGATAACACCACCCTCTTATTATAGGGTTTATGCATTATTTAGTCTGAGCTGTGATACACCTAAACCACTCAGTGTAAAAGGAAGATTACATCTCGGCTCAGCTGATTTGATTTTGTTGCGTTGAAAATTTTGTTCTGAGAAGAGCCATAAATGATGTGTGTTAAGTGCAAGTAATTTTGAATTTATTTCCTCAGTTCACACTGAGTTGGCTGTCTGAGGTTATTGTACATTTGTCATAAGTTCTCAAGTGACTATAAATTAGTAAAAACCTTGATATTATGGGATTACTTTAATGACCAATATACATGTATTATGAAACCTCATCGTTGTTGGTTGTAAAACTGCAATACAGTATACAATAAAAATATAAAAAATCATTGGTAATCCACTTAAGTGCTTTCAGCAGCTCCACTCACAATAAAAAAAATGTATAGCTGGTTCAATTTAACTTTTTTTTTTTCTGAGAGGGGTGTCTCATGCATGAGACACCCACTAAATGAGTAGATACCTTATTGGATGGTAATACTGTATGCACATGCAAAATTAAGAAAAATATAAGTTAAAGTACTACAATACTGCTGGGCAGAATTACATCATATAAAAAAGATTTTCTGATTTGTCTTCCAGTGTTTTTAAATTCCATGTGTCTTGGGCATTTTCCAGGTGGCATGGTTAAAGAACCTTGTCAATAAACAATTTAAATAAATCTAGTCACTGGTCTTGTTGGTTTGATGGAAGGTGGCAATTTGCACTGCAAACAATGCGCACGACTCCATATAATGACTGAATATTGAACCCTTGGTGTGCTAGTGAAAACATGCCAATTTTATCCAGTTTATTTAGTTCTACTTATAATGGCTTTGCAGTTAATCTTTGCTCAAGATCATAATTTTACATTTGATCTCTACTGTATGCAAAACACAGTATACTGTACTTGAAAAAGCATGCAGTGAACTGAGAAAAAATGAGTTCCGTGCCTAATAAGTATAGTAGTAGTATTTTATGCATTGATTGTATCTGCATTGTTCTCCCATACTTTTCATGACTTTCCAAATAAGGAGAATAGTAATACGTATGATGATGATACAAATAACGATGAGAAAATGAAAGAGAATGAGTATTATCCTGATAAATTGAGTGACTGGCATGCCACTTATGCAGACCACACAATGATGCAACAAGCAGTGATCTAATGAACAACCATATAGTACTGCTTTCTACTCCTCATGATGTATGTACTGTATAAAGATGCAGTATTTGGAAGAGAACTGTGACCACCATCATTGTGTTATTTATATGTATATTCACTGGAAACGTTTGTGTGGAAGCTCAAAATTTTTTTTATATCTGGAAAGCTTTAGATCCTGTCATGTTCAAATCAGTGCACAACTAATGTAGCCCTGTAAATATACTTATAATCAAGAAAGTTTTCAGTTTACTGTACACAAAGTTCTCTTGATCTAGTGAATTGGACCTGACCTCCCATCCTTGGATTGAACATGATTGCCTTCCATTCCCCAGGCCTTTTATCACCCAGGCTAAAGATTAATGATTCTGCTTCAATGCAATAACAATAATATTTACAAAGCTGAATTTTTTAAAATACGAAGAGGCCAAACATTTAAAGGCTTGTGCATTTTGTATCAACACAGCTTGTCAGCATTTTACTACTTATGATTTACTTTTTTTTTTACGTGAGATGACCTGATTATAGAATTGGTTTGAGCTTTGCACAAAGCTTGCCACTTCTACATTCAAACTAGAGTAACTGAGAACAGAGTAAGATTGACAGGAGCAATGAAGGAGCTCAGTGCTTGGGATGGAATAAAAATATCCCTTGTAAGACATTCGCATGCAAGTATGCCTCACATTAATTGGTATATTCTTGAAAGCATGATACAGTTTTTAAGTTAAATAGGAGCATTGGTTTTCCATGAAACACTGTGTACCAATTACACTTGTTGCTCTTCAGAGTTGGTAAAGCATCAAGTACATAAACTGAAGAGTTAATATGGCAATGCATAGCTTGTAAGTAAAAATTATTCAAATATAGTTTTTTCACTTCATCGTCTTTTAATTATAAAAGAATTCTTAACTTTCAAAAAACGACAGGCCCCACCACCAGCTACAGCAATCTTGCTGTGTTATTACAATAGCAGTGAATGACGGTGTCATTTTCTTTCATTGCTCATGGGTTGACACTTATAAATTCACATTCTACAGAGCCATTGTTGCTGTGAGCTGACTACACAGACTTTGCTTCAATTTATCTTTTGATAATGCAATTATGCTTTGACAAGGAAAATGCTCAGAGACAAGTTGCACAGTGCTGCTGATGAGTATTTTTTTTTATTTTTTGTTTTAACTTGATGGCCATCCCCCCGCCATTTTTATTTAGTATTTTTATTACATTAATGGGAAGCACTAAACCCGTGAGGGTCATACAATGCTTGGGGAAATAGGATGGTAATTAGGTCTGATCTGTAGGAAAGGGAGGATTGCTCCAATTCCTTGGATCAACAGCCCTTCACCAGCCTCAAGACATCTCTTTGAAGGATGATAAGTTGAGAAATGGTTAATGGCTCATCTCAGTTGTGGCTTATGCTGAGACTATATACTTTTTCTTTCGTAATATGATGATTTTTTGAAGAATGGGACCCTGCTACTTGTGTTTTTTTTTTTTTTTATACATAGATGTAATTTATCATTATTAATGTTTGTCATGAGATGCACTGCATGTGGTTTAGTATGCTCATAGTTGTGGAACTTGACCAAGTGTTTGTGTAGAAAATACACACAAGATTTTGTTAGTATAGAAACTGAAGTTGCAGTGTTTTCCATTATATCTATACTGTACACAGCATTGACATAACACTTGTTCATATTATTTATGTCAGTAGTTTTTTTTTTTTTTAAGTTCTTGCAGTTTATTATACAATTGGTGAAAAATATCTTGTAAAAGGCAGTGATTTGATATAGGCATAGTAATACAGTGGCTAATTTCAAATTGAAAACTTTGTTTAAATGTGTTTCATATGATGTTTTGAGTCAAATAATGTGATCTAGTAAAGTTCTAACATAATTAAATCTAAAATAAACTTGTAATCACAAAAAAATGAGTGTATATTAATTATCTCAGATCTTCCTAACATAAATATTTGAAGGAGTAAAGAAGACTCTTTGTTGAATGGTTTCTGGAGTTGGCAGGAAATTTTATTCAAATTTTGATTTGATAATTTTAAATAAGTAGCGAATGTTGCATTTGCAGTACCAGCCGATGGTGTAAAGGGCAAGACGTGGGGACCCAGCACAGCACACCAGAAGGAGCGAGGCCAAATCATTCCTCAACATAGCGACAACCAAAAACGATGGAGTAAGTCTGCGCCCAATCTTGAGAAAACCCTACGGCCCCTCCCATATACTGCCACTATGACGGGGCTCAACCAGATTACTGCTTATGGTCCGGAGATTGGTAAGTTTAGGAAGGGTAATTACAAAAAGACTCGAGCAGATGGCAATAAACAATGCAGTGACTGTCATATTGGATAAAAACTCTTGACAGTTTAGTGAGAACTCTGATCATGCATCGGAACAAAATAGAACACACAAATTAAACATAAATGATTCAATGAATTATATTGTCATATATATTGTTGCATTGATATATGGACTATTGGGAAATACCACAGAAGCAGAAGAAATCTGGAAGAAGGAATGTACAACTTATACCATTCCTCTCTTGTTTCAAGCTGGCAATGGATATTACTACATGCCAGGTACAGTATTAAAAATTGTGATATGTATATCTTAAAAGCTTTTGTCCTTTTAGTTTGGGTTACAGTAGTTTTATATGTTTTCTTTTGACAGTACAGTGTATTTGAAATGTAGTGCTTGATGAAGACTGTAAAAAGTGAATTTGACACACTGTATTTCTAATACAATAATAGTATTGTAGTGTTTCAGAGAAGCAGAGGAAGGGACCGGGGTATTATAGTACAATAGCCATATTATGTACATTTATGTGGACTTCATAAGTTCTCCATTTGCATAACCCTATTGCTGTTCTGTCCTGGAGAAGCTGCAGTCTCTCCTCCCCCCTTCCCCTCCTTCCTGGGTCTCTCCTCCCCTCTCCCTCCTTCCTGGGTCTCTCCTCCCCTCTCCCTCCTTCCTGGGCCTCTCCTCCCCTCTCCCTCCTTCCTGGGCCTCTCCTTCCCCTGGGCCTCTCCTCCCCCTCCTCATCCTTCCTGGGTCTCCTCCCCCTCCCCCTCCTTCCTGGGTTTCTCCTCACCCTCTCCCTCCTTCTTGGGTCTCTCCTTTCCCCCTCCCCTTGTACTCAGTCCTTCCTGGGTCTCTCACTCTTTCTCCTTCCTGTGTGTCTCTTCAACCTTCCCTCTCCTTCCTGGGTCTCTCTTAACCCTCCCTCTCCTTCCTGGGTCTCTCTTCAACCCTCCCTCTCCCTGCTGGGTCTCTCTTCAACCCTCCCTCTCCTTCCTGGATCTCTTTTCAACCCTCCCTCTCTTTCATGGGTCTCTCTTAACCCTCTCTTTCATGGGTCTATCTTAACCCTCTCCTTCCTGGGTCTCTCTTCAACCCTCCCTCTCCTTCCTGGGTCTCTCTTCAACCCTCCCTCTCCTTCCTGGGTCTCTCTTCAACCCTCCCTCTCCTTCCTGGGTCTCTCTTCAGCCCTCCCTCTTCTTTCTGGATCTTCTCAAACATCATTCTCTTCTTCCTGGATCTTCTCAAGCCTCATTCTCTTCTCCCATCCTCTTGTCACTCTGTCTCTTATTTTGCTGTCACTTTTGATCTGCTCTTCTACTTTCAATTTTGTTACTTGTAGGTTCATTACTGGTTTTGTCATTCTTTTAATGAAAGTCAATATAACTAATTATTTTAGTGATTTTAGTGATTCAAGCTCCTAGGATCTAACTTCTCCACAAGTATCACTTCAAGTTCTAGTTCTAAAAATGGAAAGGTCAGAGCTAGATGTGGTGATCTGTATTTAATTGCAATAATAGACAAGCACATTAATCAAACCCTCACTCACTGAACACTTGTCAGCAACTGAAACTGCTGCTCCTTTTTTCAGTTTGCCAGACTTGAGTGTTGTTGGTGGGAAATGCAGTGCAATCACACAAATAGCCCACCTTTGGCTATTGTGTGATTAAGTAAATGATGGTGAATGTGTTAATTTTTTTAAGGTCACCCTGCTTTGGTGGGAGATGGCCAGTGTGTTTTAAGAAAAATATAGTGGATACCACATAAGAACCACATTTACAAATGACAGCAAAAAAATTTCAATACAAATAATATACAGTTCCATCATTTCTTGTGCAATTTGAAAGGTCATGAGCCAAGAATTGATAACAGTTCTTTTATAAGTGTTTTTTTCATTGCAACATGGACACATACCTGGATACATCTTTCAACAAGTCTGATTATTGCTTCCTCAGACACTCTAAGACCCCCTTGGGTTTTTAGTATTTTATCCATGAATAATAATAATTAAACTCAAGCGTGCAAATCAACCCTCACATGAAAGGAACACTAATATCTCGAACTTCAACTACCTATAATAATAAATTTTCATTATTTCTTAGCTATTTATCAGGATTTAAATGTTCTTCAATTCTGTAAGTTTTCTGAAATTTTGAAAATCTGTATCCACCAAGGGTATAGCACTTTGAAAGTATGATGCCCCACAATACTTTTTATTGGAAAATTGCCATCTACAAAGTCAAATAAATGCAAGAATCTCTCTTTAGGCAAATTACACCAGTGTCAAGAGTCTGAGACAGATCTAAAGAAGCATTGTCAAGTAATCGCAAGAAAATCAGTATTATAGTTTGTTGACTAAAATTGGCAAACTCAACCCATTAACCCTTTCGGTGTCGGTCCCATTATAAAATGGCTTTAAAGCCAGTGTTGATCCCGTAGTACAACATGAGCTCAGCTCACTCAGATAAGCTGTGAGCTGTAAATTTGGGCCTAGATATGCAGTAAGTGTGCACCATACAAAAAATCCTGCAGCATGAAGTGCATAATGAAGAAAAAAAACTGCGACCGTGTTTTTGGTTAAAAACAGTGACTTTGCAGTGTATTTTCATATGATTTTTATGGTTATATTCTTGGTTTCTTGGTCTCATTTGATAGAATGCAACATATATATCAGAAATAGAGATGATTTTGATGGGTTTCAGGAGTGAAAGTAGCTTGAAATTGAGTTCAAAGTAGCGGAAATGTTAAATTTTTTCTGATATTCCAGAGCATTTGTTCAATACGCGTCCAGCTTGCCAGTCTAATATGCATTTAGGAATGCACTGACATTATTTATACAATCATTATAATACTGCAGTAGTCTGCATAACTGTAAATCTGTTTTTTGTGTGAATAAAAATTCAAAATGGAAAGCAAGCGTAATACAAGAGGAGCCTGGAGATGTGACTAAGTAACAGAGGAAATGTTTCTTTAGTGCCAGGAATGTCTACATTGTTTATTATGAACTCTGTTTTTAAATTGGCAATTTTTTAATTTTGTGTGAAATTGTCCAAATTACCAATTTCTGATCATTTTGAGTAGTTGAAATAGGTAAATGGGCAGTTCCTTGTACTCAGTCAATAGAATAGAAGGAATGCTAGCAAAAGAGGTATGAGTTTGGTCGACTGGAACAATGGAAATGGCCAAAAATAAGGCGCAGAATTAGTGAAATTGCTGATGCGTAAATATTGCTGAGACTGCTAACTTTGCAAGAGCGTAATTCCATAAATTTTCCATCAGATTTCATACTTTTCTTTTAATTACCTTCAGAAAAAGATTCCCTATCATTTCATGAGATTTTTTTTTTTTTTTTTTTTTAATTCTTCTACCCTGAGAGCAAGATTGAGATCAGGTGTCTTGACCCTGAAAGGATTAATCCTTTCATTGGTTGTTACATAGAACTGTGTCACTGTGGCTAGGTTCCCTGACATAGCTCTGCATCACGAGTTCAGCTCACTCAGAAACACAAACCTGTGACCGTGTTTAATTTAAAATAGAAAATTCGAGGGGTTTTCTCGGATGGTTTTTTATGGTTTTATTGGCTGTTTCTTGGTATCATTTTATAGAATGGAAAACATACTACTGAAGTATGAGACGATTTTGATTGATTTCAGGACTGAAAGTATAGCTTGAAATTGGGCTCAAATTAGAGAAGATATTAAATTTTTTAGCATTTTCCTGAGAATAGGTAAGGCCCCCCTACCCTCTCTAGTCTATTTTTCTTGGTTTTTACTGGTTCTGATTCAATTATTGGGACACCGTAACCATGACCAATTATTTCTGGTTATATTTTATTATCTGAGAAATAAGGTAAATCTTTGATTTTTTTTTTTTTTTTGTGCAATGAATTCAAAATGGAGGGCAAGTGTAATATAGGAGAGGCCTTTGGATATAATTAATGAACAAATAAAATGTTCCTTTAGTGTCTGGAATGCTTGTACGTAGTATTTATTTGGGACTTTTGTTTTTAACCCTTAAACTGTCCACACGTAGATATACGTTCACGTGCGTAGCTGACCGAACGTAGGTCTACGTTTTTTTTCAAATGCTTTTAACCTTGCCACGATAAGCCTGAGTTGCCTAGAGATTAGAGAATGGGTCTGTGCACTCAGTGTGTGCAGTATTACAAAATGTGGGAATGATAAACAAAATGCACTCTTCATTTTAAACAAAAAGAACAATTTATTTTTTTCTCAAAATATTCGGTCAGCTACGCACGTGAATGTATATCTACGTGTGGACAGTTTAAGGGTTAAATTGCAATTTTTTAATTTTATGTAAAACTGACCAAATTATCAACTTCTGTGGACTTCATACAATAGTTATGAAGTTGAACGGGATGTTTCTTGTGCTCGGTCTATAGAACGCAAGGTATACTAGTGAAATAGCTAAGAATTTCGTCGAATTGAAGAATGGAATTGGCCTAAAATAGACTCGGAGGGTGAAATCCCTAATGCATAAATTGAACCCACACCACCAACTTTGCATCTTCATAATTTGAGAGGTTTTCCATCAGAAAAAGATTCTCTACGATTTATTTAAGTAAGCCTTTTAAATTTGGGTGTTCCAACAGTGAATGGGTTAAGAGACTTCATGATATTTACTATAAGTTATATGGTGAATTAGCATCTGCAGATCAAGATGTGGTAAAATAAAAAAAAAATTCAACAAACTTGTTTTGTGGGAAATTTTAATGTAGCTACAGAGTAAATTTATAATGGTGATATAAACAGGTTTATAGTAGATGTACAAAATATTATGTCTAACTACTAGATTCTAGATAGAAGGCTTCTCTGTTAACCCGTGCAAATGCAGGTTTACAACAATAAACTGCTTGTAACTGGTAAGAGTAAAAACCAAAGGATTATAAAGTATGTCAGCATAGTCCTTTATTTCTGACACAAAACTAGAAAGGATGGATCAATGCACAAGAATTCATTGGTCTATGATATCAAAAACATTTTGTGCCTGAAGTCAAGTAGCATTGCAAGCAAATCTTAACTCCTTTAAATCCACAAGATTACTTTACTGCTTCACAATTCTCTCTCTGAGGATACCATTTTTTTCTTTTCCAACATACACGACACTTAACTGTACATATGTGATCCAGTTTATGGGTTTATAGAATACTGAGCTAACAATTTAAAGGTCATCTATCCCAACTGTATCAAATAAGTTTTCAAATTTTAATGAAAGTCATAGCTATGAAACATTGTCCTTTAAGGGGGAGGGGACCTTGATCTAAGGACTGATTTTGATTATCTCCAATTCCCTAGGCTCTGTAGGACCTGCATGGGTTTTGCACTTCGTGAATAATATGAAACTTTGCTAGACACAATTTAGCATTAAATATACACACTTTTACTCTGAAAAATTTTAGTGGAAGTATAGAACATGCATGTTGAAAACATGCAGTGCCAAAAATATGTTTTGTTAACAGGGCATATAATGTTGATGATGGTCTAAGTGATAAACCTTTTAGAGGGTTGCTGGTACATTGTTAAAGGAACTCATTGAAAACTGAGAGAAGATTGTGTGAAGTAAGTACTACTGATGATGTGTGATTTATCTCTAATAAAGCTGTTCCTGCTCATGAAAAATAACTTGATTTCAAGAGCATTGATTTTGTTTGAAATAATGCTGAAGAAGAAACTGATGTAAATGATGATAGTGCTGAGGTACTAGTTGATGCAGGTATTAGGGCATCATTGGAAAATAATCAAATTTTGAGGAAATACAGTATAACTTTTATGCTGAAAAAATCATATTTAAATAAACAAGAAATACTAGTTCAGGTCTCGGAGTTAAAGGATAATTTTACCAGATTATAATTTTACAAAGCAGCTCTCACTGCTGTCATCGTGTAAGAAGGCACCTATACGACTCCCCAAAGTTGCTGGTGAATATATGGATATTAAATCAATGCTTGGACAGACCAAGATTATTCATACTATGCACCTGGGAATGAGTTAAGACAATTCTGGATGTAACAAGATGCACACTGCACCCCAGTATGAGATGGAGCAGTGTCAGACTTGGCAGCAAAACTGTCATTTCAAAATAGCCCAAGAAGAAGAATTTCCTTTTCTTTGCAACATGCAAGGATTGCATATAAATGACCTCACAGAAAAAGGTACCATGTATTACTCTTTTATAAAAAACCTGAAATATAGTAATTATAAGTGTGGTATGAAGATGATATAGGGAGAATTATGTGTTAGTGAAAAACTAGCTTATGTGCATGAAACATAAAATCAACAAGTACAGTAGGAGTATATGGGATAAAAGTAGAGAAGAAAACCCTGGTAATTATCCTCATATACAAACCTTCTGGCCTGAGACTGGGCTGTAGGGCTGATGATTCTCTGGAGCCACCAACAGATAATCAGTAAAGAGCAAGGAAGTCACTGAATAGATAAAAAAAAAGTCAATAGCTGTCTAGGACACTTGGGAAATCTTGTCCCAAATTTTATCCTCTTGGGAGATTTCAGTCTACAAAATTTGAAGTGAGATATGATAGATAACAGCACTGTTTCTAATAAGCTACCTGGAAGTACCAAACTCCAAAAAAAAAAAAAAATACCATAAGACACTCACAAGATTTTGAGCTAACAAATAATTTAGTCCAATAAATTGAGAAAGTTTAAAAGTTGATTAGACATTGAGAATAAATGTAGAGAAATTTTCAGATAAAGAAAGCTGCTGCTGAACTCTTAAAAAAAAAAAAAAATACCCAAATTTCACAAAATGGGGAAAAAGGCCTATGCAAAAAAAAAAAATTTTGCTGAAGTACAGCAGAAACTTAAGACATTCATACTTTTGATAAGAACATAAAAGGAACAAAAAGCCATTTAGTAAATTGGGTAATCCAAATTAAAAAAGCTCTTCCAATATTGGTCCCAACTTACAGAAGGTATGTACAACACGTCGATTATGGCAAAGAATTTAGCAAAATTCTGAGAAGACAGTAGAATATGAATTAATGTTAGCAGCGTAACACCATGAGAGTACCCAGATAATTTTTCTATAAACTCTGTCCACTCTACAAATGTACAAAATATCTGATATTAAGTTGAATCCCTACTAATTTTGAAAAAGAAATTGACAGCATGCTTTTGCACCCTGCACCTTTTTTGTCAATACAATAATTTGTCAGTCTGTGTTCCAAAACCAAGAGTTTGTGGTTGTGGGAGAGGTTGATTCCATGAGGTACTTAGTTATGTTAAAGTAAAAACTACCTACACACATAAAAATTGTTCCAAAAACTTTGATTGGTATCCAGGAGTCATGCTAAAGGTTGACTTTGTAATACAGCCTCTCCTCACTTAACGATGGAGTTACATTCCTAAGACCACGTCATTAAACGAATTCGTCACTAAGTGAGGAGCATACTACGTACATATAATGGTAGTGAGTTTGTGTCAGCCATCTTTGATATTGTGTTAATGTCACCTTTCCACTTTATAACATTTCTGGTATATTTTTAAATGTTTATACAGTAGTGTACTGTATATTGAAATAAACAGAATAGAGGAAATCAGCTCTAATATACATTATTTAGGTAAGATTGCTGGTCAGAGAGCCCATCGTAAGTCCGAGGCGTTGGTAAACGAGTACGTTTCTAAGTGAGGAGAGGCTGTATTGTATTTTAGTCACGGATTTGCAAATCCAGCTCTCTGTAATGCCATATCACATGTCATTCACAGTTCTGGGAACCAAACTTCAGGATAATGCCATGTTATCTTGCTAGTAGCTCTGTACCCAGCTCACAAATAATGGGCAATAGAACAAAAAATGAAGCTCACAGATCTGCAAATTTGTGTACATAGAACTTGTGCATGCTAAGAATACAGTACAGTTACTGTACTCTTCTTTCCTGGTGGAAGGTTAGAGAGTTGTGACCTTGGACCTCGGACTTTCACATTGTTCTTTAATTTTACTTTTGCAACCCTACTTTTCATTGCGTTTAATCAGTATTTCCTCCCATAACTCTCACTCCAGTAAGTTATTTTAATATGCATAATAGTTACTTAGCCTTTGAGATATTTTCCAACTATAGATTATGAAATATCTATCTAAGCTTTATTCCAGAGACTGTATTCTGAGCATTTTGAGGAGGCCTAAATAACTTTTAAGTTTTGCCAATTCTTAACAAACAGTACCCGTACCCGTATATGATTTCTGTATATTATCTAGCTCATATCTTACCTGCCTTGAAAGGCAGTGCAAGAACGGATAAGTATTCTAAGGAAGCAAGTTACTTTAAAGAGAATATTATTGCCATCTCTTGTTTTAAAAGTTCTCATAATCCACCCTGTCATTTCCCTGGACTTTGCCAACATCACATTATATTCCAAATTACCCAATGGAAGACTTTTGTTTATATTTGATTGTAGTTTTCAGTCTTCTGCTGAGGCAATTTGAATGCTTATTTTATCTGTAAAATATATGAACCTGTGGTTTATGTTTTTGCCTCTATCTTCTGTGAGGATGAGAAAGAGTAAAGATACTAGGACAATGCCTTGCAGAACTAAGGGAAATTTATTAACCTATCACAATTTGTGTGATGTTAGAAATGTAATTATGTACCACCCTACTCATTTTATTAATTCTCCCTCCATTTGTCAAATGCCTTTGCAGAACCCACATCTGCACTTAGATTTTCTACTAATGCTTTTGTGGTTTTTATCTTAGCAGTCTACAAGTTTTTAGAGAAATCTTCCTGGGATGACATAGCACCCTCTCTAAGCTTATATTATGTGATATTAGTTCTTCTAGTTCATGGTTTCTTTTTTTTACTTTTGCAGTACTGTCTATTTTGTGAAACGGCTTTGTTGGCAGTTTTTAGGGTCTCTGGTATCTTTTTACAAAGTACAATTGAGTGCTAGTGGCATAATGTATTTCTTGATAAATATTGTATAATGTTTTAGGATTCTAACCTCAATATTGAGTGCAAGGCATGCTGTCATTTTTGTTTTTTTCAGAGTTTGTGTGATTTGTAGTAATATTTGTTATACGTATGAGGCACTTCCCAACCGAAGATTCATTTTTTTCATTCTGTTTTCTTTTGTTCTTTGTCTAGTGGTGCCAAGATTGAAGGTAAATTTTCCCTGAAAATGATTACATTCTCGACCTTAATAGCCAGAGCATAGTTTAAGCAGAAAATTCTATGAGAAAGCCACCACAAAGGGAGTACAGTAGTCCTTTAGCCCAGCTCTCGGCCAGTGGAAGTTTTGCCAGCCGTCGAGTATGACTCAGTTTTTTAAAAGTGGCACTCACCGAGTTAATGCAGGGAGCAAGTCAAATTTATGAAAACAAACATTGGGTCTTTTTCTCTCTTGGTAATGATTGGATTCCTAAACCTGAATTCGTGATGTTCTTAATTTTGCACATTTCTTTGTCATTGGTGTATGTACATCCTGAATGAAAATGGCCAGGACTAGAAGAGTTTGTTATACAGATTTTGCACATGAAATACAAAAGGAACATGAAGTCGAAACTTTTCTTTAACACACCAGTTATCTCCTGCCAAGGTAGAGTGACCCAAAAATGAGGAAATGCTTTCATCATCATTCATTTAATCATTGTCTTGCCAGAAATGTGTCATCATCACAGTTCAGATTGCCCTCTGAACTGCAACATCCCCACCCCTCCTTCAAAGTCCATTCCTGCCTGTACTCAGAAGGAAGGGTATAGATGTTGCAGCTTGGAGAGCCATCTGAATTGTGATGTCAGCATACTTCTGACAAGATAGTGACTGAATGAATGACAGTGAAAGCGTTATCTTTGTTTTTGGGTCACCTACCTCGGTGGGAGACGGCTGGTGTGTTAAAAAAAAATTCTCAAAAAATTTCTTATTCCTTTTGTATTTCTTGGATCTGGTAGGAAAGTTTTAATTTCTGCTCTATCTCAACCATTTTTGTGTAAGTACTTTTACCTTTGTTTTGTAAGTATTTTTTTACCTTTGTTTTCCAATTTTATTTGATATGCCTTTTTTTTATCATAGTGTACCTTCTTTCTTTTTTTAGACATGTACAGTATTTTTCAAACAGTTTAGCATCCCTTTTTCTTTGTGTTTGAATTTTTTGTAAGGGTTACATTTTATACAGACAATACTTATATTCAGCTTTTCAGTGCATTGCTATGGGTTTAGGACATTGTCCTAGGAAATGGTGGATAGTTTGATTATTTTGTTTCAAGAAGTAATCAGATTTATTAAAGAACATCTCAACCTTTTGGGTTGCAAAATGTTACATTAACTCAGAGTATGGTTGGGATAAATTATATTTCATATAGACATGTCTGAATTCTTACTCCGTGAGCCATGCATATCATAAGAGGTGACTGAAATGCTGAGAGCAAGCGGGTAGTAACCCCTTCTCCTGTATAAATTACTAAATTTAAAAATAATTTTTTTTATTTTTAGGTCACCCTGCCTCGGTGGGATACTGCCAGTTTGTTAAAAAAAAAAAAAAAGACATGTCTGATTATTAGTCCTCATTGTTGTTGACAATTTAGTCTAGTTCATTATCATCATTTCTGGTAGGCTTCATTATCTGTTTCTTTGATACAAATTTGCTGTAGTCTATAGTATAGTATTTTCATAGTTTTTCAGGCACATTGCTGATGTCTACCATCTAACACTTAAATTTGGTTGCTTAAAATCTCCTTAGATTATATATGATTAGGGTTTTTTTAGGCTTTCTAGGCAGATTTCAATATTTATATGCTCCCCGAGTTCTTGGGCCATTGCCAACAGAGGTATATATATACAGTGCTCTCGTGTTCTGACAGTCGATTCATTATCAAGCTCGTATGCACCCACTGCCCAGTCATCAATGAGTAATGGTGTGGTATACTGCCTAGCCTAACTCTTCTCTATAAAAAAAACTTAAAGGTTTTGTTTTCCACATTTTTTCCTCATCATTCTTTGCAAGTGAGTCTTCCTGTGGCTTATTAATCACATCTATACATATTATATTTTAGGATCTAGATCTCTCTGTAAAAGAAATCTTTGATATTGGTTTTGTGAAATTTTTTAATATTTCATTTATTTCTGGGTTTAGGGTAGCTTTGAGAAAAAACTTTTTTCGTCAGTGTTTTTAGGTCTTTTATGCTGGCAAAGAGAAAGGAAGTTATTCTATTTGGATTGTTTAGTTGCACTGATAAATGTATAAACATGAAAATAAAACTTACAAAATTAACCTTCTCTTTTTATTTCCATGAATATTTTTGGTTGTTAAAGTTGACAAAATTGTCTTAATTTTTTTAATAGCCGACTTGCCCTTAATCTTTCACCACCATTGGGCTGGCACTGCTACATCATCATTATGTATCCCAGTGCCAATGATTACAAAATAATGTAAAAATATTTGTAATCTATCATTCATTATCTTCAGTATCCTCACAACTAACCCACAAATTGTAGATAAACCTACATGAGATTTTGGTTTGCCCTAGACCACTATTAAGTAGCATACAGAAACATAATTTAGTTTCATCTGCAGTTTGTGAGTTATAAATTGTTTCCACAGTGGTACCGTAATGTTTAGTTTTCTACAATGACACGTTTCCTTCTTAACTGCACATCCTCCGTGAATTGTGCTCATGAAGGATTTTCTCTAGGCATTTCAACTTGCTCTAGAATTACGTACGTTTCTGTAGTTATGGACGTGAAATGGTCACCACCTGCTTCAGTGAGAAGTAAGACTGTAGAAAGAGTGAAGATTGCCTTGGGAACCATACAAGTTGGTAAATAGAAAGAGAATAGTATACAAGACTGGAAAAGTTATGGCAACACTTTTGGCCAGTAAGTTTGAAAAAAAAAATTCTAGAGATAAAAAACATATTTCAAAAAGCAGAATGCAGTACTATGCTTCATAGTTGTTATGTAGGAAACAGCATAGCTAATACTGTACATATTTGCCTTGTTGAAATCAGAATCGGCTATTTACTTTTCAGACTACTTGCACTGCAAATACCACTCCCATATGTTGCATCTTTCAAAAGGTTCTCGAACATAGTTAAAGCAAGGGCTGTCTGAAGTCTGTTCCTCATAGTACATATCATTAATAGTACTGTTAATGTAGTAGGTGTTGGTGTAAAATACAACTTAATACTGTATTGTTGAAACAAATGATGCCAAATGGTCAGATTTGTTTTCAGAATTGTGAAAATTTGCAAAGTTTTGAAGAGATGAACAGTGCACTTTTCACACATTGGCCATTTCTCACCAAGGCAGGGCAGCCCAAAAGATGAAAATATTCACCATCATTAATCCTGTAGCTGTCCATCCAAAAGAACATGGATGTTACAATTTAAATGATCCACGAAAATTAAAAATACCCATCCATCCTTCAGTGTGCAGGCAGTTAATCTCTTCTTTGCTGTTATCTTGTTTTCATTCAAACAAATACCACAAACCATTTGTATCCACTCCAACCCAACACTTACACGTGCCTGCTGCATGCTTTATTTCATATTTTTTTCTTGTTATAATAATTAGATTTTCTTTCTTTGGCATCAACTATTGAGGCAGTGGCAGAGTGATTGTCACACCTCATTTGTATACAGTAAAGCAGTTAGGTCAGACATAAACTGTGTGCTTCACTTTTAATACAATATTATATATAGTACAGTATATTATTGTGTGTATTTTGTTTCTGATTTTTTTTAACACTGGAAATTTCCCACCAAGGTAGGGGTGACTCAAGGACAAAATAATCTCTAATTCAAAGGCTGTCTTTTCAGAAGTGCATGACATCACAGTTCAAATGACCCTCTTAACAGCAATCTCCCCACCCTTCCTTCAGAGTGCAGCTGCTGTACTTCCTACCTCCAAAATTCAAGTCCTACTAATAGAGTTAGGTATAGTTATTGGTATCCATAATTTGCCATTAATTACCATTCTGGGTGACCCATGGATATGTACAGTATACCTGTGACTTATAATAAACATCATTAGCTGAAATATTTATAATAATTGCTCTCTTAAGCATAAATAGGACTTAAACTCGGGAAGTGTTGTACATGCATTTTTGGCAAGACAGCTATTGAGGTACTGATGGTGAATGTTTCCTTTTCTGGGTAGCTACCTTGGCAGAAAAGGCTGATGTGGTTAAAAAAATTAGTATGTAGTACTATTGTAATGAAGATTTGTAATATATTTATAATAAAAAGAGAAAAAAGTAAGCATTCTTGAGGGGTGGGCTAAAGGTACACACTATGAAGAGAACTTGTTTATCTCAGTGCTGAAGATTTACACCTTAGAACAATCATAAAACCATTATTTATCATGTTTTGTGCATGATTTTTAACATATGGACTTCCCTTAATATATTCATAAAAATGTAATTTTCAAATTTCCAGTAATCAAAATGGGTTATTATGTGGACTTTTCATACCTCTCAAAAAATTCCTGCAGTTTGATACCCATGCCCATCCTGTGATTTTTCTCAGAAGATTTAAATCATATAATGGGTCCAGGGACTGAGTCTCATCCTGCAGTTTAAGCATGCTAAAAATTTTAAATAAATTAATTTAGGGTATGGTATATATTGTCAAGTTTTGGTATTTTCAAACCTTTCATTGTATATTTATATGCAACCTTTCATCAGAGAGATTGCCATGTTTTAGATACTGTAGAATTTCCTCCTTTTTCATACATTTATTTTTAAAAACTTCTGTCAGTCATGTCACACACACTCGCACACTGCTACCCATATCCACATCCACTAAGGCTTCATTTCAGCTTTATTCTTAAAAAAATTATGTACAGTATTTTCTTCTAAACAGTCATTGGTGTAATTGAAACCATTCATAGTTTATGAAGATCAAGTGTAGGTAATATGATTTCTTGAATACTACAAAATACAAAGTACAAGCCTCACAACACAATGCTTATCAACGCTTCCACCACAATAAATATCTAGCTGGGGTTGCTTCAAGAAGAAATACAAGTTACGAAAGAAGATTGAAAATAGAAGTGGTGATGGATTGGAGTTAAAAAATGATACACTAATCACATGTTAGATCTAAATACAATTAAGACAGTAGAGAAGATTTTATCATTAGAATTGAATACCCAATTGATACTAAAATGTATTGTTCACTAATAGTGGGGGAGACTGCCAGATAGGATCCAAAAGAAAGTACAGTAGTAGAATAGAAAAACATAAGGCTTAAAAAATTATATTATAAACTAAATGCTGCTATCATAGGTCTGCTCTTTAAACTATAAATAGGTGATTACAGACTGGGTCAGGAGCCAAGTCTCAACCCTTGCAAGCACAACATGGTAAGTACACTCTTAACTGCTGCCTCTCATTGACCAGTTTTTTTTTTTATTCTTCATGTCTCTGCTTTACATTCAGTGTTTACTTAATTATGTCTTTTAACACACATGCATGCACACAAATGTGTACCATTTTGTAAGTCCCTAGTAATTTTGGTACTTTAGGCCATGATCTTGCCAACTCCTCTATATGCTCAACCCTTTGGAATCTTCTGATTTCCATAGAAGGTTATTCTTATTTATAATTTACCAATTTTAACTCTACACTTCAAGTAACAACCACCAAGTTACTCTCTGTAAAAATCACAATTGGGTTTTTGTCTGTTTTCACTGCATCACTGGCACCTCAGAGAGAGAGTCTTCTCACTGCTACACACAAACTTTACAAGACTCACTTATAGTCCTCTGATTGAGGGACACTGCTCCTTTGTGCCATTTCCAAGGACATAATAACTGTCCAACATGGTTCGTTTGTTCTGGTATATTCTGTTACCTTTGAAAGTGTAACATCCATAAAACAGACTAATGGTGGGGTGTCTGCTTTAGCAAAAATCCTTTGTATGGAAGTGATAAATACAGCAGACTGTCTGTTATATCAATGGACTACCAGACATTGATAGCAGCTCAATGCAATAGTCTCAGTGTGATGCATACTAAGACTGGACATACTAAAAACAGACTATGGTATTACAATACACTATGGTAGATTATCATTCATTACCTAAAAATAAGGGTTAAAAGTACAATACAGTGGACCCTCGGTTTTCGTTGAAAATTCTTTCCAGAATGCTGTTTGAGTGCCGTTACCGAACGAATTTGTTCCCATAAGGACAAATGAAAATTAGATTAGTCGTTTCAGACCCCCAAAAATACACTTACAAAAGCACTTACGAAAATACACTTGCATAATTGTTCGAGTTTGGAGGTGAACGAAAACTGAGGGTCCACTGTATAGTAAAGTACAGTAATTTTTCTTATCTTTTCTGGTAGATAGATTACAATGTTGTCTAGTAACGACTCAGAATAACTATTATTCTTAGTCAAAGGAGCTGTAATGCTGCAGTGGTAACATCACAAATGGTGTGGGAGATATACAGGTAGATGACACAGTAGAAGTAGATGGTGTGGGAGGTGTAGATGGCTGAGAAGACATAGATGCTTTACCAGCCTTGCCATAAGCTTTTGTGTTTATCGACCTACGGCAGTTACAGAAGCACCAAAGTCAATCCTCATTTCCCCCCAAATTCTATGCCTATATGGCTTGCTACCTTCTTAGCCACAGAGCAACCCTCGACAGAATAAATATTAACACCAGCAGCACACTCTTTAACACACCATTAATGCACCACTATTTCAATCTTGGGACATTTTCATACATTTCCAAGGAAGAGCTGCAGAATCTTTTAGACTAGCCTCTACACTACATCATAGCATATGCTGTAGGTTTATTTGCTTATATGAACATTAAATACTGCTTTGCTACATCATACTTCTCATCCATCCAGGGCTTTGAGATGCCAGACTCCACCTTCATTACTAATTCAAGTTTTTGCTTAACACTCTAGTTCACATGCTGCTTCTTGGTACTAACACTTGTTCTAGAGGCTGTAGCTAAAAACATTCTACAGGGTACTTTAATAGAATAACAATTAGCACAATAAATCCAGGGAAAAATTGAAGCCCAGATGATAACAGTATATGAGTGCACGTGCAGACAATTACACAATGATGAAGGCTGAGCTGTTTACCCAGGAACAATAAGAAGACAGGTCATGGATGAAGTGCGGTCTGGACAAACCTGTGATGAAGAGGACTTTGTCCACTTCATCAGAGGTACAGCTGGACTTGACAACAGTGTGGTTCAGTAGATTTGGTCTTCATTGCTAATTTTACAGGCACTCCATGCAGCAAATTTACTGAGCCTTTGTCCGGCCAGATTTTTTGTGCATTTTACCTGATATCTGCTTTATAGGGCTTTTATACTGAGGGGTTTACTGTATTGTTTAATGAAACCTCCCAGATTAACCTGACTTATTTCATGTAAACTGATGTAACACCCACCTTGAAGCATTGAATGCTTATTTTGATTATTTATGATTTATTTATTATCATAGGGAAGTGCTAAATCTCTATAGGTCAGACAGTGCCTAGGGAATGGTAGGTAATCAGGTTTAATTCAAGAAAGGGGAAGGTGCAGTTGTAATTCTATAGAGCAAGAGCCCTTCGCAGATGCAAGATGCCCCTTCCCCTTTTCAAAAAGCTGAATGTCCACAGTCATATTCACCAGAATGCCAATTATTTATTACTGTATCTCACTTGTATAGTTCACAGTGCTTGCTGGTCAGTTTTAGTGGGGCACAGAATCCAGGCATTTCACTCTTCTTACTATGCCTCATTGACCACGGTTTAATGCTTGTTGTGTACTGTATATAATAACTTTGTGACCATCTCTGTTACTTCACTGGCTTTAGTAGAAAGTAGGTTGGGAAGATGCATAAAAAAATGTATCAAATCAGGAACGTGGTGACTAAAATCAAGGAGTCTGTCAATAGAGGTATACCAAGGAGCTCACTCAAGTGCTTGCATAGTAAAAACTAATCTTGAAATTAAAAGTGAATGGAGGATAATTTTATTCTGTTGTAATTTTAGTATTGGCTTGTATATTTTCTTAATATTTTGAATTAATTAAATTTAATATTATTAATTATTAAAACTTATGAATAGACTTAAAAATAGCTCTACACTTTCATAGAAATTTAAATTCCCTGATTTCGGTTATTGAGCATCCTTACTGAAGGGTCTTCCATAAATATTTTTTTTTATATATGAGGTACTTATTTCATTGTGGCTTGGCACACAACTCCTAAATTGAAAACCAACCATAGATTAGAACTGATGTGCGCACTGGCTTTCACTGGCCCAAATCTCTTTCCAGTTGATATTTTTATGAATGTCAATATTAATGATGCTAAGTACAACCTCTGAAACAGCATGAGCACAAACCTGAAAAAAAATATATTATACAGAGAGCCTTTAGTTGCATTAGCAGTTTCTGAATTTGCTAGAACCTCTAAGGGTGGCATAACCTCTACAAATGTTGTAGGGATGACTATACACAGTATTTTGCTGGTTTGTTTACATAATTTACATTCATTTATTTTATGGAAAAACCACATTGTCATCCCAAATGTCATGAGAGTAGTGTTCTAATACGTGTACATAGTGTTATCTCCCACCTGTACATGTCATTACACACCTGTACATGCTGTGTTATATAATTTCAGAGTGCACCCTTGATGAGTGGAGAGCGTACTTGGACAACAATGGTAGAGAGAAAGCTCTCTAATGTTTGTGTGTGATAATTAGTGACTGTTTAGCTCCAGTAGTTGTCCTCACTCGTTCATCATTCACTAACATGCATTGCTCGTTTAAGAGGCGTTTTTAAGTGTTGGTTTGTCTAGATAATGGATATATTAATTTAGTTTTATGCTTGTAAAGTAGTAAAGTTTAACTGTTGTTGCAGAATGCTCAACTACTGTTGTAGTAAAGAAGTAAAATGAATTTGACCTAATTGAATAATGTGAAGACTGTTAACTCATAAACTGGGTTCAATGTATTCATATTGCAGTATGAGAGAATTGAGCATGACTTGTATGTAGTGTATTCATACATTATAATGGGTTTTCAAACTAAGTGCCATATTAAGTAATTTATTTTACAGTATTGTAAACATCTTATCTGTTATGTTGCTAATTTATATCCAGCCAAAAAAATCTGTGTCCTTTGTTCCAAAACAGAGAATGTTTAACATTCTGACAGTCATGGTGTGATGATGGAATTTTGCAATGACAAGACCATTTTTTTTTTTATTAACACATTGGCCTTTTCCCCACCAAGGCAGGGTGACCCAAAAAAGAAGAAACACTTTCGCCATCACTCACTCCATCACTGTAGTGCCAGAAGAGTGCTGACAATACAGTTAACAAAAACTGAAACATATCTACACCCTTCAGAACACAGGCACTATACTTCCCACCTCCAGTACTCGAGTCCAGCTAACTGGTTTCCCAAAATCCCTTCATAAATGTTGCTTTGCTCACACTCCAACAGCATGTCAAGTCATGAAAACCATTTGCTTCCACTCTCTCCTATCTAACATTCTCATGCCTCTTACACACAAAAACCTCCTCTACCTCCTCCCTCCAACGCTTTCTAGGATGACCCCTCCCCAGCCTTCCTTCCACTGCAGTTTTATACACCCTTCAAGCCATTCTATTCTGTTCCATTCTCTTTAAATGTCCGAACCATCTCAACAGCCCCTCCTCAGCCCTCTGGATAATACTTTTAAAAACTTTAATTTCCAAGCTATGGATTCTCTGCATAATATTCACACCACACATTGCACTCAGACACAAACATCTCCACTGCCTCCAGCCTTCTCCTTGTTGCAACATTCACCACCCATGCTACACCCATATAAGAGCATTAGTACCACTATACTCTCATACATTCCCCTCTTTGCTTCCATGGATAACGTTCTCTGTCTCCACAGACTCCTCAGTGCACCACTTGCCTTTTTCCCCTCATCAATTCTATGGTTAACCTCAACTTTCATGGATCCATCTGCCGACAAGTCCACTCCCAGATATCTCAAAACATTCACTTCCTCCATACTCCCTTGCTCCACTCTGATATTAAATCTTTCATTACCTAATTTTTTTTTTGTTATCCTCCTCACCTTACTCTTTCCTATGTTCACTTTTAATTTCCTTCTTTTATATACCCTCCCAGATTCATCCACCAACCTCTGCAACTTCTCTTCAGAATCTCCCAAAAGCAGTGTCATCAGCAAAAAGTAACTGTGGCAGCTCCAACTTTGTGTTAGATTCTTTAACTTTTAATCCCACACCTCTTCCCAACACCCGAGCATTCACTTCTCTTTCAACCCCATTTGTAAATATATTGAACAACCATAGTGACATCACGCATCACTGTCTAGGCCTACTTTTACTGGAAAATAATCTCCCTCTTTCTTACATACCCTAACCTGAGCCTCACTATCCTCATAAAAACTCTTTAACTGCTTTCAGTAGCCTACCACCTATTCCATACACTTGCAGTATCTGCCACGTTGCTCCTCTATCCACCCTATCATCCATCCTATCATATGCCTTGTCTAAATTCATGAATGCAATGAAAACTTCCTTACCGTTATCTAAATACAGTTCACTTACATGCTTCAATGTAAACACTTGGTCTAAACATTCATACCCTAGGCTTTCTTATTAATCTCACTCCAAAGCTTTCTATTCCCAAAGTATGTATTGTGTCCTGTCTTCTTGCCCATTCCTCAATCTTGCACTTGCTGGGGTTGAATTCATTCACCACTGATCAGACCAATCTTGAAGCTTGTCCAGATCCATTTGGAGCCTTTCCCTTTTCTCATTTTTTTTATTCTCATTAGTTTTACATCAGCAAACAGGATACATCTGATTCATTCTTATCTGCAATGTTATTTTTCATTAACTAGAAACAGTATTGCTCCTAATAATGATCCTTTGTAGAACCTGTTGTGGATTTTTTTTTTTTTTGTGCGTGTATGTTTACTTATGTACCTGCTCTTAAAACATTATATAGAGCCTGCCTCCACCACTTCCTTACTAAGATCGTTCCACTTCTTGAGCATTCTGAGACAAGTCTGCGACCTATGTTTCCCATGTCTGTACCGTATTTCTAGTCTTGCTCCTTCCCCAATATTCATGACCTTGCATTTACTGGGGGTTGAATTCAAGCATCCACTTATCTGACCACTCCTGCAAGTTGTCCAGATCCCTTTGGAGCCTTTCCTTGTCCTTTTCTGTTTTTATTTTCCTCCTTAGTGTTACATTACCAGCAATCAGGGATATGTCTTGAATCATTTCCATCTGGAATGTCATTCACATAAACCAGAACAGTACTGGTCTAGTTAATACTGATACTTGTGGAACCCCACTAATTACTCTTTCCCATTTTGACGTCTTTTTCTGGCAGTTACTTTTCTTCCTTTCCCTAAAATACACTCTGATCCACTGGAGTACATTCCCTCTTATTCCCACCGAACCTCTTGTGGGGTACTGTGTCAAATGTCTTCTTGCAATCTAAATAAGAAAGGCTGTCCACCCAACCCTTGCTGTCTTGTGGAACATCTGTTTTTGTCAGTAAGTTAGTAAGGCAAGATTTGCCAATCCTAAACCTATGCTGATTATTGCTTATGAAAACTACTACTATCCAAGTGTTCTACCCCTCTCCTCCTTACAGGTATATGTTTCTCCATTACCTTGCAAAGTATGCATGTCAGAAAAACTGGTCTGTAGTTGAACTCCTCCTGTCTGTTTCATTAAATATAGGGACTACATTTGATTTCTTCCAGATCTCTGGTAACTGTCCCATATCCATTGACTTACTGTATATCATAGCTAAAGGTTTAGACTGTTTCTGCTTTCTTTCACTGAATCCACAGTAACATGTGTACTGTATTTACACTATGTACATAGGTTGACTATCATTTAACATTCATTCTGATGTATGGTAGTTTATGGAAGGTCCAGCCATGACTCTGCTAAATTGATGCACATGTCAATTAAGTTCTATTCACTGTCTTCATAAAAATGTTACACAACGCCACTGATATCATTGTTACCATCATTTGGAGTGCTGTTATGTAGTAACACTAGTATTCTCTTATTGAAAGATTACATCTTCACTTCCTGGCTGCCAGAATGTTAATGAACATCCTCTGGTGTGGTATTGGGAACATGAAGATTTTTTGGCTGGATATAAATTTGTTACTTAAGAATATAAATGCTGGCCTGATGGCTTTTCATTTAAACCTGCTATGATTTATGCATACATGTATAATACACACAATTCTTCACACTGTAGCATAACTTTACATCATGCCTAGTTGTAAGAGTTAAATGTACTAATTACATTAATTTCTTTTTAGAGAAGACCTAGTATTTTTTGCCTATTAGTGAGAGATGGTGTTAAGTAAATGGTAATACTGTGTTACTGTTGTCTTACCATGTGCTAGTCATGCATTACATGTGAAAATGTTGATAGTCATACTCAACCCACCTGAAAAGAAGATAGACTCCCTAGTAGATTGTTTCTAGCCAGGGCTCTTCTAGATTTGTATTCTCATTCACGTGGTTTCCTTCTCTGATTTCTTACTCTTGAATCGTTGAACAGATGTCTTTTTTCTCCTTTGTATATTAATTGTAAAAGTCTTTATTTGTAAGACCAGCTGCAGTTTTATATGCAGGTAATATTAAAGATGCTAAATTACACTGTTTGAAATATAGAAGGGGCAGAGCTAGATAAAACTATGCACATGACTTTGTCATGTGAAAAATATCCTTGTAGATTTCAGATTCTCTTCAATAATAGTGAAGATCATTTTTAGTAAATAAACGTGTTTTACAGCAAGCACCAAAATAATTGTTAGAGTAACATAATAAACACTTCCCATGTGGAAGGAAATGTTCCGTACAAAAATGTAACTGGTATATAACTGTGATAAAGGCTAAAATATCCATTGAATGTTGTATATTAGTTACTTCAGTAAGAAAATGTATGCCTAGATAACTAATAAAAGTAAATTTATATCCATCAACAGACTGCAGTGGTGAGGATGGAGGCTGGAGTGCCAAGCCAGTGCCTCTGCGACCATTGCCAGTGCCAACTTTGTACAATGGCACAACACCAGAAACCAAGGGCCTGCAACCAAAGTTCTCCCCACTAGAACTTCTTGTATATAATATAGCTGCTATACTGGCGAGTGTGGCAGCAGGATATGATGTCAGACTCTCCAACGTCACTGCTATTCATCCTAAACTACTACCTGTCAAGTGCGTTACTTTCAATCTAAAAACTTTATTTCATATTCTCTCAAGTATTTAGTATAAATTCTCCACTCACTCCAATCTAACATGACCCCACAAACCTACTGGATACTCAAGCCTCTAGCACTCAAAATTTTCTTTAACCCCCCTCCCCCCAACCTTTTCTTTACTACCTCCAGTCGGATATTTAATCTGTTATTGACTAAACTGTTTGTTACTCCCATCACTTTGGTCTTTTCTATATTCACCTTCAATTTCCTTTTTTTACAAACTTTCCCAAAGTCATCCACTGACCTTTACAACTTCTCTTAAGAATTCCCCAAAAAGAACTGTCGTCAGCAAAGAGCAACTGTGACAGTTCCCAATTTGTATCAGATTCATTATCTTGTAATCCAACATCTCTCCACAACACCTTAGCATTCACTTATTTTAAAACCTCATCCATAAATATGTTAAATAATATATTTACAAAATACTCATATGGATTAATCAGTTTGTGGAACCATGTGAGCATGACCTATCTTTCATGCTTACTCTGAAGTGTTATACATTGTGTCTACAGACCTGAAGATGAAGATGCTGAGTACCAGAGATGGCTGGGCGTTAGTGAATATGAGTTTTCAACTCCATCTGGCTATGCTCACAACACATATCATGGCCCCTCAAGACATTCGCGTCCTGCCTTAGTCTTAGAACCCAAACCTATACGATTCACGGATTCTCCACAACACTTTGCTGGCCCAACTGCCCTTTCCCAAACTCAGACCCCACGAAGAAAATCATCTTCAGCGAGTAATGATAGTGAGGTACTGTTTGAATTCATTTTGTATTATAAGAAGGCTTGTAAAACTGTCACACATGAAGAAATAATACTTGCTCCTTTGTATGTGATAACTTGTCTATGATTACCTATTTGTTGGGTCCCAGTTTTTTTATTTTTATCATAACTTTAATTTTCTAGTAGTTGTAGTGTACACGTTCTGTGGGACTATCCATCGTGTACTTTTTTTTTTAACACGTTGGCCGTCTCTCTACGAGGCAGGGTGACCCCAAAAAAAGAAACACTTTAACCATCATTCAACACTTTCACCATTATTTACACACAATCACTGTCTTTGCAGAGACGCTCAGATTCAGATAAGACAGTCTAGATGTCACTCCAAACAGCCAATATCCCAGACCCTTCCTTTAAAATGCAGGCATTGTACTTCCCACCTCCAGGACTCAAGTCCTGTTAGTCTTGTTAGTCTTTTAACACAATGTTTTTATATTCTGCAATCATAACCTCTGTGTCTGTTTTATGTACTTCTTTTATATAAGGGTTTATCAAATTATCTCTTTTCTTGTTTGTAACGAAGGCAGATGTAGTGCTTCTTTTAATATTTCTTAATTTTGAGGTTTCCCTGCATTAGTAAGAAATGGCTGGGGGTTAAAAAAAATTATAGTACCAAGTACAGGTATTCAATTTATTTTAGCAGGTTGCAAGCTATGGTGGCAGTGGACAGCGGGCTGTTTACATTCCTGGACCAGCTGACTTCCTACGTCCAGACTACCGAAGTGAGCAACAGATGGTGGTGTGGGGTGAACGTGGTGACCACACTTCAAAAGCACCAACTCACCAGCCTCCTCCATCCCCAAAACCTGATGCGGAAATGTATCGTGCAGAGACATACCAGCAATATACACCTGATTATCGCCCTGACTCTATTAATTATTATTATAGTGATCGAGGGTATCATGCCCCAGCCGAGTACCTAGCCAGTGTTCATTATGAGCAACGAGTGTATCCACAATATGTAATGAGCCGTGCAGCGGCAGCGGCTGCAGCAGCAAGTGGTGATGGAGGGTACCATGCTTATGAGAACCCATCCCCATCTGTTTCATCATCTTCAACATCAACCAATCCCCGCACTCCATCTAGAGTCAATTTCCAACATCGACGCACTCCCTCATCTGTTTCAAATGCTTCTACTTCATCCTCAAATATAAATCCTTCATTTAGATTAGAAGATGAAGGAGATAGCTCATACTCTACTCCAACTCATCGCAGTGGTCATTTTGACTCTCATGGAGGACCAGCTCCACCTCCAAGAGTATCGCGTCAGAATTCACATGAATTGGATCGAGTTGACCGCCCAGGATCTTTAGATCTTCCTCGCCATCACCGCTCTTCCCTCAGGAAGTACAATGAACGCTATGGGCGGTCGTCTCCTAAACCTCGCAGCGATCGCAGTGGATCTGGAGGCTCAGGAGGGGGCACTCCCACTAATCCTACCCCACCAGATAGTATGACTAGTGAAGACAGCAGCTATGTCAGTGCTCCAGACATGTACTCTACCCTTTCCGGTGGGTCTGGAGGCAACTCGACTGGGGGTGGGCGAGTGAGGTTCTCTCCTGCCTCCCACTTCATCAGTCAGGAGGGAGTGGTAGGTCGGCATACACTGCTGGATATGCCAGTGGAGGGGGAAAGTCAGGACACGACCATTCCTCTGACAGCATTAAGGCATGCCATTCGGCATCATGAGCAGCAAGCAGCTCTGATGTCACAACCTGACTCATGGACAGCTTTTGATGATGGCAGTGATGAGAGGTTGTAGCAGCTCTCCACATGAGCCAACATGCTCTCAGGGGGGCATAAGCCCAGTTTACATTCCAGGCACACACGAGGGTAATTCATTAGTTTCCTCCATTTTCTTGAAGGTTAATTCTGCAATATTTTAAAATTTATCCACTTTAAAAATAGGAAATTTATTAAATTTCTCTGCTGTCATTTTTTAATTTGCTGTCTATGAAAGCTCATCATATTGTAAGTGCTTCTATCTAAAACACAAAGATAGTGGAAATTAAAAGCCATTTGTTGAAGTGAGCAACAATATGGGGTATATCATGTAATCACTGTGCTCAAGCTTTCAGTTTTATGCAGTTTGATGAGAGCAGTGTACATAGTAGTGCCATCTAGTTATTTCTACTTGGTGAGGAGTGATGTAATTCCCATCAAGTCACAATTTCTGTGATCCTTGGGCAGCCTTTGTGTAATTTTTCACCTTTTGGAATGAATTCATATTGTAAGAGAAAGTACGATGACTAGAGAAGACTCTCATATAAAGAAATAGAAAAAGAGTCAGAAATTTGGTTGTGGATTGTCAGGTGTTAGCCAGAGCCCTTTTTGTTAAGAATTATTATTGGTAGTCATCTACTCCAGTTCCTTTTATCATTCACAATAAGGTGGCATTTGCAGAATACTGTTAAAACTGATTGTTCATTATTTTCTATTTTAACAGCTGCTTTTTGCTTCAAATTTAAGACCTAAATGTGAAATCACAATATTGCTCTTACACTGAAACAATGCAGATATTTTTTAATAAAGTGACTATTGTTGAAGATTGAAGCATGTGTGCAATATCACTAGTAATGGGTGTCTTCAGTCAACATGAGCACATTACTACAGGTAGGGTCTCATAGAATGTAAAGGTTTTGCCATAAGATGAAATAAGGTATTTACTTCATATTATTTATTTTGGTGCCGTAATTCTGGAAGAAAGAGCTATTAATTGGATTGGATTTTTAATTAAATTTGAATTTTTATTGCTAACATTTTTAATTGAACTATTCTCCTAGCAAGTGTGCCATATTATATGTCCATGTTATTTTGGGAAGTGTCATATTTATCACGAAGGTTCCTTTTCATAGTGCTTTATTTATGTTTTCTTAACATTTCTTTTATGATAACCTTGTCAGGTGTCATATTTGTGTTATTATTCAGGCACTATTTTAAATGTTACCCG
Organism: Cherax destructor; assembly: GCA_009830355.1. Taxonomy (NCBI): domain Eukaryota; kingdom Metazoa; phylum Arthropoda; class Malacostraca; order Decapoda; family Parastacidae; genus Cherax; species Cherax destructor. Next base: position 264,589 of record WNWK01001081.1, on the reverse strand, counting down.
ATGTGATAAATTAAAGAGAAGCAAAAACTGACAATTTTAAAGTGTCTTAGATATCGGCATCAATATGTAGCTTTAAGAATAAAGGCCCTCCAAGTGGTGTGGGCCTGACAGGTTGTCACAATCTATTGGTCAAGTCTTGTGATGTGTCTTATCACTTGTTTCTCGTCAATATTTTTCACACGTGGACTAAATTTTGTACAGGTTAATTCCTTTAAAACTTAAAATACTATAGTACTGTTTTTTATACTGTACTGCAAATTTATTTGATAGACTAACAATAATACTTTTGATCCTGGGCTATAGGGCATTAGTACACCATTTCCAATCTCTGTGATTATATAGTCATGAATTTCATTTTTTTTTTTTTTTTTTTTTTTTTTTAAGAAAATGTCTTCCCAAGTATTTGTCTCCAGGAATAAAAAATATTGTTTAACACTTTATGATCTTGGTATGCTTCATGAAAAAATTAATGAATATGATGACACAAGAGACTCGTCATACTGGAACATACACACTGAAACATAACCAATAAAATCCTGTATGTACGAGGCAATGCCATTAGTAAGAGCAGATTCATTATCATCTGTTAAAAAATGACTAGAGCCTGATTTTTTTGAAAAGCAGAATTGAAATTAATTTTTATCTTTATTTGCATAGTATTTTCAGGCATTGTTTAGCAAAGTTTCATCCTACAGGATGGTTCCCTGATGAATTGAACTTGTGTTCCCCTTCCTTTGACTGAACCTACTTGCCTTCCATTTCCTAAGTGCTGTATGGCCCCTACAGGCCTAGCATTTCCCATAAGTACTATTGAGCTGAGGAAGGGGTTGAGGTGATTTGGGCATAGAGAGATGGACAGGGATAGATTGATTGAATAGGGTGTATAATTCTGGGGTGGAAAGTAGTAGGGAAAGGGGGCCATCTCAGAAATGGATGAAGGGAGGAGATACAAGAGGCTTTGAGTATTTGGAGCTCGAGCATCCAGCAGGTTTGTATGATTGTGTTAGGAGTGAATGGGGACAAGTGGTTTTCAATAAATGTGCTGTTGGAGTGTGAGCAGGGTAACTTACTTTTATGAAGGGATTCAGGGAAACCAGTTAGCTGGACTTGAGCCCTGGAGGTGGGAAGGGTAGTGCCTGTACTCTGAAGAAGGGGTAGGGATGTGGCATTCACAGGTGTAATCTGGTTGTGGTTCTGATCATTTCATTGGCAACAGGCTCAGACATCTCTTGGTTAAAACTCGTATAGTAAAAAATAATGGATGTGCTTTTGCAGTTCATATTTGTACTGAAAAATTAGGATCCAGCCACACTTCTGGAAACATGGCAATTGAGTGAATGTGTATTATTCTCTGGATCATCTTGCCTTGGTGAGAGAGGGTCATCGAGTTTCCCTAAAAAAAATAGCAAAGGTTAAAAGTTGAGTATGCTCTTACTATCCACAGTGCCTCATATAAACACTAGCATTTGAACCTTGAGAAAGAATGTAGAATATACACTAATGATAATACAGTATATTTGGTCTAAATATGATTTTGGGGGGATATAATTAAATGTCTGGAATATATGAAAATATTTATTACTTCCCAGAACTTTATGCAACAATATAATTCTTAGCTATGCATATTTTCACTGTAAAACATTCCAGGAATAATGTCAATTTCTATTTCAGTTTGAGTTTGTTGGTTGATGTGTACCACTTATCCTTCCCTTGAGTGCTGCTTTCCAGCTATTAGCTGTTAAGCCAGACTCGCACACAAAGGTATCTCAAACGTTAACAGTCAGCAGTGTGAAAGCATATTATCATGCCAATTATGAGTTGCCATATCTTTAATTAAGGTTATTTTGTTGCTCTGCATTGCATCAGGTAAGATGTTCGAGTACAATTCTCTTTCTTGAAGAACTGATGCTTCACAAAATGAACTGAATGTTGTTTTCTTAAAAAGCTGTTCAGATCATAACTGGTCATTGACTTTCACTGCAACAATGAAATATTCAGGCATCTTTGTTTTAACTTAGACAGTATTGACTGAAGGATAGTGTTTGTAAAGCTATATTTTAAATTGTTCTATCAAATTATAGTGTTTAGCCTTTTCGCTACATCATGCACTCTCATGATCTGTTTCCAGTAAATGTTATTTTGCAACAAAAAAAAAATTAGTGCTTAACATAAGCATTTTCATTACTTTAACCCTTTGACTGTTTCGGACGTATATATACGTCTTACGAGCCAATGTTTCGGACGTATTTATACGCCTAAATTCTAGCGACCTCAAATCAAGCAGGAGAAAGCTGGTAGGCCCACATGTGAGAGAATGGGTCTGTGTGGTCAGTGTGCGCAGTATAAAAAAAATCCTGCAGCAAGCAGTACATAATGAGAAAAAAAAAAACTCCGACCGTGTTTTTGAATTAAAACGCCGTCTTTGAGGTGTATTTTCGTATAGTATTTATGGTTGTATTCTCTTTTTTATGGTCTCATTTGATAGAATGAAAAACATATTACAGGAATAGAGATGATTTTGATTAGTTTCATGATGTAAACGATCTTGAAATTGAGCTCAAAATAGCGGAAATGTTCGATTTTTGCCAATGTTCAAAAGTAAACAAATCACACCATGCGTCCAATACACATCAACTGGTGAGTCTAATATTCTTTCACAAGTGCACAGATATTATTTATACAGTTTTTACAATAATGCCATAGTCTCATAACAATAAATCTTCTATTTTTTTTGTGAATAAAAAATAAAAATAGAAAGCAAGAGTAATGTAAGAGGGACATAAAGACATGACTAATGAACAGATAACATCTTATTTTAGTGCTAGGGATGTCTGCATTGTTTATTCTGGACCCTATTTTGAAATTGACATCTTTTTTATTTTGCATGAAATTGGCAAAATTGCCATTTTCTGACCACTTTATTGGGTAGTTGAAATCGGTAAATTGGTGATTTCTTGTACTCAATCGATAGAACAAATGGAGTTCTAAAGAAATAGCTATGAGTTTGGTCGACTGTCCCAATGGAATTGGCCTAAAATAGGGCTCAAATTCGGCGAAATCGCCGATGCGTATATATCACTGACATCGCTAACTTTGCGAGAGCGTAATTCCGGAAGTTTTCAATCAAATTTCATACTTTTGGTGTCATTACAATCGGGAAAAGATTCTCTATCATTTCATAAGAAAAAATAATTTTTTTTTTCCAAAACTTTCCGACATAGAATGAGTTTCAGAATGGGGCCTCCGACAGTCAAAGGGTTAAGAAAAGCATAAATTCTCCCTGAGAACTTTATTAGCTAATTAAAAAAAGTAATAGTCATAGTACTGTATAATTATATGTCATATATATTTTGACTTATGCTTACCTATCAGTTGCTAAATATATAGCACTACACTATACATTCTTTTTCCAGTCTAAAATAGCCCAAACTTTTCATCAAAAATACATTCTTAGGAGAGGAGCCATATGATTACACTTTAGTCTGTCCTGGATCATCAAGTCATGACAGTGGTCCAGAATAGACTGTAATGTCGTCATAAGGTTCCTCTCCTAAGTGCAGATTTTTGGTGAATTGTTCCAATTACTGTATTTTAACTTTCTATTCTAGCCAAAACTTTATGTAGTCTGTCTAGTTTATCCCTGTTTGTATTTTTGTCTACATAATGCAAGCATACAATTATTATATTTAGGGGGAAGTGCTAAACCCAAAGATCATACAATGCCGGGAGAATGAGAGGCAATCAGCTTCAGTCCAAGAAAGGGAAGGTTGAGATGAATTTCTTGGATGAAGAGCCCCTCACCAGTATGAAGGAAACCTTCCTTGAGGGGAGGGTAAGCACACACAATTAATTCAATACTCTAAAGAGTATAAATTAGCTGTTTATCACTCCATATTCTATATTAGTGATATATCATTTATTTGTATGCTGTCGTATCTACATCTTAAGTGGCATGATTGGTCATCTATGGGATGCCTGGGGAATATAAGTGTTGGGGCACTGCACACACTTTCTGGCAAATGGAATGACCTATCTATTCCTTACACTCTTGGTAGAGTGGGTGGAATACAAAGAAAATAGCAGATCACTCAACCATAACAGGTTACTCACAAAAATGCTGTTATGCTGTTTACTTGATGAAAAGTTAAATATGCCTTAGTCTTGTTAATTTTTATTGCAATGCAGTAATACGATATGGAAAGATATTAATTTGCCATAATGAATTGGTGAAAGTATTTTCCTCAGAGGCTCAAGACTGTGAAATATTGAAGTTGACATTCTACTGTCACCTTTCATAAGTAACAACTAAGTCTGTTATTTATGTAGAGTTTTAGTTGTCTTGCATTTATTTCTTTAACTTTATTATACAAAATTTACAATTTATCAGGGAAATGTTTGACATGAGTGGCTATAAAAAAGGATGGCTGAATAAGTACTAGTTCATCAAGATGGCATGTACTATCTGATTTAGGTAGAAGATACATCTCAAAACTTTGTAACTTGGGTTATTAATGTATTTAACCCTTTGAGGGTTGAGAGGCCCTCTCCCAAACTTGTCCTCATGATCAAAAAATTTAAAAAAAAAAATATATTATTTTTCTTATGAAATGATAGAGAATCTTTTTCCGATCATAATGACACAAAAAGTATGAAATTTGATGGAAAACCTACGGAATTATGGTCTCGCGAAGTTAGCGGTCTCGACGATATTTACGCATCGGCGATTTCACCCACTTTGAGCCCTATTTTCGGCCAATTGCAATGTTCCAGTCGACTAAAATCATAGCTATTTCGCTAGAACTCCATTTGTTCTATCGATTGAGTACCAGAAACAGCCCATTTACCAATTTCAACTACCCAGTAAAGTGGTCAGAAATTGATAATTTGGCCAATTTCACACAAATTTCAAAAGATGCCAATTTCAAAATTGGGTCCAGAATAAACAAGACAGACATTACTGGCACTTAAATAACATTTTATCTGTTCATTAGTCACGTCTCCAGGCCCTCTTACATTACTTTTGTTTTCCATTTTGAATTTTTTTCTCACAAAAAATAGAAGATTTACTGTTATGTATCCTACTGCATCATTGTAAAAATGGTATAAATAATATCAGCGCAATTGTGAAAGAATATTAGACCCACCTGTTGACGTGTATTGGACACATGGCGTGATTTGTTTACTCTTCAACATCGGCAAAAATCGAATATTTTCACTACTTTGAGCTCAATTTCAAGGTAGTTGTCATCGTAAAACCAATCAAAATCATCTCTATTTCTGTACCATATCTTCAGTTCTATCAAATGAGACCAAGAAAACGAGAATACAACCATAAATGTTGCGTGGAGGTTCTTTCGTAGATTGGGTAATGAACAGACGAGTTTGGGATGGTAACTTGGTATATTAGACAGGGTGGAATTCTCAGAGCCGTAAGCCTGGTCTATCCCTACACGGTGTCTCGATGGTGACTGCCGCACTGCCCCGAGCAGGACTCATAGCGTTCAAAGTATTGACCTTTGACATGCCCAGTGATTGACTTTAGGAAGCTGAATGCGAAAACGATTCCAGATCGTTTCCCACTTCCTGTACTTGGCGACCTGTTACGTAATATCGGAGATAATAAGGTCTTCTCGACCCTCGATTTGTTACAAGGGTTTTGGCCAGTCCCTCTTCATGAGGACAGCCAAGAGCTCACCGCATTCTCCACCCCAACAGGTCATTTCGAATTCTGTCGTATGGCCTTTGGATTAAGATCTTCGCCTATCACATTCTCGAGGCTCATGACCAATATCTTTAGAGGCCTTATAGGAAAAGACCTAATGGTATATTTAGATGACATAATTGTTATGTCCAAGGATGTAGACAAGCATTTAGAAAGACTGGAGAAGGTACTGAGTAAGCTTGAAGAAGCCAATCTAAAGATCAAACTGTCTAAATGTCAATTTTTCAGATCAGAAATTAAGTTTCTGGGTCACGTAGTCACTCCTAGAGGGGTTATGACTGACCGAAGTAAAGTAGATGCAGTATTGAATTTTCCAACTCCCAAAACTGCTGATTGGGTAATGAACAGACGAGTTTGGGATGGTAACTTGGTATATTAGACAGGGTGGAATTCTCAGAGCCGTAAGCCTGGTCTATCCCTACACGGTGTCTCGATGGTGACTGCCGCACTGCCCCGAGCAGGACTCATAGCGTTCAAAGTATTGACCTTTGACATGGGTGACCTTTGACATTGGGCTAACTGTTGCATCGGTTGGTCACGAGAGCAGAAACGGTTATACCCTATGAACTCTCACTTAGCTTACAGTGACATAAATACCATACGAAAATACACTCGAAAGTAGTTGTTTTGAACCAAAAACACGGTCAGAGTTTTTTTTTTCCTCATTATGCACTGCGTGCTTCAGGATTTTTTTTATACTGCGCACACTGACCACGCAGACCCATTCTTTCATATACAGGCCTGCCAGCTTTCTTCCACCAGATTTGAAGGCACTAGAATTTACGAGTACAAGTACGTGACCGACCCTCAAAGGGTTAAGGAGCTGAAATGTAATTGGTATGGTATATGAAGAAGTGGTTTTGTACTATATATACTTAGGCTTTCAAGAACATTCATTACCCAAATTTTCCCTTTTCAGAATTTATTACATTTTTCCCTGCCTATAAAAAGATATTATTCCCTCCTTGCACCAACATTCACTATGATCTGTGTGATATAGCTCTTCTAACATTCACTAGTGTTGCAGAAACAAGCTGTAATTTCACTCTGTGATACATTTTGTAATTACAGTAATTGTATTAAAAAAATTGAGGGCTGTTGCATTTTATGCTCAGTAATTTAGGACTGGACAAAGGCTGAGAGATTTGAGTAGAATGAGTGTAGGGCATAAATATTAGCTTAATTTAAGACCCCATAGTAATGTATGAAATTTGGTATCCACTAACACTTCCTAAAGAAATCAACCTTACGGAATCAGTATATCACTTTTAACTCTTAAATTGTGCGCCTTGATTAATCTTAATACCCCTGTGGAGGTATTTTTTTTATTATAGAGCACAGAAAAATTACAGAAAACTTATTCTAAAATAAGGGCAATGTCTCATTGTATGTAATGAAATGCACTGCTTGAAGCTAAATAGTGCTGTATAATGCAATCTCACATAACACAAAAATACATACTGTATTATGATATGCAAAAACTATTTGAAGTATTTGGACATCATTTTACAGAACTCACTGTGTAGAAGTTGATAAAGCAGGATATAACACAAACATGATACCTGCAAGAGATGCACTTCCCAGCAGGATATCAACAAGAATCTTATCTATTTAAATATGCTTCAGTTACATTTTACTTACCGTTTTATTAAAAAACAAAAATTTGTATTGTCACGACTTTCTGGAATATTATTGTATAATAACATCTGTTTCATAGTCCAACAAAATTGCATCCACACTGAGACTGCCAGACTGTTCCTAAACATTGTGGTGGCATCAGGGACACAGATTTGTTTGCTTTATATAGATATGACATATCAAAGCTATGCCGCCCAATGCCATTTGAACACACAGGAATATATGGGTACTTGCATCTTATGTTCATTTGCATGTATGTATATGTGCATGTGTGTGTGCATGTGTGCGTGCATGTGTGCGTGCATGCGTGCATGCACTTACGGTTGTGTTTGCGGGTGTAGACCCTTGGCTCCTGGCCCCACCTCTTAAACCACAATTACCAGCATTATTGGTCCCTGGCCTCATAGACCTAATCATACCTACTCTTGAAACTGTGTACAGGTAGGCCTTGCTTTATAGTGCTTGGTTAATGCAGCAGTTTTCAATTATACCCATTTTTTATTTATTAAGACTTCCTACAATAAATATATTCACTACTCACTATAAGCTAAGGATGAAAATATTTTAAGGTAAGTAATGTGTGTACTGTATATGCATTTTTTTTTAGGCTTAGCTCTATTGCTTACTTAATATGTGATAGTGTAAACATGTTACCAAGCTTTTATATGCATTTGAAAGTGAAAAAAAGAATTTTATTTACAGCTATTTTTTTTCCTTCCAACAGTAGCCTGGAAGCTAACCTGCTGTATAAGTGGGGCTGCCTGTATTGAGCTTGCCTCTACCTCTTCATCATTTAGCTCATTTCATTTATTTACCACCCTGAGACTGAAAAAGTATTTGTTAACATCCCTGTGGCTCATCTGTGTCTTTAATTTCCATCAATGACCTCTCAACACTGTGTCACCAGCACAACACTGTCAGTGTCACCAACACAACACTGTCATCTCATTTCAAAAAATCTGTCTCTGTCTGCTCTGTCAAAGCCTTTAAGTATCTTGTATGTTGTAATCATGTCTCTCCTAATCCTTCTTTTTTCTAAAGTCATCAGATTCACTTCCTAAAGGCTGTGCAATGCCTCATGCTTAGAGTTGGTGCACATGTGATTGAAACTGTCCATGAGTTTTATTTGAATGAATTTGTACAATTATAAATAAGAAAAAAAAGAGGTTCATAAATGGTACACATTGTCAACTGATCTGAAGAGTGCCAAAGAGGTTATTACAAGTAAATAAGACAGAAAAGTTAGTGAATGAGTGAATTGAGGAAAATGTCTCAGATCACATCAGACTATAAAGCTGACACAGAAGGAAAGATAGATTTCACGAGAATGCATGTTTAGTGTGGAATGGTTTAAAAGTTTTAAAAAATTCAATAGTCTTTGACAGATATTCTGGCCAGCTCTTCAAAGTACTGTCTACCTGGAGGTTATTCCAGGGGTCAGTACCCCAGTGGTCCAGTCCATATACATACCAGAGATGCATTACAGTACCTGATCACTCCCATACAACCATTTACTACTGACAACGTGATTCACAAACACAAGAGCTGCAGCTATTCACCTCGTCCTAGATAGTATATCAACCCTCTCCACACACTTAAGTTTCAAGAAGACAGCACTACCAGAATTTAATGTAATTTATACTGTAGAAATTTTTGTGTAATAGAATAGTAAAAAACAATTTGATAAATTTGAAGGTATTGGGAATGTAACCCTATTTTTCCCTTATATTTTTCACATAACTCGCCAGTTTTTAGGAATGCAACTCACACGTTATAAGAGGATTTACTGGTATATACAATTATACATGCACACACACAAAATTATACATGCACATTGAAAAATTTCCCACATGAATGTAATAAAACAGCAATGGAACCACTGGGTCATGATGGTACAAAGAACACAGGTTTATTCACAACAACTCTACTGCTAACTTATTCTTGGACTGTAAAGTATGAATGCAGATTTAGCTAAGAGGTGGTCTGTTGTCCCGTTGGAAGGTAAAAATCTTGATTGTCTATTAAGGTAATGATTTTTCTCTTGTAAGGGCAGGCGTTTTTGTGTGTAATCAAAATTCCACTTGATCGTGTTAATTTTTTTTTTTTCCCCAACAAGTTGGCCATCTCCCACCGAGGCAGGTTGACCCAAAAAGAAAGAAAATTCCAAAAAAGAAAATACTTTCATCATCATTCAACACTTTCACCTCACTCATACATAATCACTGTCTTTGCAGAGGAGCTCAGATACGACAGTTTAGAAGTCCCTCCAAACTGCCAATATCCCAAACCCCTCCTTTAAAGTGCATGCATTGTACTTCCCATTTCCAGGACTCAAGTCCGGCAAACCGGTTTCCCTGAATCCCTTCACTAAATATTACCCTGCTCACACTCCAACAGCTCGTCAGGTCCCAAAAACCATTCGTCTCCATTCACTCCTTTCTAACACGCTCACGCACGCTTGCTGGAAGTCCAAGCCCCTTGCCCACAAAACCTCCTTTACCCCTTCCCTCCAACCATCATCATAGGTTTCAGTCTTTTAAATGCGGGTTATTTGTGTATTATTCCAGCCACAGTATTGTGACTTTATATTCTTCGTTAGCAAGGTATGTTTGGTTGTTATGTATACTCACTTCCCACGAGGCCAGAAGTTAAACTTCCAACTTGATAGGTACCTATTTCCTTACACACACACAACCCGCACATAGAAGAGAGGAGCTTACGACAATGTTTCGGTCCGACTTGGATCATTTACAAAGTCACACTAACACACAGAACAGGAAGAAGGGTATTTATAGACAGCAGACAGGGAAGGGCACAAGAGAGTGGTGAAGTAATAGGAGAAGTAGTAGTGGAAGTAGTAGTAGTGGAGTCAAGTCATATTCTGGGAGAGAGGAGCACTGCAATAGCAATACAGCTGGCGGCCCACATAGGGTAAGGACAAGAACACAGAGGGGGAAAAAATGTTGAAAAAAGGATGAATACAAGGAGAAAGAAAGAGGAGAAGGGGGAAGAGATAGGAGGGGAAGGAATCAGGTTAAGTCATGGGTGTTCTGAAGTTTGGAGCATTTAACAATGTAATGGGAGAAGAAAGCATCTACAGAGACTAAGCCAGGGCTAAGATTCATACAGGGAAAGTTGTGTTAAATGCTCCAAACTTCAGAACACCCATGACTTAACCTGATTCCTTCCCCTCCTATCTCTTCCCCTTCATTCATCCTTTTTTCAACATTTTTCCCCCCCTCTGTGTTATTGTCCTTACCCTATGCGGGCCGCCAGCTGTATTGCAGTGCTCCTCTCTCCCAGAATATGACTGACTCCACTACTACTACTAACACTACCACTACTACTTCCCCTATTACTTCACCACTCTCTTGTGCCCTCCCCTGTCTGCTGCCTATAAATACCCCTTCTACCTGTTCTGTGTGTTAGTGTGACTTTGTAAATGGTCCAAGTCGGACCGAAACGTAGTCGTAAGCTCCTCTCTTCTATGTGCAGGTTGTGTGTGTATTGTTCCAGTCACGGTATTGTGCCTTTTTTGTTACCTATTTCCTTGTAAGTATCAAGATAAAATAAATAAATGTTAGCCAATAGTAGTTCACAGAATGCATAGAATTAATAACATTTATCTTCTGTTGACAACATTTATCTTCTGCAGTGTGTAACACCCCAACATAAACTGGTGAACTGCACTGAGGCAAGGGCACCAGGCACTGAGTTACATTGCAGTGATGGTGTTGAACATGAGTTCTATTGCTGCAAAATGTGTGTGCAGTGTTATGGTGAGAGTTTTAGCAATATGTTGTGCTGAGGTGAGGGTGTCAATAGTGTGCTGTGCCAAGGTGAATGTGTTGGCAGTGTTATGTGCTGAGGTGAGGGAATGTCTGGCAGTGTGCAGTGCTGAAATTAAGGTGTCAAGTGTGTTGGACCAAGGCAAAAAAGTCAGAAAATGTATTGTGCTCTTGTGAGGGAGTTGAGAAGTGCTAGGCTGCATGTAGGGTTAGTTTGTGTGGCTGTTTTATCCTTGACCAGAAAGCTTTTATTCCAGAGATTGCCACCATGTCACTCTCTCCTAGAAAATCATGAAGTTTTAAACTCAATAAAATGTGATAAACATTGTTGACAAGTGAGGACACCTATTATTTTCCAGCATTCTAGTCTGCAATAACCCTCTCAGTTATGTTAGTTAGGGTTAACAAATTAATTACTTGTTGCAGGAAAAAATGACCAGGGAGGTAGTCTTTAACTGACATTGTTTTTTGCACATTGTGTTTTGTTTGAAATTGCTAACTTTGTATGAAGATGGATTGCACTGTTTGCACCATAATCACTAATTCATACTAAGCACCATAAACAATATGCTTTTACTCTAATGTGATGCATATTATAATACAGTATAACTTTTTATTGCTGGAATTTGTGCATAGGCAAATATAAAAAAAAAAAATACAGTGGACCCCCGGTGTTCATGATGCTCCAAACTCCAACAATTATGTAAGTGTATTTTTGTAAGTACTTTTGTAAGTGTATATTTGGGGGTCTAAAAGGACTAGTCTAATTTACATTATTCCTTATGGGAACAAATTCGTTTGGTAACAGCACTTGAACAGCATTCTGGAACGAATGAATCACGAACACCGGGGGTCCACTGTATACGTATATATATTGCTATTGAAAGTATTACCTTGCCTACGATTTGTTAACCATTTCTAAAATAACTCATATTTAACCCCCCAAATAATTTTGTTTATCAATTTAGTGCAGATCATTATTTTATCAGACATTTTTTGCTCATGCTAACTGTTTACTATAATTTACAATGGGAAAACTTTTAATTTAGAATGAACAGGGTTTGTATAAAACTTTACACAATGCAAAGTATTCAGTTAGTGTTGTCAAGTGTGATGGCTTCTGATGTTATTGTCATCAATAGAAGATCACTCAAGTAAATGAAATTTCAATTACTGTATCATTTAAAATATATATATTATCATATTTGTGTAAGAAGCTCTACACCTGTAGGGATCACACAGTATCTAGGGATTGGGTGGCAGTTAGGTTTGATCCAAGGAAGTGGAAGCTAGCTCCAAGTCAGCATCAAAAGCTCTTCACTGGTGTTGAGGACCTTCCCATGAAGGACTGTTTTGAGATAGACCTCTAAAGAAAATTAGTGGTCGTATCATCATCATTTTTATACATAGTTATTATTATTAATATTAAGTCACAAAAATATGCTCAACCATATGGGTCACAAAGGATTTGTCAGAAGGTTGAGGGGAAGGTAGTGGTCTAGTGAGATAACCAAGAAAGTAATGTTTTTAGTAAGTGCAGACATTTCATGAATCCTGGCTAAACATGCCTTTAAAATTTTGCCTTATCAATGATTCTTTAGGACTACAATTTATTTTTTCCCCATTTTAACACTGGCTTTTATTCATATTATTTTAATACTTAATAGCATGCAATTTTTTTCCATGAAGCATGAGCAATAGCCTCTTTTTCCAGGAAGTGACTACAATTGCTTTTAGACATATGGTTTCTTTGACAGATGTTTGTTATTCTTAATGTGATATCAGCACACTTCTGGAAAGAGCGATTGAATGAATGTTGATGAATGTGTTTTCTTTGGAAACCCTGCCTATGTTTAAAAATATACATGTATTTTGTTTAACTTGGCAGCCATCTCCCGCCAAGGCAGGGTGATGCAAACAAGAAAATACATTCACCATCATTCATTCAATTGCCATATTTCCAAAAGAATACTGGCATTATAATCAGATTACCCTCTGACTGCAATATTCCCACTCCTTCAGAGTACAGGTACTGCCCTTTACCTTCAAGTCCAGTTAACCGGTTTTCCTGAATCCATTCATAAAAGTTACCTTCTTAGGACCCCCCTTCTGTGGATTCAAGCCCCCACACATTTCGTGATTTGCTTGCAGTTGCGTTATTACAGTTTCGTGAGTGTGGAATTAGTCTATAAAAACCTTGCTTTTGTGCTCACAGTGCAACCCATGCTAATCTCCCTATGGTGTATAAAAATATACCTAGTTGGATGAATCTTATTAAAGCCAGCTGGCCCAGTGGTTCACGCAGGAGCCTGTGAATTTTAGGTCTCACCTGCCATTGGTTCAAACCCCCACCCATTCTGTGATTTAAGGTGTGGCTTTTTTCCTAATAATAAGGCCAACAACTGGAACACCTTTCTTTGCTTTTCAAGCCACACATTTAACCCTTTCGGGGTCGGTGCCGTACTAGTACGTTTTACAAGCAGGGGTCAGTTCCGTACTAGTATGCGTAAATTCTAGCGGCCTCAAATTAAGCGGGAAACGGCTGGTAGGCCTACATATGAAAGAATGGGTCTGTGTGGTCAGTGTGTGCAGTATAAAAAAAAATCCTGCAGCACACACTGCATAATGAGAAAAAAAAAACTGACCGTTTCTTTAGTTTAAAACAGCGACTTTGCAGTCTATTTTCGTATGGTATTTATTGATGTATTCTAGTTTTCTTGGTCTCATTTGATAGAATGGAAGATATATTACAGAAATAGAGATGATTTTGATTGGTTTGACAATGACAAGTACATACCTTGAAATTGAACGCAAAGTAGCGAAAATGTTCGATTTTAGCCGATGTTCAAGAGTAAACAAATCACACCATGTGTCCAATACACATCAACTGGCGAGTCTAATATTCTTGCACAAGTGTGCTGATATTATTTATACCATTTTTACAATGATGCAGTTGTATACTTAACAGTAAATCTTCTATTTTTTTGTGAGAATAAAAATTCAAAATGGAAAGCAAAAGTAATGTAAGAGGGGCCTGGAGACGTGACTAATGAACAGAGAAGATGTTATTTTAGTGCCAGGAATGTCTGCCTTATTTATTCTGAACCCTATTTTGAAATTGGCATCGTTTGAAATTTGTGTGAAATTGGCCAAATTGCCATTTTCTGACCACTATTTTGGGTAGTTCAAATTGGCAAATAGGCAGTTTCTTGTACTCAATCGATAGAAGAAATGGAGTTCTAGCGAAATAGCTATGATTTTAGTGGATTGGAACATTGGAATTGGCCAAAAATAGGGCTCAAAGTGGGCAAAATCGCCGATGCGTAAACATCTTCAAGACCGATAACTTTGCGAGAGCATAATTCCGTAAGTTTTCATTCAAATTTCATATTTTTGGTGTCGTTATGATCGGAAAAAGATTCTCTATCATTTCATAAGAAAAAAATTATTATTTTTTCCAAAAAAATTTTGACCCTGAGAACGTGTTTCCGAGAAGGCCTGTCGACCCCCAAAGGGTTAATAAACTTTGTTTTATTTAGCTGTAATGACTTATTCCTCATTCTTTTCACTTTCACAAACGTTTATATTCATCTCAAACACTTGTGCCATCTCCATGATGCCTGCTTCACCCTTCAGCATCTCATTTACCTGTTTTTTTCAAAATAGGCATAATTTCACACTTAATTTTCTGACTTGCTTCACCAGAATCATCTGCACTTAGTTTGGATGCCATAATAAATATCCAAGAATTGCGATAGGCTGTTGAAAAGGAAAAACTGATTAAAGATAGTATACACTGAGCCGTGTGGGAGGCTCTTTACATTCATTCACCCTCCCTCACACCCTTTCCAATTTCCTAGCAGTGGGTCTTTTGTCTGCCTGCCGTGGTGCTCCTTAACCCTTTCACTGTCCATCACGTAGATCTACATTATTTACACTGGGATACCTTGTGTAGATCTGCTTCAGTTCAGCTCACTTAGAGAAGGTGAGCGGCAAATTTTGGCCTAGATACGAGAGAATGGGTCTGTGCGAATCAGGGGCAGTATAAAAAAAATCCTGCTCCATGCTTTGATGATGGGGAAAAGCAACTCTGACTCTGTGTTTGGTTTAAAATAACAACTGAGGTGTTTTTTAAGGTGGCTTTTATATTACTGGTTGCTTTTTGGTATCAATTGATAGAGACAGAGAGGCTTTTGGTTGGTTATGGGACCAGAAGTAGCTTGAAATGAGCTTCAGAGTATTGAAAATATTTGGTTTTTGCTGATTTTCCTGAGGGTGGGAAAGGCCTCCCCTAACATCCCTAGTCTGTTTTAAGGGTTTTTATTAGGTCTGATTCAATTATTGGGACACTGTAAACTATGGCCAATCATTCTTGGTTATATTTTATCTGAGAAATAGGTTAAATCTTTGATTTTTTGCGATTAATTTGGAATGGAAGGCAAGTGTAATATAGGAGAGGCCTGGAGAATGTCTACAGTGTTTATTTTGGAATTTGTTTTTAAATTTAATTTTTTTTTAATTTTGTGCAAAATTTACCAAATTACTGAATTCTGTGCACTTTATAGGATATGTAGTTGTAATAGTTGAATGGGTGGTATCTTGTGCTTAATCGATAAAACTGAAGGCCTACTAGCAAAATAGCTAAAAATTTGGCAGAGCTGAGCAAAGGAATTGGCTTAAAATAGGAGTCAAAGTGGGCAAAATAGCCAATTCATAAATTGTGCCTGGGTTTTTAACTTTATGCCTGTGTAATTCCATATTTTTTCCATCAAATTTTGTACTTTTGGTGTCATTACCTTCAGAATGAGATTCTCTACCATTTCTAAAGAATTTTTTTTTTTTTAATGTGGACGCAGCACTTTTAATTTTGGAGCTTTGGACAGTGACAGGGTTAACAGAAATACATGCCACCAATGGCAATGAATTCTGCTCCAGTACACCTTAATGGAAATGACATGTTTCTGTTGGAAATGAAAACCTTAATTTGAATCGCATAATATTGAAAACACAAGCTATAAGCTATGATCATGCGACTTAAGGTTTTTGTAGTAAGTGTGTTTGGTATGTATGTACATAGGCATATTATGTTTGTACATATGTAATGGTATGCAAGTATGTATGCATGTTTGTAAATAAAATATACGTATGTATAATATCAGGGGTTGGGCTGTATGAGCTGCGTGTTTGTTTCATAAATGGACTGGAGAAAGAAGATCCTGAATTTTGAATAAGAACGATAAAGTTTCTCAACTATCGCTCAGCCCAGAATAAAAAACATTGAGTATTAGACAAGATCACTGTATAAAGTAGACCCCTGGTGAAGGGCACTCTATTCAAGGAACTGGACTTGCTCTTCTCTTGTAGGATCCATTCTGAATTCCTTTTTTTTCCGAAGAGCATTATGACCCCTACAAGTTTTAGGACTTCCCCTTAATCAAAATACAGTATATATGACCCTTATGAGTTTAGCGTTTCCTCATAAATACAATAAAACAGTACATATATAAATAAATGTATAAGGTAGGAAAATGTTACAAAAAAGGGCTAATAACTGGAATAAGGTTGATCTTGCCACTTAATACCCCTTAAGGGAAATGATCCAAGGAATTGGACTGATCCTCCCCTTGAATTGAACCTGATTACTTCCCAGTCCTCAGGTGTGGTTATGCGCTTAGCAATTCATTAAAATAAGTAAAATTGCAACAATGCATTATTTTAATTTTTTTCATTAACAGTTATAAGCTTGTGAACTTGTGATGCAGTTCACAAGTAATTTAAATGTGGTTTCCGATTGAAATGGAAAGTTTAAGTGCAGTATTACTAATAATGGCTGGAGATGTGAATAAAATTCAGTGTGAACATCATGGGAATATTAGTAAAATGATTTAGAACATTTATAAGTATAAAGTTAACAGGAGTGGGAATTACAAAATTAGCCAAGGGATGCCAAGTGGCTCTGACATGAATACCATGTAGCACCAAGTGTGCCATGGAAACCTTTGTATGCATGAAGTTTTAATAATGCTATTAGCCTCTGGACACTTTTATTCTTGCAGAAACTTTATATTTTTTAATTTGCTTTTAAACCACAAATATTTATTGGTGATGCTCTAATTGCTCTTGTGATTCATAGTAACAAGTAATTGAATGATGGAAATGAATTGTTCTTATTGAAATATTAACTACACACATTTGCACTAGTGTAGAAGATTGCAGTGTCAGCAGGAAATAAAACTATGAATTACCCATCCGTTGCATTTAAAAATTGACAATAATTATCGTCTAAAGTGTTTTTAACTTTAGAAATGTTACTTCATTGTTCTTATATTGCTTAACATCAGAAATGACAGACTTTGATGAAAGTTACTAGGAACATATTTTTAAAATATTTGTACCCAAATTACAATCCACTGTTATCAGGCCCTTTTCAGGCTATGATTTGTTATATTCATCGGATCCTTTTTCCGATGGAACCTTTAACGAAAGTGCTCTTCTTATACGCACTGGTGTTCCATACCGTCAGCTCTATGTTCCTTCTTCCTTACATTACACCGCAGCCCGTATCCACTTGAATAAGTGGTATACACTCTGTTCTTTATATCTCTCCCTTCAGGGCAATGTCTATCCCAGATGTTGATTTTCTGGTTTCTTCCTTACCGCCACCCCTTCTATTACTCGGCGATTTTAACGCACACCATTTTCTCTGGGGAGGATCGCACTGTGACTCCGTGGCATTCAGTTGGAGGCATTTCTTGCTTCTCTTCCCTCCATGTTTTAAATACGGGTACTCCTACCCATTTTGATCCCCGAACTCATTCTTTCTCCTGCATCGATCTTTCCATCTGCTCTTCATCTACTGTCCTTGACTTCACCTGGTCTGTCCTCCCGGACTTACATGACAGCGATCATTTCCCAATCATCCTTAAGTCCCTCTGTTTTCTCCACCTCCTCATTGCCCACGCTGGCAATTTGACCGGGCGAAATGGGACCTTACGCACATCTTACTGCCTTTCATGAGGTTCCTATCTCGTCCTCCATTGATGAGGTTTTACATCTCTTTTCGTCCTCCATCTTCACAGCGGCTTCACATTCTATTCCCCAAACCTCGGGCAAGCATCCTCAGAAGTGCGTGCCTTGGTGGTCTCCTGCTTGTGCTCGGGCAGTGCGTTTGAAACGTGCTGCATGGGGCAGGTATCGATATAACAGAACCACAGAGAGACTCCTTGATTTCAAGCAGAAGAGAGCTATTGCTCGTCGTGTCATACGTGATGCTAAACGCACTTGCTGGCGAGATTACGTTTCTACTGTCACTTCGGCTTCCTCGATGAGTGCAGTCTGGAAGAAAGTGCGGAAATTAAGTGGTAAATTCTCCCCGACCCGGCTCCTGTTCTTCAGGTTGCTGGTGTCGATATAGCACACCCTCTTGCCGTTGCCACTGAAATTGGTAACCATCTCGTCCGCATTTCTCAGGGGCTCCATCTATGCCCTCGTTCCTTTCTTCTAAGTCTGCCAGCGAGTTAAAGCTCTTAGATTTTTCTTCTCTTAGAGAAGAATCCTATAATGTGCCTTTTACCCTTCAAGAACTGGAGGCAACACTCTCTGCTTGCCGATCATCGGCAGCTGGGCCAGACGGCATACATATTCGTATGCTACAGCATTTACATCAGTCTGCTCTTACTGTCCTCTTACGACTCTTTAATCTTATATGGTCGCAAGGAGTTATTCCCCAGCTGTGGAAGTCTGCTATTGTTCTCCCTTTTCGAAAACCAGGTGCTACGGGACGTGATCCCTCTCACTACCGTCCCATCGCTCTTACCAGTGCAGTTTGCAAGGTAATGGAACGTCTAGTTAATAGACGTTTGATGTGGTATTTAGAGACTCACAATAGTCTCTCCCTAGTCAGTATGGTTTCCGTAAGGGCCGTTCTGCCATTGACCCCTTGCTGCGCTTGGATACGTATATTCGTAATGCCTTTGCGAATAACCATTCGGTTATCGCTATCTTTTCGACCTTGAGAAGGCTTATGATACAACTTGGAGATATAATATCTTGGCCCAGGCCCACTCCTTAGGCCTCCGAGGCAACTTACCATTCTTTCTTAAGGCTTTCTTAACTGACAGACATTTCCGGGTCCGGGTTCGTAATGAACTCTCCCCGGAATTTGTCCAAGCTGAAGGTGTCCCCCAGGGATGTGTTCTGAGCACAACACTTTTTCTGCTTGCTATAAATAATCTGGCATCTGTTCTCCCATCCAATATTTGGTCATCGCTCTATGTGGATGACTTTGCTATAGCTTGTGCAGGTGCTGACTGTCACCTCATTGCAGTTTCCTCCAGCATGCCATCAACCGGGTTTCTGATTGGGCCACCACTCACGGGTTTAAGTTTTCTAGTGGCAAAACTCATCAAATTACGTTCACTAGACGTTCAGTGGTCTCTGATCATCCATTGTACCTATACGGCTCACGTATCCCAGAACGTGATACAGTCAGGTTTCTCGGCCTCCTGTTTGACCGCAGATTGTCCTGGAAACTCACATTACCTCTCTGAAGGCGACTTGCCATAGCCGGCTGAACCTCCTTAAAACCTCGCACATCTTTCATGGGGGGTGATCGTAGAACTCTCCTTCGCCTACATTCAGCCCTAATTCTATCGAAACTCGATTATGGTGACCAGATATATTCGGCAGCCTCTCCTGCCACTCTTTCCAGCCTTAATCCCATCCATCACCAGGGATTACGCTTATGCCTTGGTGCTTTCGTTCTTCCCCGGTTGAGAGCCTCTATGTAGAAGCGAACATTCCATCCTTGTCCGATCGTCGTGATGCACATTGCATTCGCTATTATGTTCGCTCTCATGACCTCCGCAATCCTTCCATGTATAGGATTGTCACAGATGTTAGTAGACGCTCGTTATTTGTTCGTCGCCCTGTTTACTTCGTCCCTTTCTCTTCGTCTGCATTCACTCTTGTCTTCCCTTCAGCTTCCGCCTTTATATGTTCATGTGGCTTCACCCTTTCCTCTACCCCTTGGGAAGTTCCTGCTGTCCGTGTCTGTTCTATTCTCTACCTTGCGAAAGCCCAACTGCCTACGGCGGCTTCTCGCTCTTTCTTTCTAGACCATTTCCGTTTCATTCCCATGCCATCGCAGTATACACCGATGGTTCAAAGTCATCTGACGGCGTCGGATTCGCAGCAGTGTTTCCGGACAGCGTCGTACGAGGGCATCTGTTACCCTCGGCTAGCATATTTACGGCTGAATTGTATGCCATTCTTGTGGCACTTATCCGTATTGCATCTATGCCTGTATCACTCATTTGTGGTCGTTTCAGACTCCCTTAGTGCTTTACAGGCTATCCGTAAAATTGATACACCTCACCCCTAGTTCTTCGTATCCACCTTTGGTTACGCCGTCATCTTTAGCAAGCATAAAGATATTGTCTTTTGTTGGGTCCCTGGTCATGTTGACGTACAGGGCAATGAACAGGCAGACACTGCTGCGCGGTCAGCAGTACATGACCTTCCAGTTTCATATAGAGGTGTTCCTTTCACGGACTATTTTGCGGTCATTGCTACTCACCTTCGCACCGTTGGCAACAACGCTGGTCTGACCTGCTGAATAACAAACTTCATTCTATTAAACCGGTTATAGGTTTCTGGCCTTCTTCTTGTCACCAATGTCGAGGTTGGGAGACTACACTCTCCCGTCTTCGCATCGGCCACACTCGCCTTACTCACGGGTATCTCATGGAGAGGCTCCTGCCCCTCTCTGTGAGCATTGTCAGGTTCCAGTGTCTGTTCGACATATCCTGTTGGACTGCCCACTCTATCAACGAGCACGCAGAATTTACCTCCAACGACGTCTTCGCTCTGCGGCCCTTTCTTTACCTTCCCTTCTTGCAGATGGCCCCTCCTTTAATCCTGACTCTCTCATTGACTTTTTGACAGAAACTGACTTACTACACAAACTCTGAAGATTATACCTCTAGCACCTCCCTCAGTCCCTTCTACCTCGATCTCTTGCTACCCTCCTCCCCTGCACAATCCACCGTCATCTTGCACTCCATACCCTACTAATCGTCCATCTCCCTCTTACAACCCACTCTCCCTGCATCCTACAATAACCTGCAGCGCTGTATAACCCCTGTGGTTTAGCGCTTCTATTTGATTATAATAATAATAATAATTAAAATATTTGTTAATATGGAAAAAAAGTAACAGACTTTGACAAGAAAAATGCTTGAAAATGGACTAGCCTTTAGAAGAGTAAGAGAAAGACACTACAGAAATGATGACCATCCTGAGCTAGTACATCTTTGTTCTGTGGGTGTGTTGTGATAATATATAAACTCTTCTTTTCCAGTGATTTTACTAAGTAACCACAGCCTTATATTGTCATATATTAGAAGGTGTATTTTTTAAATCTTAAGTAGGTACTGTACCTTAACTTGATATTGTAATTGTACATGGACTTTGTGTAAAAATCTTTAACAAGTTCTTAGTATGTTTCATGTAAAATATAAGCATACTTTTATTTTATATGAGGTAATGAATGGTGAGGTGTATGAGGAGGAGAGAATTTGTTGCAGAGCAGCTGGCCTGGGATTCTTGAAGCTGGGCTGCTGGCCAAGGGTTGATGAGAAAGGTAACCCCTGTGGTTTAGCGCTTCTATTTGATTATAATAATAATAATAATAATAATGATGAGAAAGGTTGCTTGAGATTCCTGAGGTTAGCCTGGGTTTATGAAGGTAGTCTGGGTTTCTTGAAGCTGGCCTGGGCTTAGTATTACAGGTAGTGCCTGTTTTTTCATTCTTAAGTTAAACGAGCATTTCATACATTTTTAAACATATAATATGTTTATATATAAATTGGGTCACAGCAATGCCTACTGGTGAATGGATTTTTAAAAACTTCACATTTTAAATTAAAAACACATCTACTTTAGGTCACAAATTTAAAAAACTATACATCTGAAATTTATCGTTCATGGATACAATAGTATGTAAATACCTTCATCTAAAAATCTGAGGCCAGCTGAGCTGTATTTACCAGAACTCTACATTCCATACATTCCAGATTATTTTCCCCTTATCTGTATCACTAATCAAATTTATATCAACTTCGTTTTTCTCTGAACCATTGGTTGGAATGAAGGCCTTACCATGTGTCATATGTATTTTACTCATGCAGCATGTGTATGTATATTTTTCCACTGTATAATAAACCGACTTTCTCCCTGTGAAATTTTACAAGCACCAGAGTACCCTCTTCCTTGTCTGGCCCTTCCATGCAGCAGGTGTGTGTACCGCTGGGTTGGGGTCAGCCTGGCCACTGTTGTGATGGAGCTCTTCACTGTATAATCATTTCATATTTTCCTGTCTTTGAATACTGTACGTACTTGTTGGGAATGGGGTTTATTAAATTTTTTAGTGTGCTATTCTTGTAAAAAAAATGTAAATTCTTATTTACACTTGAGTTGCATAAACAAAAGATGAACAAAATAATGATGCTAGATGCTCCAACACAAACACTGTCCAGATATAAACCAGAATCAAAACCATAAATTACCCCCTCTCCCCCACACAGCATCTCTTGTTTCACATGGTCAACCATTATGTAAAAAATATCATCTACTTATTTCTTGATATACAAAGATTAAGAGGTTGTGAACCTACCGCTTTTATTTATATGTAAATATACAAGATTCTACTTACTTGGTATTTCTGTGACCTTGCTAGTAATGTTGGAAAGTGTCAGATGAGGAGAGAGGAATTACAATAAAGCCAGGAGGAAACCGTTTAATACTAGAAAGAAGACTTTGTACAAGATAATGCATCTTACTGGTGTGATTTTCATGGCCTCATTGAATGACCAGTATGGGTTTAGTGATTTTTTGGGAATACATACATGGTTTTCATTAAGACTAGATTTATAAAGGGGGAGGAAGCACTAAACCCATAGGAGTCTTATCTCAGCTGGGAAAATGGGAAGCAATCAAGTTCAATCCAAGACAGAGGAGGGCATATCCAATTTCTTGGATTAAAAGTCTTTCACTGGCATGACTGTAAATAACTTACAGTACAGGTCAGCCATCACTAATCCAGCAATCAGTAATGTGGCACTAATTTCTGTTAACATTATTTCAAATTTCATCATTATACTGACTCAAATTTCATCATTATAATACTGACTCAGAAATTGTGCAGATGGTTGTAAATCCACAGCAGCAAGCCAGTGGAGGAGAAAGCAGTGAGGAAAATGTAGCAGAAAGAGTCTCTATTGATAGGTTAAGTCAGTTGACAGGTAAACTACGCAGTTTTATAAGTGAACAAGAAATAATGAACGTTTACATGCTGCAGGATAAACTTGGTTAACTTTATTAAGTGTATTCTAACTTGACCACTGTAATCTGGCAAACTTACTAATCCGGCACACTACAGGTCCCAATGATGCAGGATTAATGATGGCCGACCTGTAGT
The DNA here is from genome assembly GCA_009830355.1 of Cherax destructor. Classification (NCBI taxonomy): domain Eukaryota; kingdom Metazoa; phylum Arthropoda; class Malacostraca; order Decapoda; family Parastacidae; genus Cherax; species Cherax destructor. Next base: position 240,963 of record WNWK01001081.1, on the reverse strand, counting down.
ATGGTTATAATCAAGGGTTATACATGTACTACTGGAGGAGTGGTTTAGCGCTTCTTTTGATTATAATAATAATAATACTGGAGGATGAGACCCCCTTTCCTGCAAGGAAGGCACCTTGATTCAAGGAACTGGACTTCTCTTGGATCGAAACTGAATGCCTCCCATTTCCTAAGTGCTATATATAACTCCTATGGGTGTACTGCTTTCCCAGAAAGTATCAGATTAGTGCTAAACCCGAGAGGTTATACAGCACTACAGGTATGGATGCGCGATGAGTGAGGGGCAGAGGGGGTTAGTACGGAAAAATGCAAGAGGAAAATTAAAACCACAGTTGGTACAATAAAGTTAGTTTCTGTTAAAAAGTCAGAGAAAGTACACTGAAGGTGTATGACTCTGGTGGGTTTTGTGCTTAGTTTTGATTATAATAATAGTGTATACTGCAATAGCATGAAAATAAGAATTTAGGTGATCAAGAAAGAGCAAGAGTGAAGTTGTAGCAGGAAAGTAAGCACTCACACGTGGAAGTGAGAAGGAGCAAGTTTGAATCGTCAGAACTTGATTTGTATTACCTGGAACTCAGGCGAGAGAGAGATACATGATAATATACACTTGGAAAATCCTAGAGGGATTAATACCAAACTTGCACACAAAAATCACTCCCTATGAAAGCAAAAGACTCGATAGGAGATGCAACATTCCCCCAATGAAAAGCAGGGGTGCCACGCGTACACTGAGAGACAACACAATAAGTGTCCAGGGCCCCAAGACTGTTCAACTGCCTCCCAGCATGCATAAGGAGGATTACCAATAGACCTCTGGCTGTCTTCAAGAAGGCACTGGACAGGCATCTAAAGTCAGTACCTGACCAGCCGGGCTGTTGTTCGTACGTCAGTTTGCATGCGGCCAGCAGTAACAGCCTCGAATGTTTGACGAAAATCAGACTTACTAGGAAACTCCAAACACTCTGCGATAATAGTCAGTGGAAAAGTTTAGGAAGACCTGAAATTATTCAAAATCTTTTATCTCATCCACTGCCAACCACAGAAACTGAAGCCCTCAGCTTAGGCCTTAAATTTGCAACAGGAATTACGAAACCGAAACAAGACCTCAATTTCATCGCTAAAAACTACAGACACAAATGACTGATTTCCAAAAAGGCTATCTTCAAGGTATCATCTCAGCTGCCATCTCAACACACAGCTCCCCAGTCATACCTCGACGTTACATCATTGCACTTAAAGCTTTAGCAGAAGACATGACCATTAGGGTTACCACCGCTGATAAAGGAGGTGGTGTCGTAATCTTGAACACTGACAATTACAGGAACAAAATGCTCAATCTACTTAATGACCCAGATACCTACAAACCTCTCACAACAAACCAAGTGGACAACCTTACCAAAACATTTCTTCACAGGACTCTCTGCATTCTGAGGGACTCGGAACAAGGGAAGAAACTTCTGCACACCATTCCCAGCAACCCCAGACCTGCCAGAATGAACGGCCTGCCAAAAACTCTCAAGCCAGATATCCCATTGAGGCCCATATCCTCGGTAATAGGCAGTGCTCCCCACCAACTCTCAGGAATTTTCGCTAAACACCTCTAAACTCTTGGGCACAATCAGTCCAGCACATCTCAAACACTTGGGTGATCTTCTCAATCGCATTTGCAACATTAACATCAGGAACAAGAAACACTAGCCTTGATGTAACATCCCTATTCACCAATGTACCTACTACACAAGCCATTGATCTCTTGTGCAGAAAAAATTGACGATTCAATAAAGGATCACATTATACTGCTTATGTGTTTATTTTTCCAGTAACAGCCTGGTTGATCAGACCCTGATCCACCACGAGGCTTGGTCTGAGACCGAGCGTTGACCCTCGAAACCCTCTCCAGGTATCATGGCCCAAAGTACAGTGGTACCCCGGTTTACGATATTTTTTCATTCCAGAATGCTGTTCAAGTGCCATTACCAAACGAATTTATCTCCTTAAGAAAAGTTGTAAAATAGACTAGTCCTTTTAGACCCCCAAAATTACACTTACAAAAGCATTTAAAAAAATAAACTTACATAAAAGGGTGAGTTTGGGGACCATCGTAAACCGGGGTACCACTGTACCTGGCTTATAAAAAGAGAAGACAGTGGCAGTTTTCCATTGTAGAGGGAGAATCCCTTTGAACCAAATGACGCTTAAAAGGCATAAGAGGATAACGAGTGTCATAAGTGTTGAAGCATATGGACATGAATGTCATCAATCTCAACTATTTTCGATGGCATGTGGTAAGTGTTGACGCAAGTTCACAGAGGGTGAAGGGCATGTTAGAGGTTTCCTCAATACGAGTAGTAAAATTCAGAGGTGCTGACTCAAGAGTTCGGAGGAAAGAGATGGAGACCTTGGGATAAATGGACAAGGTGATGTCCAGTTACTGTGGCAGTCTCGACAAGCTCTGCAACGCTAGTGCCAGCAACTATAAGAATGAGCGCTCGGGGCAGGAGAGTACTTGCCAGTCAACTTGCGTACCTTTTTTTCCAGACTGCACACTGCAATTATCAAACTCACCAACAAGTATGTTTCACTGTGTATAACACAATGGGCAAATGCCCTCGCCTGTTTAAAAGCCAGGAACCAGTCAGTCGTTCTGTTGTAATGTAAGTGGTTCCCCATAGCACGTGGGGCCGTTTATCAAGAGACCACCAGGGCACACATTTCGGATAATGCCTACCCCAAGGTTTGGGGGATGACAATCAATGCTGCAGTAAGAACAAAGTGGTAAAAAGTTGTGAAAACTCGTCTGAGTAGGAAGTAAGAGAGAGAACATCAAGAAATACGGCATAAATAAAGTGCCCAGTCTGCCGACGAGAGCAACAAAGGAGTTGGGCGTTAGAACGACAGGTAAGAGAAGGGAAAATGATCGCTGTTATAAAGGTCACTTACCAAAGTCCAGCACTATTGAGAGCGCACACACACAGATCATCTGTACAGAAGAGAGAATGAGTACACACATCAAAGCGAGTAGGGATGCTTATATTTAAAGCATGGAGTGTGTGTGTATTCCACTAATTGTGGTTGCAGGGGTCGATTCATAGCTCCTGGCCCCGCCTCTTCACTGGTCACTACTAGGTCACACTTCCTGCTCCATGAGTTTTATCATACCTCTTCGTGTACTCACCTATTTGTGGTTGCAGGGGTCGAGACTCAGCTACTGGCCCCGCCTCTTCACTGATCGCTACTAGGCCCCCCTCTCCCTGCTCCATGACCTTTATCATACCTCGTCTTAAAGCTATGTATGGTTCCTGCCTCCACTACCTCACTTTCCAGACTATTCCACTTCCTGACAACTCTGTGACTGAAGAAATACTTCCTAACATCCCTTTGATTCATCTGAGTTTTCAACTTCCAATTGTGACCCCTTGTTTCTGTGTCCCATCTTTGGAACATCCTGTCTCTGTTCACCTTAAAAGATAAGATAAGATTTCTTTGGATTTTTAACCTCGGAAGGTTAGCCACCCAGGATAACCCAAGAATGTCAGTGCGTCATCGAGGACTGTCTGTCTTATTTCCATTGGGGTCCTTAATCTTGTCCCCCAGGATGCGACCCACACCAGTCGACTAACAACCCAGGTACCTATTTTGCTGCTAGGTGAACATGACAACAGGTGTAAGGAAACACGTCAAAATGTTTCCACCCGCCGGGAATCGAACCCGGGCCCTCTGTGTGTGAAGCAAGAGCTCTAGCCACCAGACCACCTCACAGTATTTTGTATGTCGTTATCATGTCTCCCCTAACCCTCCTGTCCTCCAGTGTCGTCAGGCCTATTTCCCTTAACCTTTCTTCGTAGGACATTTCCCTTAGTTCTGGAACTAGCCTTGTTGCAAACCTTTGCACTTTCTCTTAATTTCTTGACGTGCTTGACCAGGTGTGGGTTCCAAACTGGTGCTGCATACTCCAGTATGGGCCTGACGTACACGGTGTACAGAGTCTTGAGCGATTCCTTACTGAGGTATCAGAACGCTATTCTCAGGTTTGCCAGGCGCCCATATGCTGCAGCAGTTATCTGGTTGACGTGTGCTTCCGAGGATGTGCTCGGTATTATACTCACCCTAAGATCTTTCTCCTTGAATGAGGGTTTGCAGTCATTGGCCACCTAGCCTATATTCTGTCTGCTGTCTTCTTTGCCCTTCCCCGATCTGCATGACTTTGCATTTGGTGGGGTTAAGTTCGAGTAGCCAGTTGCTGGACCACGTGTCCAGCCTGTCCATTTCTCTATAGTCCTGCCTAGTCCTCATCTGATTTAATTCTTCTCATTAACTTCGCATCATCTGCAAACAGGGGCACTTCCGAGTTTATCCCTTCCATCCTGTTATTCACATATACCAAAAACAGCACTGGTCCTAGGACTGACCCCTGTGGAACCCTGCTCGTCACAGGCACCCATTGTGATACCTCATCTCGTACCATGACTCGTTGTTACCTCCCTGTCAGGTATTCTATGATCCTTTGCAATGCCCTTCCCGTTATATGTGCCTGATCCTCTAGCTCCCGCACTAATCTCTTGTGAGGAACTGTGTCGAAGGCGTTCTTGCAGTCCATCCAAGAAAATGCAGTCAACCCACCCCTCTCTTTCGTGTCTTACTTCTGTTACCTTGTCATAAAACTCCAGAAGGTTTGTGACACAGGATTTGCCTTCCACGAATCCGTGCTGATTGTCATTTATAATCTTGTGAGAGAGAGAGAGAGAGAGAGAGACTGAGATGAGAAAAACTTCTTAATTGGTGTCTACAAGTCAGTGAGAGTCTCTCTAAAGGATATGATGAACATTAAAAATCATCTAAAAAGACCAAATTTTATAAAAGAGGATACAGAGTGAAAAGCCAAGATGCTATAGTACAAAAGACAGCCATTAAGAACTATTCAACCGGGAAATTCAGCGAATTCGACTAGTGTTACAAATAATCAAACTCTAGCCAATTTGTTGTCTAGACGACCTTAATTAAATTTACCATCATTCAATGGAACGCTAACGGAGTACGCCGCATTTTGGGATCAGCTCAGCCCAAACTGATAACAGAAATGATGTAGGGTGCAGCTAAATTGCAGTATCAACTTGACCTGATTAGAAACTAAACTTAAAAATCACAGACGTAAATTATATATACATGCTAAAAAAAATAAAGGAGGCATTCGGGGATACTGAGAAAATTAAAGTGTTGTCATGACAGACCTAGAATGTAGAGAAACTACATACCGAAGTCATGAATTTAACGAGTATTCTCAAAGATTTGCATGATCAGGAATACGGTGACCTGGTGGCAAAAGCTTTCGCTTCACACGCTGAGTGTCCGGGTTCGATTCCGGAAAGGGTAGAAACATTCAGATTCAGATACTTTATTGGGGGTGTTTCCTTACACCAGTTGTCCCTGTTCATCCATCAGTAAAATGGGTACCTGGATGTTAGTCGACTGGTGTGGGTCGCATCCTGGGACAAAACTGACCTAATTTGCGGGAAATGCTCAGCATAACAAGCGACTTTATATCTGTAGCAGTATGTCATTGATGTCAGCTATGGTCTGTATACCTTGTACATGTACTTGTAGTAAATAATAATAATAACATAGTTATTTACTATGTACTTGTAGTAAATAATAATAATAACATAGTTATTTACTAATTTGCCTGAAATGCTGAGCATTTCAGGCAAATTATGTCAGTTTTGATTGGGCCATCGGTAACGTAATTCAGGGAAAATTAGCTAATGCTATATTATTATTACTATTATTATAAAAAGAAGAGCTAAATAGTTAATGCTATAGTGCATGAACTGCATCCTAAGAACCTGACCAATTAGTTTTTTTTTTTCATTTTTTGGAGAAATTTAAAATACAAATTTGTTAAGAGTTAAAAATTTAAACGGAGAAAATAAAACTATGTTGAACCGCAAATTTAACATTTTGTTTGTGAAAGCTTTAGCGTTTCTGAATTATTGTTAGCTTTCATTCATGTTCACTACACAATATACTTTTTTTTTTTACAAATGTCTTGGATAGTAACTTACGTGTAAATTAAACTAGAATAACCCAGTAAAGTCAAACGTTGACTTACTTCAGTTGGGGTCCTGGTTTTTAGTGTTATATTTCACCTTAATAATCTTAAATGATATAAAAATTAATATAACAGTTATACGACTATTAGTTACAGTAAAAATAAACTACACTTGTAGTTTCGGGCAACTTAGTAAATCCTTTGCATAACCAGGGGGCTTTCTATATAGTGCCAATGATGTCATTTAATAATAATAAATATTAAATAGTTTGTGCCACGTGACTCCTGCTGCCGACGTTGACCAACATATTCTTTAATAAGTGTTGCTGTTGCAAGTCAACAGAAAATATCATACTCTACATTATTTTAACACTTTTCTAAATATTTTACCAAGAACGTATCTTTGTGACTTTAAAAGAAGCACTATGTCACAAGCGAAATGGTATAATTTTTACATATACTACAATGATAGAAGAACGAAGCCTTTCTTCACTCAGCACATAGCACACAACACATAGCACACAGCACTCAGCACAGCACTCAGCACACCACACAGCACTCAGCATTCAGCACATAGCACATAGCACACAGCACTCAGCAAGGCTTGGACAAAATAATGTGAACACTGCTGAACTGTCAAATGTTATTTTCCAAGAGGATAATGCACCAGTTCACACCGCCAGAGTTGTTCAACATTGTCATGAAGAACATGAAAGTGAAGTTGAACACTTGGATTGGTTCCCACAATCACCGGACCTAAATATTATCCAACATTTGTGGAGTCAATTGGAACAGCAAGTCAGGACCCGATTTCCTCCACCGTCGTCTTTGGAAGTGTTAGAGCAGCTTCTGCTTGAGGAATGGCTCAAAATTCCCCTGGATATTGTTAAATTATTATTATTATAATAAAATAGAAGCGCTAAACCACAGGGGTTATACAGCGCTGTGGATATTGTTAAAATGCTAAATGAATGAATTCCTCGACGATTTGGTGGTTTTAGCTGCAAATGGAGGACAAACTCCACATTGAAAAAAAAGTTATAAGATGTTCATATTATTCTAACCTCTATATGTGTGTTTACTCACCAGTATCATAAATATTAAAATTATATAAGCATATATCAAAGTTTATTTCAATTAAACTAAGGAAGTGGGATTCGGAATATTTTTCAGAACACTAAGATTAATTTGTTAGGTGACAACTGTGTGGTAGTTGCCAGACGTACAAGGGGTATAAAGGCAGCCAGTGCGAGGAAAGTTAAATCTTCTCTCATTACTCTTTTTTCTCCTTAACAAACAGGTGTGTACATATATCCTGTAGTACAAGTGACATGTATTTTTCAGTTATAGTAAAAGCGTGTAGAGGACAAGTAGGCCACCACACTACTTGTATACACTGCTACCATTGGTTACTTTGATAGCTTTATTATTATGCTATATTTATCTTGTGGGTGACAGTCAAAATATTAAGTTAGATGATGGTGAGTCTGAGGACTGGGCCCCAAAGTGCTTGTTAACTAAGTATTTTAAACTAGCAGTAACTGGTTTTTAAAATCATTGGATACTCTCCTAGCAAAAATGATATTTTATATTTATTGAAGGTTAAGTAACTGTATTTAGGTGCAGGTACACATAAGTACAATTATCATAGTGTAGATTAGGTAGGACAACCCAAAAAGTCAGACAAGTGATTTTTTTCCGTTGGAGTCCATATGGTGATATGTTCCACTAATTAAAAAATGGAAAGATTCTCAGGCCGGGGAAACGTATGGACAAGTCATTTTTACACTAACTACATCAGTGGTAAATAATACTGTACCGACAAGTTGATGAATAAAACAAGTGCAACATCTGGATATCTTATTGATGATACACAATACTCACAAGTTAAAGAATAATATTCTTTAACCCATGTAGCCAGATCGAGACGTTTTATCCACCAGGAACTTTCAATCTAACACAAACATGAGAACAGAACCTTCATAGCAAAACTGGTGGACATGGTAGTCAGAGGGTGGGGCCCATAAGTTAATGGGGCCCATAAGTTGAGTCAGATTTACCAATCAAGTTGTAAAGACATCCTCTAGTTTCCCATGAGGAAGTTTGTGGTCAATTTAATAGTTAAGCCAGTGGTAGTAGTACTGATGCAGCAGTAGCATACATGGTCACATGTGGATGGGGCCCACAAGTAGAATTCAGGTATATACCCCTATGATGGGGCAGAAATTTGTCAAATTAATTTTGGAAGCTTGTATTCTTGGTACCAAGATCCCATAGTGTTGCTGTGTCAAACAATTATCAGATTGAAAGGGCTGTAGTTTACCAACCTTTCAAGGGAAGCACCTTGATGTCAGTGAAGGGCTCTTGATCCAAAAAAATGGAATTACAATCCTTTCCTGGACAAATTAATTACTTCCCACTCCCCTAGCTACTGTATAGCCCCTATAATAAGGTTTAGTGCTTCTCACTAGGTATAATAATAATTACTTATGACTACTTGGCAGAACTTGGACATTATTTTACACTTGTCAATACATACAACCTAAGTACATCGTGGAATAAGTACTTTTTCTGCAAATTTTTATTATGAGAGAGAGTAACGAAAATTTATTAGGTAAGGTTAGGCTAGGTTAAGATAATATAAGATTTGTTTGGATTTTTAACTCGGGGGGTTAGCCACCCAGGTTAACCCAATAAATTTAGTCAGTGCATCATAAGGACTGTCTTATTTCCATTGAGGTCCTTTAATCTTGTTCCCCAGGATGCAACCCACAACAGTTTACTAACACCCAGGTACCTACTTACTGAAAACATGCCGAATGTTTTCACCTGTGGTGGGGATCAAACCACGGACACTCGGGTTTTGTTAGTTACTGTTTAGTTAAGGTTAGGATAGGTAAAGTTAGGTGAGGTAAGGTTTGGTCAGGTTACTTAACAAACCTGAAAATGCCACCCATCTTTGTTTACAATTAACTGGGTAAGAGACACGCCTCAGTTTGCTGTGCCACCTTTATAAATGTATCAGTAATCCTTGTCTCTCAAAATAATTTCCTCAAGAAATGATTACATATTTCATTATGTATATAGATTGTTTGTATTAAAAAGGGTAAAATAATGCTGGCACTCCTCCAAGTATAGTTGTCGGTAACTATTACCAATCAAAAGTGTACATAACTGACAAGCTGTTGATTAACTCTTTCAATGGCCATTATGTAGAACTGCATCATTTATGCCAGGGTCCCTAACATAAATTTACACCTAAATTCTAGTTGCTTTAAATTTAGCAGGAGAGGCCTGGTAGGCCACACAGATGCTAAGGCTTCACTCTCAGGCAAAATGAATGAGTTTTACTTCCCATCATCTGCTCCAACAATGACAATTATGGATCCATTGAAGAGTTCTTTGCTTGACTTTTTCAGAGATGCCAAGACATTTTGTTGTCTTAGATAACATTTTTTTTTTTTTTTTTTTTTTTTTAATTAACACCGGCCGATTCCCACCAAGGCAGGGTGGCCCGAAAAAGAAAAACTTTCGTCATCATTCACTCCATCACTGTCTTGCCAGAGGGGTGCTTTACACTACAGTTATAAAACTGCAACATTAACACCCCTCCTTCAGAATGCAGACACTGTACTTCCCATCCAGCTGTATAACCCCTGTGGTTTAGCGCTTCTATTTGATTATAATAATAATGTACTTCCCATCTCCAGGACTCAAGTCCGGCCTGCCGGTTTCCCTGAATCCCTTCATAAATGTTACTTTGCTCACACTCCAACAGCACATCAAGTATTAAAAACCATTTGTCTCCATTCACTCCTATCAAATACGCACACGTATGCTTGCTGGAAATCCAAGCCCTTCGCACACAAAACATCTTTTACCCCCTCCCTCCAACCTTTCCTAGGCCGACCCCTACCCTGCCTTCCCTCCACTACAGATTTATACTCTCGAGGTCATTCTGTTTCGTTCCATTCTCTACATGTCCGAACCACCTCAACAACCCCTCCTCAGCCCTCTGGATAATAGTTTTGGTAATCCCCCACCTCCTCCTAATTTCCAAACTCCGAATTCTCTGCGATGCCAGAAGACAATCCCCACAGCAAGAGAGAAGAAGAAGTCGCCCCCCACCCGGGGGGCCCCAAGAAAGAAGAAGACGTCGCTCCCCACCCGGGGGGGCCCCAAGAAAGAAGAATGAAGAAAGAAGATGATCGACACCCTCTACCCAGGGGGCCAAGGCCGGGTCAACATTTGGAGAAGACCCGGGCCGGACATACCGGCGTACCTACAACAACAACAACAACAATCTGCATTATATTCACACCACACATTGACCTCAGACATGACATCTCCACTGCCTCCAGCCTTCTCCTCGTTGCGACATTCATCACCCATGCTTCACACCCATATAAGAGTGTTGGTATAACTATACTATCATACATTCCCCTCTTAACTTTGTCTCCACAGACTCCGAAGTGCACCACTCACCCTTTTCCCCTCATCAATTCTATGATTCACCTCATCCTTCATAGACCCATCTGCTGACATGTCCACTCCCAAATATCTGAATACATTCACCTCCTCCATACTCTCTCCCTCCAATCTGATATCCAATCTTTCGTCACCTAATCTTTTTGTTATCCTCATCACCTTACTCTTTCCTATATTCACTTTCAATTTTCTTCTTTTACATACCTTACCAAATTCATCCACCAACCTCTGCAACTTCTCTTCAGAATCTCCCAAAAGCACAGTCATCAGCAAAAAGCAACTGTGACAACTCCCACTTTGTATTTGATTCTTTGTCTTTTAACCCCACACCTCTTGCCAAGACCCTCGCATTCACTTCTCTTACAACCCCATCTATAAATTTATTGAACAACCACGGTGACATCACACATCCCTGTCTAAGGCCTACTTTTACCGAGAAATAATCTCCCTCTCTCCTACACACACTAACCTGAGCCTCACTATCCTCATAAAAGCTCTTCACTGCTTTCAGTAACCTACCTCCTATTCCATACACCTGCAACATCTGCCACATTGCCCCCCTATCCACCCTATCATACGCCTTTTCCAAATACATAAATGCCACAAAAACCTCTTTACCCTTATCCAAATACTGTTCACCTATGTTTTACTGCAAACACTTGGTCTACACACCCCCTACCTTTCCTAAAGCCACCTTGTTCATCTGCTATTCTGCTCTCTGTCTTACTCTTAATTCTTTCAATAATAACTCTACCATACACTTTACCTGGTATACTCAACAGACTTATTCCCCTATAATTTTTGCACTCTCTTTTGTCCCCTTTGCCTTTATACAAAGGAACAATACACGCTCTCTGCCAGTCCCTAGGTACCTTACCCTCTTCCATACATGTATTAAATAATAGCACCAACCACTCCAAAACTATATCTCCGCCTGCTTTTAACATTTCTACCTTTATCCCATCAATCCCAGCTGCCTTACCCCCTTTCATTCTACCCACTGCCTCACGAACTTCCCCCACACTCACAACTGGCTCTTCCGCACTCCTACTCTATATGACTCGGTTCATGATATGGCAAAATGTTATACTTTCTGTTCTTTAAAGCTTTACCTGACACTAAGTAGGCACTGTTATTGGCATACCATAAGAATTTACCTTCATCTCTAATGGGCATAGTACATCACATACGCAGCGGGTAGTACATCACATACGCAGCGGGTAGTACATCACATACGCAGTGGGTAGTACATCACATACATAACACAAGAACTGTGGGAGCCCCAGGATACTTGTGTAATTCTGCATACAGTATTAGCAAAGAGTTCAAATTTGGTATTAATAGCTTTAACAATTTTTCTTGTATACTGGTTCTGTGCTGATAGCTTGTTTTCCTTGTACGTATCTTAGTTTGCTGTCAAATGTCATTTGTAAGTCTAATGTGACCATACCGTAATTCCTTCCAGTATTTGACTGTTGACATGATCTGTAAAATGAATTAAGCAAGTATCAGCTGAATAAGATCCCCTGAAGCTCTTACTGATAATTATGTAAAATGTTATTTTTATTTAAGACCCTCTTATACGTATACTTAATTTATTGCCCCCTTTAGGTTGAATATTTATTACTGTATATAATTTAATGTAAATATATACTGTACATTTAGGTATGTATTCAATACACCTACTTATTACAGGGATAAAAAAAAACCACTTTCATTGGCTGTCCACAAATTTAAGTGAGGATGCCTGTTGACCTGTACTATATGCCCCTCTCCCCTTACTGCCGCTCTGTGCTGCTTACTGCCAGGGCTGTAGGGGTTGACCTCAACCTCAAAATGGTCAATCTTATGAACCAAGAACAGCTCAAACCAGAGTTTATTGCAATCAACCCCCAGCACACTGTACCTACCATGGTGGATGGTGACCTTGTCCTTTGGGAAAGGTAAGTTCAAGTAGTACCAGGTAACTAATAATAATAATAATTTTATTTCTACAAATACATGTACAAGGTATACAGGCCTAGCTGACATCAATGACATACTACTACAGTGGTACCTCGAGTTACGATATTTTTTCGTTCGAGAATGCTGTTCAAGTGCCATTACCAAACGAATTTATCCCCTTAAGGAATAATGTAAAATAGACTAGTCCTTTTACACCCCCAAAAATATACTTACAAAAGCATTTAAAAAAATAAACTTACATAAAAGGGCGATTTTGGGGACCATCGTAACTCGAGGTACCACTGTATATAGAAAGCCCCTTGTTATGCAGAGCATTTCGGGCAAATTAGGTTCTTGTCCCAGGATGCGACCCACACCAGTCCACTAACACCCAGATACCCATTTTACTGATGGGTGAACATAGACAACCAGTGTAAGGAAACACACCCAATGTTTCTATCCATGCTGGGAATCAAATGCAGACAGTCGCAGTGTGAAGCGAGAGCTTTAGCCACCAGGCCACGGGGCACCATAAGTACTGTAGTTCCTACATACGCAAGTACTTACACTAAAATGCTCTTCAGCAGGGCCCCACTTTACAGTGGTTTTCAGTTATGCCCATTCTTCATTTATTCAGGCTACCTACAATAAATATATTCACCACTCACTAAGCTGTACAAAAATATTTTAAGGTAAGTAATGTGTGTATGTATATGCATTTTTTAGGCCTAGCTCTATTGCTCACTCTGTGGTTTAGCGCTTCTATTTGATTATAATAATAATAATCTATTGCTCACTTAATACGTATATGATAATGTAAACATGTTATCAGGCTTTCATGTGCATTTGAAAGTGAAAAAAAGGCTACATTTCACTTTACAGTGATTTTCGTTTTACAGCGGTAACCCAGAACCTAACCTGCTGTATGAGCAGGACCCTCCTGTATATGAATCCATATGGTTTTCTATTAGAATTGTTTGAGTTAGCTAAGGAGAGTTCAAAATCAGTCAGAAATTATACAAAGCCATGATGTGTATTTTCTTTCAAAATTCAAAATTTTTATTTCTTTGTAAAGTTTACAATGTGAGGTTTACGTATTACAAAATATAAAGTACAAAGAAAGCCACTAGCATGCCTAGGTATTTCAGGCAGACTAATCCTTATCCTTACTGACTACTCTGTATTGATACAGGTTATGGAATGGTGCATTCTAATGTTAATTAATTCACATTATGTATTACAAAAGTTAGGTAATCAGGAATTTTATGATAAGATTTATAATAGTGAGGTAGCAAAAAACAATAGTATTAAAATTTAGTGTAATTTAGTAATGGGAATGGTTTAATCTTGGTATGCTACAATGATTTTACAAAGTTGAAAGCCCCCATATAGCAGAGTATTACAGGCAAACTTAGGACTAACTTAAGATTAAGAAGGCGATAATAATTTTAGGAATTTTATATTTACAATCATTGTGTTTGGAAGAATTACAATTAAGGAGAGTAAGTCTATTTTGTTTTGAGTGTATTCCTGACATTAATACTGTATTTTACAGTTTAGTGTTATCTATTGTGAAAGTTGATTATAATTAACGTAGTTCTACGGCTTTGAGTTCTGGGTCTAAACCGTAGTTCTGAGCGGTAAATTTGGGCCTAGATATGAGAGAATACATCTGTGGTAAGTGTGCACCACATAAAACAAATTCTGCAGCACACAGTACATAATGAGAGAAAAAAAAACTGAAACCGTAATTTTCGATTAAAACAGCGACTTTGCAGTGTTTTTTCATATACTTTTTATAGTTGTATTTGTGATTTCTTGGTCGCATTTGATAGAATGGAAGATATATTACAGATATAGAGATGATTTTGATTGGTTTTAGTACTAGAAATGGCTTGAAACTGAGCTCAAAGTAGCAGAAATGTTCAATTTTTGCCGATGTTCAAGAGTAAACAAATGACCTCACACGTCTAATACGTGCCAGCTGGTGGGTCTGATATACGTTCACAAATGTGGTGATATTATTTGTACAATTATTACAATATTGCATAACAGTAAATCTTCCATGTGAATAAAAAATCAAAATGGAATTTATTTGTTGTAAAGACTGAAAACGTAACTAATGAACAGAGGAAATGTTAGTTTAGTGCCAGGAATGCCTGCATTGTTTATTCTGCACCCTATTTTGAAATTGGAATATTTTGAACTTTGAGTTAAATTGGCTAAATTACCAATTTCCAATCACTTTATTTTGTAGTTGAAACAGTTGACTGGGCAATTTATTGTGCTCAATCGATAGAATAGAAGTAATACTAGTGAAATAGCTAAGAATTTGGTCAACTGGAATAATGTAATTGGCCTAAAATGGGCGTCAAAGTCGGCAAAATCGCTGCTGCGTAAATATCGCTGACACATCAAAATTCGCGAGAGCATAATTTCATCAATTTTCAATCAAATTGCGTACTTTTTGTTTTATTACCTTCAGAAAAAGATTCTCTTATCATTTCATAAGAAAATTTTTTTTTGAAAATTCTTGGACACTGGTGCACCCCTTCCAAAAATGGCCTTGGACCCTGAAAGGGTTAAACATAAGGGTTTTAGGTTAGTGACCTTTACAAGCACTAGCCTTCAAGCTTCAGATAGCCATTCAGTTTCTGAATAAGAAACTGCTGGACTTCACTTTTTTGCCATATTAAATCTTTTGGGCCACTAGATGTCTTATTAACTGGTAGGTGGGCAGTTTTGAAATTTAAAGAGCATTTTGACTAAAGTATGTCAGTGCTCTTAGTAATAAAAAATAAAACATAAGAAAAACAGATAAAATTAAGAGTGAAAACAACTAGCATTAATAAAATGCATGGTACAAATAGTATCACCAAAATAACTAGCATTAATTAAAATTACCATCAAATTGTTAATGTGGAATGCACTCTAAAAATTCCCCAAGATCCCCACAGGCCACCCAACGTAGTAAAATACAATTAAATTGCTTTAACATTCTTCTTTCCTCTCGTCTGCTATTTTTTTAACACACTGGTAGGGTGACCTACCTAGTATAGACTTAATAAAAAATTATTTTTCTGCAAATAATTTATTTTTATTTTTTCAGCCGTCCCATATGCACCTATCTCATTTCCCAATATGGCAAAGATGACTCCCTCTACCCAAGCAACCCCAAAGCTCGAGCCAAGGTGGATGCTCTCCTTCACTTCGATATTGGTACTCTTGCAAACCGCTGGAAAATATTATTTGTGAGTATTGTTAGCTTTGAAACTAAAAAAGTGATAAAACAAATGATGGAGGGGAATATAAGAAAATTTCAGCAGTCTGAAATATTAAAAAGTTACTGCAAATGTCAAATCCTAATGTTGAATAACAGTACAGTGGACCCCCGGCTAACGAACAAAATTCATTCCAGAAGCCTGCTCAAGTGCCATTACCGAACGAATTTACTTCCTTAAGAAATAATGTCACGTAGGTTAGTCTATTTCAGACCCCCAAAAATACACTTCCACAAGCACTTACAATATTATACTTACATAATTGTACGATTTCTGGGGTGTTCGTTAGCCGGGGGTCCACTGTATTATAGTTTCTAGTAGGAACCATTCCACCCTTTCTGTTTGGTCTTTGTATTTTTCTCTTAAACTATGAATTACAGTGGAACCCCGCCTAATGAGCACCCCGGAAATCGTACAGTTATGCACGTATAATATTGTAAGTGCTTGTGGAAGTGTATTTTTGGGGGTCTGAAATAGACTAACCTACGTGACATTATTTCTTAAGGAAGTAAATTTGTTCGGTAATGGCACTTGAGCAGGCTTCTGGAATGAATTTTGCTTGTTAGGTGGGGTCAACTGTATTATATTTAGGGGTCATATAGGACTTTGAAAAGGTAGGCATTTGGGTTCAATTCATGGGAAGAACCTCTTACTAGCAATGTGGTTTAGACCATAGAAAATGCTATAATACAGTGGAATGCCTGAAGTTCAGACATGGATTCCTATGATTTTCAGGGAAACCTCAAAAAAATGTCCCCACAAATATTAGCTATAAAACATACCTAGAATTGCTGTTACCATTTTCCCAAATCTTTCACCCAGTGTGGTGAAAGGTTTTCATGCAAGACTCTGTTCCATGTCACACTCCAAAATCTGTTGTTCACTGGTTCATACCTGGTTCAATGACTGGCCAGCGACCTGAATGCCATGGAGACCCTCTGGGATGACAAGAGATATACTAGGGAAAGAATGACTGATTGTCTTGGGGAACTTTACCCATGAAACCCTGAAGAATAAGTGTTAAATCACCTAGTAGGTTGAAGGATGTTCTAAAGTGCAAGGAATGACTTATTTTATAGTAATGGTTTTAGAGGGAGCCAGCATACTTTAATGACAAGCACTGTATGTTCCTGAAAATTGGCACTATACATGAAATTGTGATGTGGTCCTAAAGAACACAAAAAATAGGGTTATGTTCAATATCTCCATGCCTCTTTCCCCCCCCCCCCCAAAAAAAAAAAAATATATATATATATATATATACAGTGGTACCCCGACTTACGATGGTCCCCAAACACACCCTTTTATGTAAGTTTATTTTTTTAAATGTTTTTGTAAGTGTAATTTTGGGGGTCTAAAAGGACTAGTTTATTTTACATCATTTCTTATGGAGATAAATTCGTTTGGTAATGGCACTTGAACAGCATTCTGGAATGAAAAAATATCGTAAGTCGGGGTACCACTGTATATATATAATTATTTCTTGATCTGGATGTGTGTACATACAAAGAATTGATGAGGTTCTGTTGGACCTAGCTGGATGCAGTGAGGTTCATACTCCAGGTATGGCTTAAAAAAACTATCTTAAATTCTGGTTGCTGGTACATGTTGATCTTTAAATGTGGGATTGCTGTGGTTCTACTGGGCCAAAGTGTGGATGACTGGTTCTTGTGCTGATGTGGGTGGCAGTTTTCAGTAGTAGATGGTTATACTAGTGTGCTGAGGTGCTGTTTTCTGTAATAGGTATTTGAACTGCTTCAGACTGCAAACTTTAAAATGGATGACATGTGCAACAGTTTTAACCCTTAATTAAACTGTGGCACACCAGGAAATAAAAAATGCCTGTGGCAAAACTTTTTATTTCTTAGATTGAAGGAATCCATTCACTTAGTGTGCATTACTAGTATAAACTAGTACATAAAGTATAAAAGCGTCACTGTAGTGCTCTGAAATGTACATTAATTTTTACATAATACTGATATTAATATCCACTGGAATTGGTATGTGTTCTCCCCTTTTTCTTCAAAGCTTCTTTTTAAATTTTATTCTTGGATTTACAGGCTCCTGTGAAGTCAGGCATACTATCCAAGCCAGACCAAAAGAGTGTGGATGATTTTCACGAGGCACTAACTTGGCTGAATGGTTTCTTGAGCCACAAAAAGAAGTTCGCTGCTGAGACCGACCACATAACTGTTGCTGACCTCGTCTTAGTGGCCAACATTTCTAGTTATGAAGCAGCAGGCTTCATCATCCAGGACTACCCTAACATTTATGCTTGGCTCCAGCGCTGCAAGGAAGCCATAGATGGATACGAGGAACTCAATGGGGAGGATGCTACGAAGTTTGGCATGTTTGTAAAGTCTAAAATCACTGAAAAGTAAAACAAATATTGTACTGGAGCATTAGGCAGTTTGCTGGCAGCTTCTAATACAGAAGAAAAATGTATTAATCCTTTCATAAATAAATTTTTTTGGGTTATAGAATTTTGTAGGCCAAGTATCAGTTGCAATATACTATAAAAAAAAAAAAAAAAAAAAATCTTAATGAATGACAAGTTAAATTGACATAAAACTGATGGGAATTGAACCTGAGGCAAGAATTCTTGGGTGCAAATCCTGTTCTATACTGTAAATAACATAACTACTTAAACTATATTAAATTCAAGCATACCTTGCTAAAAATATAAGGTAATATTTTTGTGACCTAATTCATGTCTGCACAAATAACTCGTGAATGTAACCAGATATAAACATGTAAATAGTTCATTACCACACTTGTTTAGCTATCAACACTGCAGCCCAGTCCCTGGACCCATTATGTACCTTTGTAATCTCTTTACTACTGCCCACAAGATGGGTATGGGGGTGCATAATGATAAACTAAACCCAACCCTAATGGGTTGGGTTTAGTTTAAGTTGATAGCTGTGTTGATTACAAGAGAAAAGCTAAAACCTATTTTATTTAGGTAATACTAGTAGGCATCTGCAACGACAGAGTGCAGGATTCACACACATGGAGCCTCAGGTTAGATTCCCATCCAGTTTTACATGAATTTAGTCTTTCATTATGGTGCTTATGGTTAAGCTTGGGTGCTTTTGTATATTCATAAAAGGCCTTAATAATAAATCTTCTCATAATTGCAAGCTCTAAAGAGGCTGTTGCAGGGGTAAACCTTTATTACTACTACTTTTCATCCAGGACTTGACTATCGATTACAGTATACAAACACACACACACCACTTTATAGGGTCAAGCTCACAAAAGTGTATATTTGCTTTTATAAGGTGTCTTATCTGAATGTTTTTTTATATTTGCTAGTGAAGTCCTGGATGAAACATAGTAGTAAAGGTTTTCCCTGCAACAATCTTTTTTTTTTTTCTCTCTCCACTTGCCATTATTCAATCATTTACCACTGCAAGCTGTTAGGTTTGTAGCACTAACCATTGGGAAGGACTGCTCAAGGTATGCATAATGAACACTGACTCTGTGATAGCTAAGATATTTTTGCTTATGATTCACTAATAAAGATGCATTTATTTCTAAAAGTTTATTTTATTTACAAAGAATTACATATGGGCATCTGGGATTGATTCACATTAAGCTCTATATCAACACCACATTGCAATCTACTTAATGAGCATGGTGGGGAAATGGGCTTACATGCCCCAGGTCTTCTCTACCTAGGGATTCAGTGTGGTACTTGAGATGTCAACACATCATCCATTAACTTCTCTCCTGCTAAATGATTAGTGGTCATAGTATCTCACCAAATCACTCTTGTTCACATTCAGCTTAACCCCGACACTAGTAGCACCCACAAGGTCACAGCTCACTCCTCTGATTGTGGACTTAGATGCGGAGATCCACTAAATCGCTTAAACGAATCTCATTGCTCTTATATGCCCATCTTTGACTAGACATTGGAGCACATTTCAAATTACAGATCAGGGAATTAGCAGTCGTGTACAGACCCCAAGTTGGTAGACATGCTGGCAGACAACACAACCCTTTCTACCTAAGGAACACCCGGCAGAGCAATTGTGCATTCCTCCAATCACACCCATGTTTTGAACCCCAATCCACAACAGTTGGTGGCAGCTGTGGCGGAATTCTTACAAAATTTGGTGAATTTGATGATGTGCAATAGACCTTTACGTCAAGAAGTTGTGGCTGGCTGGCACTGACCTTCCTTACCACCAGCTTCAACAGTCAACGGCCTTGTTCCACACCCCTACAGCATCTACGAGTGTTTACTAGTGTTTCTGGGATTCTTCCAAGCTGTTGTTAGACATATTCTGTTGGACTGTCCACTTTATCAACGAGCACGCAGAATTTACCTCCAACGGCGTCTTCGCTCTGCGGCCCTTTCTTTACCTTCCCTTCTTGCTGATGGACCCTCCTTTAATCCTGACACTCTTGTTGACTTTTTGACAGAAACTGACTTACTACACAAACTCTGAAGATTATACCTCTAGCACCTCCCTCAGTCCCTTCTACCTCGATCTCTTGCTACCCTCTATCCCTGCACAATCCACTGTCCTGCTGCACTCCATACCCTACTAATCATCCATCTCCCGCTTACAATCTATTCTTCCTGCATCCTGTCCTGCCCTGCCGCGCTGTATAACCCTTGTGGTTTAGCGCTTCTTTTGATTATAATAATAATAATAATTCCAAGCTGTTGAGGTAAGAATTGTCAAATATTATGCACTGCAAACACAAAAGCAAGTATGCAAACAAGAAACAAACAAGCCAGTAACCCATCAGAGGTAAGCCAGCACTGTTATGAGATTCTGTTGCTGTGGCTCTGCAAGTGCTCTTCTCGTTGACTTTTTGACAGAAACTGACTTACTACACAACCTCTGAAGATTATACCTTTAGCACCTCCCTCAGTCCCTTCTAACTCGATCTCTTGCTACCCTCTATCCCTGCACTATCCACTGTCCTGCTGCACTCCATACTCTACTAATCATCCATCTCCCTCTTACAACCCATTCTCCCTGCATCCTGCAATAACCTGCAGCGCTGTATGACCCCTGTGGTTTAGCGCTTCTATTTGATTATAATAATCTGCAAGTGCTCTGTCATCTCAGATGTTCCTATCCAGAGAAAGCAAAGCCAAGCCAACAAGGATATGCTCCCAGACAACATGACTTTTTCTTCCTAATAAACTCCCAGCAGAGCAATTATGCATTTCTCGAATCGTACCCACAATGTTTTGAACTCCAATCCACAACAATATGGCATTCTATGGCCTCTACTCTGATGTGAAGGGAAAGTAATTAAAAAAACCTTTCTTTCCCTACTTGGAAGAGAAGGGATAACTTGCTGTGACCCTGGGAGATCACTAAGCGGCAGATGTCAAAAAGCTGGGGGAATAGATCCCACCACA
This sequence comes from Cherax destructor, assembly GCA_009830355.1. Lineage (NCBI taxonomy): Eukaryota > Metazoa > Arthropoda > Malacostraca > Decapoda > Parastacidae > Cherax > Cherax destructor. The sequence goes on along the minus strand of WNWK01001081.1, from coordinate 219,810 downwards.
ACCACTATATTATTATGGTGTTATGGAAAGTAGTAAAACCCCTAAGGTACTGTAATCAATTTTAATAAGAAGGGTGACTTCAGTCTTAACTTGAACCCTACAAAAGCATCAATTTCCCTGAAGGGAGAGTGCACTAAGCATATCCCTTCTTAAATCCTTATGTTTATGTCCTATGAGATTTTTCCTACAAATAATTTATTAAGTCTCCACAAGGAATTATGTAACTGATTATGACCTTTTTTTTTTTCTGTGGATGGATACTTTAGTGATGTCTAGAGGAGTTTTGAGAACTCAAAAGTCTGTATGTGCTCACAACCCCTGTGGTTTAGCGCTTCTATTTGATTATAATAATAATAATAATAATAATGTATGTGCTCAACATGACTGCATGAGAGGTGACTGGCAGTGTTACCAATCTGAAATATGATAGTTTTATTAGATTCACTCCCTTGTATGAAAGTGGTTTACAACAAATGCTAATTTAAATGCCTCTGCCCAAGCACCTAATGAATGCGAATAGTTTTATGAGCACTTCTCTCTTGTCGCCTCTTTTCATTTCTATCTAAACAAAAAAAAAAGTGATCTTTAGTTTATAAAGTGGTGGGAAACATTTGCTCTAGTAAACCAGCAGACTGATCACTGATACCTAGCACTAATGTACCAGTGCACCGATTCATATATACGTATGTATGTATAACTTTTCTAGTCTACTATTGCTCCAATTCAATGTCATAAAAAATTTTGTCACGAAAGTGATCATATTCCCCAGATTAATTCATGCTTTTATAATCCCTTTTGTCATTCACAATGATATTTACTGCACAGGTTGCTCTCTGCATCACACCGCTTTTCATTTCCTCTTATTTCCACCACTGCGGAGTAAATGACACTTTTATCCTTCCCTCTTTCTGGCAGCTACTATGGTTATTCCGTGATCAGTTGGGGCAACACTACCACTGAATGCTAAATGCAAGAAAATTAAGGCAAGAATACGATCAAGAGAACAGCACTAGTTTCACTTAGGGTGTAGGTAGGTAGTTTTAAAATCGGAAGAGCACTTTGATCGTGTAAACCATTCAGGCCTCTGGTCAATAAAAAATAAATACAACACATATGACCATCAAAAGTTAACTTAGTAAACAGTAACAAAAACAAGCTTGAATAAAGCACAACACAAATACTATTACGTATATCACGTTAAAAGTAGTACCAGTTAAAAATCCCATTAAAATGATAATGTCAAAAGATGCCTAAAAGTTCCAAGATATCCTCCCTCAAAGGAAGGTTTCTTGATGCAACTGAAGGGCTCAGGTAAAGTTATTGGGTCTAGAGTCCTCTTCCTTGGATATGATTGTCTCCTGTTTTCCCAGGTGCTGTATGATCCCTACAGGACAAGTTAGACAATGCTTCCCCCATGAATGTAATGATAACCCAGGATCTGTGCAGGTACCCCAGTAATTATAAAGGCCACAGGGTAAGCAAAAAAAAAAAAAGGGGGTCCAAGTCATGGCAAACAATTAGTGTGTTCCACAGCTACATGCCACATAGCTACATAAGAGGCATTAACACCCGGAAATAGGTAACTACGAGAGATGTAGATGCCTAATCCTCAATCAAGTCTTCTCAAGGTGACAATTGCTGTTGAACTCGCTCACCCTGGGAGAATCAAGCGTGTTTTGATGTTGTATTAACACACGAGGAGCCAATGTATTTATAGTACATACATTTAAAGATGACTGTAAACTATATTTTTTGGATTAATGAATTTTATTTTTTATCAAAAGTGGTGAATAACCTTTTAGGTAAAGCAATTTGTAAATCATATGAGTACTACAGGGAAAACCAGGAACACAGACCAACGTGTTGTAAAACAGATGCCTGCTGTTGAGATATGACCAATGCACGTGTCTAACAACATACGTACCACATATGGAAGTACATAAGTCACTTTGACTTTTTTTGGGGTTATCCTAAGTAATCTACACACATGCCTTTATGTATGATAATTTATGCAACTGTATTTGTGTGTACCTATACCTGAATAAACTTACATGAAGTGGGGGGGAGGGGAGCAGAGTTACTCAAAGATTTACTTATAATAATAATAATAATAATACTTTATTTAGACATGGTACAATGATACATGGTTAGGTAGACATGATACATAGGTATAAATGAGGTGTACATGCCAAAAGCCCCTAATATGCTGTGCATTGCGGGCATAACATATGTGACTGGAAGCTTCAATGGTATATAGATTTTAAATGCTATTACAAAACTCAGGTAGCTTTAGCATCTCCAGGTGTATGACCCTTGTGGATTTAGCACTTACTTCTGATTGCAATAATTTAACATCTCCAGAATTCTTTCCAAAATAAAGCTTCGAAGACACTACCATCAGGTGACCCTACTGACCCATGTTAGGTAGATCTCACTCATCTCTGACAAGGTTACCTCACCACCAATTGTCTTTCTGGGTTGCACACGACCTCTCTGCTACATTTATACTGTGCTTTGAAGCTATATCTGTATTAGGACTGAAAAGGCCACCAGTGGCAAAAACGTCTCCTTCAATGAATGTTTTTGATTGTGCATGTCTCTCTTTTTTTTCTACTGGCTTACAATAAGATACATAAAAAAAAAAGGATGTAAGAAAGTTGTACTCTATTACCTCAGACAGATTACGGTATACTGATACATGTATGTACATCTTAATGTCATACTAGACGATGACCTTGACTCAATAATATGATCTGCAAAATTAAAGATAAAATTCTACTACCCATTAGATTTAATGCTCTGTAGTGTTGAGAAAAGAGTGAACTTGACATAAGTCTCTTATCGACTCTCAACATGATGATTGTGGAAAGCTTTGAATTTTCCTAAATTCAGCATGTCTAAATTTGAATAATATAATAACTGTGTATTAAAATGTGATGCTGATTTGACCCTTTGAGAAATTTCTAAGGGGAGAGGAATGTGGAACAGCCGCCGAGCGGACGGGGAGGACGCCATAGTTAAACAATGTGTGAACACTGGTCTGTTAAATGTGCAATGTAATCGGGTGTCATCGAAGTTCAATTGGTGTATATCAGCCTCAATCTGTAATTTAGAAATTGCTGACATGTTACCGCTGAAGAATTGGGATAGTGTGGAAAAACCTTGCAATTCAGCTACAAGGACGGAAAAATAAGGGACTCCAATTCTTCCCAGCAGCACACCTTAGCTAAGTGACTCTTATCCATAATGTATAGTAGTCTTTGCATTGGCCATCGTAAACTCTAGGTACGTATTAGGGTAGCGTTAGAGTGTGTTGCACATACAAATTGTGATCCAGTAATTAAATGGTTAGTAATAATACAAATTTCTTTTCTAATAATACCATTGTATTATATGTATTGTACTAATACAGTTATATTTTGTGTACCCAGCAAGTAAACCAAAATATAGTCCACATAATTTTAATTTACCAGAGTAGCTGGTTTTAATATTGTAATTATTAATTTAATGTCAGGTCTAGGTTTTTATGAGAGTGGTATTGTAGTGGGCATCGAGGGAGTGACAGTTCTGTGACTTAACCCAGATTACTTGCACGTAATAATTCAGGTAATTACCTCATGCAGATAATTTCTCACATAATAATTCATAATGATATTGAAAATTATAGATAACCATTACAGCAACAACGATCCCTTGAGCACACCTACACTACTATTATTAAAAAGTATTCTAAATCAGTAGTTTTCAAATTAAACATTTTACAGAAAATACACCCTCTAAGGGAAGAAAAGGGTTGCTATGGTGCAGGTAAAGGGCTCTTGATTCAAGGAACTGGAGCTATCCTCCCCTTTCTTGGATCAACTCCGATTACTTACCATTTCCCAGGAGCTGTATAACCCTTATGGATATGATCCCAAAGAGCATATGAAAAAAATCCATTAGACAAATTTAGGTAACTGAATACAATACCTGTACATAATATGCAATATAATTATATATCCTATAATATGTTGCATATCATTATATAAGATACCTACGTATAGTATTATACGATATATAATTATATTGCATATAATGATTAAATTGTTTGTTAGTACACAGCACATAGAACTTAAAACTTGCTTGATAGTACTGAAGAACGTGACAGACATAGTTTGCTTGATAGTACAATCTACTGTATAGATAACAATGAGAGCGAGTTCACCTGGAAGTAATGTGACACACCCGCAATGTGGGAGATGCCACACCCGCAGTGGGAGGTGCTACACCCACAGTGTGGGAGGTGCCACACCCGCAGTGTGGGAGATGCCACACCCGCAATGTGGGAGATGCCACACCCACAGTGGGAGGTGCTACACCCACAGTGTGGGAGGTGCCACACCTGCAGTGTGGTAGGTGCCACACCTGCAGTGGGAGGTGCTACACCCACAGTGTGGGAGGTGCCACACCCGCAGTGTGGGAGATGCCACACCCGCAATGTGGGAGATGCCACACTCGCAGTGGGAGGTGCTACACCCACAGTGTGGGAGGTGCTACACCCACAGTGTGGGAGGTGCCACACCTGCAGTGTGGGAGGTGCCACACCTGCAGTGTAGGAGGTGCCACACCTGCAGTGTGGGAGGTGCCACACCTGCAGTGTGGGAGGTGTCACACCTGCAGTGTGGGAGGTGCCACACCTGCAGTGTGGGAGGTGTCACACCTGCAGTGTGGGAGGTGCCACACCTACAGTGTGGGAGGTGCCACACCTGAAGTGTGGGAGGTGCCACACCTGCAGTGTGGGAGGTGCCACACCTGCAGTGTGGGAGGTGCCACACCTGCAGTGTGGGAGGTGCCACACCTGCAGTGTGGGAGGTGCCACACCTGCAGTGTGGGAGGTGCCACACCTGCAGTGTGGGAGGTGCCACCTGCAGTGTGGGAGGTGCCACACCTGCAGTGTGGGAGGTGTCACACCTGCAGTGTGGGAGGTGCCACACCTGCAGTGTGGGAGGTGCCACACCTGCAGTGTGGGAGGTGCCACACCTGCAGTGTGGGAGGTACCACACCTGCAGTGTGGGAGGTGCCACACCTGCAGTGTGGGAGGTGCCACTCCTGCAGTGTGGGAGGTGCCACACCTGCAGTGTGGGAGGTGCCACACCTGCAGTGTGGGAGGTGCCACACCTGCAGTGTGGGAGGTGCCACTCCCGCAATGTGGGAGGTGCCACGCCCGCAGTGTGGGAGGTGCCACTCCCGCAATGTGGGAGGTGCCACGCCCGCAGTGTGGGAGGTGCCACGCCCAGTGTTCGTATTATGGGTGGGTACGTGGGAGATAGCATCTGGTCTCAGCACAAACATATGAGGTGGAGTGTATAAAAGAGATTTACACCTGGGAGGATTTAAGTAGGTCTCACTTGTTTCAGTACCTTACTACCATTCAGCACACATCACATCATGCTCCTTCCAGTCCTATTGCTGCTGCTTCTCTCTACCTTCGGTTTCACCAGAGGTGAGCAAACCCCCCCCCCCCCCCACTCAGGCCTTTAACACAGCAACTAGTATATATTCTTTATTTATACAAGTACATGATACCACTTATACATACCTAGCTAACATCAATTACATACTATATAGAAAGCCCCTGGTTATGCAGAGCATATTGGACAACTTAGGGTAATCTTGTCTCCCAGGATGCGACCCACACCAGTCAGCTTACATCCAGGTACCCATTCGCTACTAGGTGAACAGGGACTGCATGTGTAAGGAAACGCCCAATGTCTCAAAATCCCCACACAAATCCTCCAGAGACCGGGCCACGGGGACGTCGATCCCTGGAATACCCTCCAGGTAGACAACCGCTAATGTCATACAACCCATACATGTCATACGGAGCCTAGGAAATTAGAGATAATCAAGTTTGATCCGAGAAATGGGAGGGCAGCTTTAATTCTTTGGATCACGAGACCTTGTTTACAAGTGTTGTGTGACCCCATCAGGTGGTGTACCGCCAGCGAACGATTGCTTCGCCGAATACTTCCAATGTGCCAACGGTATCTGTATTCCCATGGACCGAGTGTGTGACGGTGTTCTCAACTGTGTCACTGGCACTGATGAGGACAACTGTAACTGTAAGTCTACACCCTATCTTTTGTTCCACGCCCCCTGTACGTCATACTCCTTGCTTAATATCATTCTCGAGATTAATTCCACCTAATACAAGGCATTTCAATCTTAACTATTTTATCCACAAATTATACTCTTCTGAGGCCTGTCCAGTTTTCTTAGTTTGCTCTCAAAATTAATTTATGCTCTCTCTATGTATATATATATATATATATATATATATATATATATATATATATATATATATATATGCAATATGATCACAGTAAACAGGTGATATCACAATATGCAAAACAACCATTATGAAAAAATAGCGAAATTCCAAGCGCTTTCGTGACTTTTCACATTATCAAGGAACTATAAAACAAAACATCAACAAGAAGGCATATAAAGGGGCAAAACTACACCTCACAATCACGTCACCATAACAAAGACCGCACCTCACAGTCGCGTGACAGCACCCGACTCTGTGAAGCGCACATGATACTCCAACAAACCATTAAGATTTTTTAAAAACTCAGTGGAAAGAGTGGCAAACCACTCAACCACAGCGTTAAGGTGACCCAGCGTCGGGAAGACACAGAACAGACAGAAGCCTTCTCAAATTATAAACGAAAACTTTGGGGAAAGAAAAAAAAATATCAACCACTTAAAGGTACTCCTTCCTGAATATCAAACTAGTTTTGAGGGGGGACGGGGGTGATGGAGTGGATTTAACATTAATTTTCTATCACTAAAGTTGAGAGTAAGATGGGAGAATGCGCCACTGGCTACTACCAGTGCGACGACGGCATCTGTATTCCTGACGAATATGTGTGCGATGGCGTCCTCAACTGTGTCACTGGTATTGACGAGGCCAACTGCAGCTGTAAGTGTACACCTTCCTTGTTCATCACCCTTTGTACAGCCTGATTCATTTAAAGTATTGTCCAACACTTTACACCCTGTCTGTTGTTCAACACACCCTGCCTTAACACCCTGTACACTGTTCAACACACCCTACCTTAACATCCTGTGCACTGCCTGTTCAACACACCCTGCCTTAACACCCTGTACACTGCATGTTCAACACAGCCTGCCTTAACACCCTGTACACTGCGTGTTCAACACAGCCTGCCTTAACACCCTGTACACTGCGTGTTCAACACAGCCTGCCTTAACACCCTGTACACAGACTTTGCAAAAGCCTTTGACAAGTGTGACCATGGTGTAATAGTACACAAAATGCGTGATAAAGGAATAACAGGAAAAGTTGGTAGATGGATCTATAATTTCCTAACAAATAGAACAAAGAGTAGTAGTCAACAGAGTAAAGTCTGAGGCGGCTACGGTGAAAAGCTGTTCCACAAGGCTCAGTACTCGCTCCCATCTTGTTCCTCATCCTCATACCTGACATAGACAGGGATAACAAAAAAGGCACAATACCGTGACTGGAACAATACACACACAACCCGCACATAGAACCACTACTACTTCCACTATTACTCCTCCACCACTTTCTTGTGCCCTCCCCTGTCTGCTGACCTATAAATACCCCGTCTACCTGTTCTTTGTGTTAGTGTGACTTTGTAAATGGTCCAAGTCGGATCGAAACGTCGTCGTAAGCTCCTCTCTTCTATATGCGGGTTGTGTGTGTATAGACAGGGACATAAGCCACACTGACGTGTCTTCCTTTGCAGATGACACCCGACTCTGAATGACAGTGTCCACCATTGAAGACACTGCAAGACTCCAAGCAGACATCAACCAAATCTTTAAATGGGCTGCAGAAAACAATATGAAGTTCAATGATGAGAAATTTCAATTACTCCGATATGGAAAACGTGAGGAAATTAAATTTCATCGGAGTATAAAACAAATTCCAACCACACAATAGAGCGAAAAACTAATGTCAAAGACCTGGGAGTGATCATGTCAGAGGATCTCACCTTCAAGGACCATAACAGTGTAGCAATCGCATCTGCTAGAAAATGACAGGATGGATAATGAAAACCTTCAAAAAAAGGGATGCCAAGCCCATGATGACACTTTTCATGTCGCTTGTTCTATCTAGGCTGGAATATTGCTGCACAATGCACCTTTCAAGGCAGGTGAAATTGCTGACCTAGAAAATATGCAGAGAACCTTCACGACACGCATAACTGCGATAAACCACCTCAATTACTGGGAACGCTTGAAGTTCCTAAATCTGTACTCCCTAGAACCCAGGCGGGAGAGATACATTATTATATACATTTGGAAAATCCTAGAGGGACTAGTACCAAACTTGCACATGAAAATCACTCCCAACGAAAGCAAAAGACTCGGTAGACGATGCAACATCCCCCCCAATGAAAAGCAGGGGTGCCACTAGCACGTTGAGAGACAATACAATATGTGTCAGGGGCCCAAGACTGTTCAACTGCCTCTCAGCTTACATAAGGGGGATTACCAATAGACCCTTGGCTGTCTTCAAGCAGGCACTGGACAGGCACCTAAAGTCGGTACCTAACCAGCCAGGTTGTGGTTCGTACGTTGGACTGCGTGCGGCCAGCAGTAACAGCCTGGTTGATCAGGCCCTGATCCACCATAAGGCCTGGTCACAGACCGGGCCGCTGGGGCATTGACCCCCGGAACTCTCTCCAGGTAAACACTGCGTGTTCAACACACCTGCCTTAACACCCTGTACACTGCGTGTTCAACACACCCTACCTTAACACCCTGTACACTTCGTGTTAAACACACCTGCCTTAACACCCTGTACACTGCGTGTTCAACACACCCTACCTTAACACCCTGTACACTTCGTATTCAATACACCCTACCTTAACACCCTATACACTGCGTTCAACACACCCTACCTTAACACCCTGTACACTGCATGTTCAATACACCCTACCTTAACACCCTATACACTTCGTATTCAATACACCCTACCTTAACACCATGTACACTGCGTGTTCAACACCCTACCTTAACACCCTGTACACTGCGTGTTCAACACCCTACCGTAACACCCTGTACACTTCATATTCAATACACCCTACCTTAACACCCTGTACACTGCGTGTTCAACACCCTACCTTAACATCCTGTACACTTCATATTCAATACACCCTACCTTAACACCCTGTACACTGCGTGATCAACACCCTACCTTAACACCCTGTACACTGCGTGTTCAACACACCCTACCTTAACACCCTGTACACTTCGTGTTCAACACACCCTACCTTAACACCCTGTACACTGCGTGTTCAACACCCTACCTTAACACCCTGTACACTTCGTGTTTAACACACCCTACCTTAACACCCTGTACACTGCGTGTTCAACACCCTACCTTAACACCCTGTACACTTCGTGTTCAACACTCCCTACCTTAACACCCTGTACACTGCGTGTTCAACACCCTACCTTAACACCCTGTACACTTCGTGTTTAACACACCCTACCTTAACACTGTACACCTTTCCCAGTATGACCTGTTCCAATTAACTTTCATAATTGATTTAAAACTAACATTTTAAAATATTCATAATTTATTTACAAGGGAATCATTCATCATCATGCACTGCACCTTTGCGATATGTTAGTTTTTTCTATGCTGTTAATTAAGGCCTCTCGCCGCTATTCACATTTATGGATGTGCTTTAATTAAGTTGAATAACCGTGTAATGTACTAGTAATATATTTTTCAAACTTTAGATGTAATTATAGATAATTTTAATTTGGTTTGTAAGAATGCTAAAATTTGCAATCTTTGACATTATCAGTTTGGTTAATGATTATGGCATTTTTGGATTTTTTTTTTTTTGTAAACAATTTATTGTAACGTTTGTAGCGATTATTACAAATGGTCACAAATACTAATCTGTATTACAATACAATGGTTCATTATTATTATAATCAAAGGGGAGAGCTAAACCCGTAGGATTATGCAGCGCCTGTGGGGAGGGGATGTGGAAGGTATTCAGGCTTAATTCAGTGAACTGGAGGACAGATCCAATTCCCAAGATCAAAAGCCCCTCACCAACCTGAAGGAACCTTCCTTGAAGTGTATAATGGTACAGGACATACATTAGTCTCAAGGCTCATTGAATGCATAGTTTTTTTTTTCTTTCTTTTTCTTAATACACAATATTAGTAGGAACTGGAAAATGGATACAAGTTAAAGGTTAATTTATAGAAAATCATAAAAAATATAATTGTCTAGTTTAATAGGGTGAGATACTAGTTATTTAAATTACAAAATGTAATGATGTAGTATATGCCTATCTTATAATATACGGAAATTGGAAGAAAAGGCTGAAATAAGAACAAGGACAGGACGGAATAACAGCAGGTTTCAAGATTTTTTTATCAGGATCACATTGAAGGTAAGGAGGTGCTTTGTAACTGTACCTCTGAACACGTTGACAGATACAGAATCTTTGGAATCTTCAGTCAGGGTTCCAGATTTTAGGTCATTTTATGCTCATTGAGTTTATACTCAGGTTGAGTATAAACTCAATGAGCATAGGCCAGGTAAGGATAGATTAGAGAGTAGTACAGAGTAAGTAGTGCCGTTTGAGGTACATAGTAACGTATCTTAAAGAAGATGCCTACCGTTTTGGAGACATTTTTTATGTGCTGGATGAATGTTGAATTTCAAGTCGCAGTTCAGCTATCATACCTTTGGTGTCCAGTTCCTGGACCCATTATGTACCTCTGTAATCTTTTGACTACCACCCACAGCATGGGCAAGGTATAGACCTAAGAATTTTACCTCGTTCTGAGATTTTTAGATAGATTTTGCCACCGAAGTGGCTAGTTTATTGTGCACCCCATATCCATCCTGTGGACGGTAGCGCAAGAGCATATGGATACACAAAAGGCCTAGGCACTAGGCCCCAAAGGGGTTAACAATTGTACATTTGGGTTTATATCTATATTTCAATTATCTATTACAAGCAGGTATCTTATTTCATGAATAAGATATCTTGACATGTCACATAGGTTATTATATTGTCTATCTCTATATTCCTCAATAAGTGCACAATTAAGCACATAGTATTCAAGACAGTGACCATATGTCTGATCACATAATTTGCATTTAGTTTGATCATCATCTGTGTCTCCCAAACTGTCAGAAGTACCTGTAGCCAAGCCTAAGCCTGGCCACTACAACATCAGTCAGTCTGTTCACATTGCAAGTTGCTCCACAAACATGCCCACCTGTGCTCGCATTATCATGAGCACAGATAGGCATGTTCATGGAAATTAATTTGGATTTATATCTACAGTTCACTTATCTGTTACAAGCAAATTTAGGAAATTTGCTTAGAATAAGTGGTATCCTACCTTCACTAATAAGATATCTTGACATGTCACATAGGTTATTATACTGTCTATCTCTATATTCCTCAATAAGTGGACAATTCAGCACATAGTGTTCAAGACAGTGACCATATGCCTGATCACATAATTTGCATTTAGTTTGATCATCATCTGTGTATCTCCCAAACTGCCAAAAGTACTTGTAGCCAAGCCGAAGCCTGGCCACTACAACATCAGTCAGTCTGTTCACATTGCAAGTTGCTCCATAAACATACTTATCTACATTCATGTTATCATAGTGGGTTATAGATCTACTCAGGCTTCTAACTGCATTCCTATAGCTATCATTTTCATTATTTATTTCTCTCCTAATATTATTCCTAATGCTAGACACAGATATACCAAAGTTATATTCTACATTCTCCTTATGGGTGCTCTTCTTGGCTAACATATCAACTTTATCATGAAGGAGTAATCCAATGTGTGACGGAATCCATAGCAAATGTACTTTAATTCCTTTGTCCCGGATTTTTTAGTATCTATACCTGGCTTCTCCAATGAGCATGCTGTTAGAGTCATTATATGAGTCAAGAGCCTTCAATGATGACATAGAATCAGTAATGATGATAGAGTCAAGCTCAGTGTCATAAGTTAGCTTTAGTGCCATAAGGATTGCAAACAATTCAGTTTGTAGTGTAGACGCCCAGTTGTTAATTCTTATGCCTAGTTCAAAAAAAATTTTTATTGTTCTTAACTAGGAGGTGGCAACCAGAGCAGATGCAGCCCTGCCAGAAGACTCCTGTTTAGATCCATCAGTGTATATAACTTGAGATAACTTATTACTACCAGCTAGGCGAGTAATTTCTTCTTGAGCAGTTGCTTTAACAAGTTATTTAAGGAAGGGATTACTAGCAATGAGCTTCTTGGGAGGGACTTGCAGATGACACCCGAATCTGTATGACAGTGTCCACCGTTGAAGACACTGCAAGACTCCAAGCAGACATAAACCAAATCTTTAAATGGGCTGCAGAAAACAATATGAAGTTCAATGATGAGAAATTTCAATTACTCAGATACGGAAAACGTGAAGAAATTAAAATCTCATCGGAGTACAAAACTAATTCCAACCACACAATAGAGCGAAAAACTAATGTCAAAGACCTGGGAGTGTTCATGTCAGAGGATCTCACCTTCAAGGACCATAACAATGTAGCAATTGCATCTGCTCGAAAAATGACAGGATGGATAATGAGAACCTTCAAAACCAGGGATGCCAAGCCCATGTTGACACTTTACAGATCGCTTGTTCTATCTAGGCTGGAATATTGCTGCACACTAACTGCACCTTTCAAGGCGGGTGAAATTGCTGACCTTGAAAATGTGCAGAGAACCTTCACGGCACGCATAAGTGCGATAAACCACCTCAACTACTGGGAACGCTTGAAGTTCCTAAACCTGTACTCTCTAGAACGCAGGCGGGAGAGATACATTATTATATACACATGGAAAATTCTCGAGGGCTTAGTACCAAACTTGCACACAAAAATCACTCCCTACGAAAGCAAAAGACTCGGCAGGCGATGTAACATTCCCCCAATGAAGAGCAGGGGTGCCACTAGCACGTTGAGGGACAACACAATAAGTGTGAGGGGCCCAAGATTGTTCAACTGCCTCCCAGCATACATCAGGGGGATTACCAACAAGCCCCTGGCTGTCTTCAAGCAGGCACTGGACAGGCACCTCAAGTCGGTACCTGATCAGCCGGGCTGTGGTTCGTACGTTGGACTGCGTGCGGCCAGCAGTAACAGCCTGGTTGATCAGGCTCTGGTCCAACAAGAGGCCTGGTCACGGACCGGGCCGCGGGGGCGTTGACCCCTGGAATTCTCTCCAGGTAGACTCCAGATGTGATATTAAATGAACACATCTTCCATGGAGGGGTGAAATGCTCTTGTTGCCTACAGTTATACAATTCATGCAGGTTGTAAAACTTAATGTAATTGCATGTTTTCACAATCCATTTAGATCTGTGAGTATTTACTTCTAGACATTTAGTAAGATTCATTGTGACAGTGTCTGGTTCATTTCTTAACAATCTAATACCAAGTACAGTGTTAATCTCAACAATCCTATCACTGATACTAGTAATACCAAGCTCCTTCCTCATATTAAGAACCTTTGTAGATTTGGGACAGCCAAGAATAATTCTGAGAGCTTCATTTTGCATTAACTCCAAGGGTCGGAGAGAACTTTCTCGAGCTAATATCAACATGGGAGCAGCATAATCAATTAAGGACCTAATATAGGCTATGTACATCATTCTCGCGATTCTCACATTAGCACCATAGTTGGGGTTGTATCCAGCAACAGCTTTAAGAGCATTTAGTCTATCTTTGCATTTTTTATTTAGTTGTGGTATAGTAGATTTGGTAAAGGGTACATCTACACCAAGATATCTGTAAGTTTTAACGTAGCTAATGTTTTCACCCTGCAAATAGATGGGTGGGGGATGTCGTTTGCTTGTTAATATCTTTGTTTTAGAGGAAGATATTATGAGGCCTAGTCGATTACAAATTGCTTGAACTTCATTAAGAACGGAACTCATCTTTTTATGCCCTGTTGTATGGATCATGATGTCATCAGCATAGCTCGTTCTGAAAGAACAAAAAGCCACAATACCTTGTTTTGTATTATAATGTGAACAATTAACCGAAGCAAAACCTTCCCTTGACTCTAACTCCCAATTGCATCTCATTACCAAGGAGCTATATTGAACTCTCGGGTTTAGCGCTTCCCCTTGACCCAGCTCTACATCAATATAGAGAACAGCTGCTCGCCTGAGTTAGGTGATAATTTACTATTCAATATGTGCAATATCAAGCATGTTTTGCAAGTACTAGGTTAGGTTAGGTTACACTGGGAAACCTAACCAAATTCGACACCATCCAACCAAACCTAACAACCTCACTTTACCTAACAAATTAAACATATATATTCAAAAAGGGTACTTACATCTATTGTCAAATTCCCATGTCATATTGGCAAAAAGTAAATGACTGTCCGAACTTCGGTGGTCTATTGCTAAGACGTAAAAGATTGTGGTCACTATTTTGTTTATATTATTGGAACACCGAAGACTGAATCCTGGCCACCGATTGGATATGGTGCTTATTTTAAGGCATACATCCTTCCACTCATAAAAGTAGTTATGTCATCAGTATCTCAAAATAATTTACATACCTTTATGGGTAATTTATTACTGTACACTTTAAACTAAATTATCAACTCAGCCGAGCAGCAGTTCTCCATATTGACCTATTAGAGCACTGATAATTATATTGGAGAATAGGAGACAATCATGGTCGACCCGAGGAAGTGGAGGATAGTTCTAGTTATTTGGATCTAGAAACAGTCATTAGTGTCACTCATGCAAATTTGAACGTTTCCTGGTTACTTTCACCCTCTTAGTTGTCAGACGTATTGCAATCGTTACTTTAATTTGATTCTTATAGGCTGATTTTTTTTTTTATTTTGGGGGGAATTAAAATAACAAAATGAAAAAAAATAGTATGTGTAAGAGTATACGAAGAGTCAAGAAATCGTCGTTGATAATTAAGGCTACATACACGTAACCGCAACTCATGAGAATAATAATATAATCATGTCTGATACTGAAGCTGAAGCCCCATACACCAACACTTTCTGGAAAAACGTCCTGATTTAAAAGTTTTAGTTACACTGTGACGCAGCAATGCTAGAAGTGTATCATACTTTTTAATTTGTTTAATTACGATTTTTTTATAGGTTTATGTATCTTAAGAATTGTGAAGCACTGCAGTAGGTCAAATGGCCCTTGCTAGGTAGGTTCAACTCGTATCCACTTACGCACCTGTCCTATCTACATATAAAGCTACCCAGTTCTCACTTCACTAAGAAAAAAAAATGGTTATAACTATGGCCATAGTTTTTAAAGGGGGGGAGGTTACCATGCCCAGCCCTTTTAGGGCAGGGTAGGTGCCAAAGCTAGAGCTTGCTATCATCTGCAGCTCGCAGGACTGCCCTTCCCGTCAGCCTCCCTGGGGCGGGGAAGATGGCAGACCAGTGAGGCCTAGCTTCTTCCTACCAGCCCCGTGCTGGTGGGGAATGTGGCTACGCCTGGGGACAGTTGGTCCCAACGATGAGGGGGTACTTGTACCTCCTCCCATGGGAGACAGATCTCTGATACTCCCACGACAGGGAGCCGGAGCCGGGTCGCCATCTGGAATAGACCCGGGCCGGGAAAATTCCCGGCGAATCAACACCTCCTCCTTTTAAAGGGGAGGACTGGTAAGCCAGCGGAAGGTCTCGGTCAGATGACCAAAAGCTCCAGCTGTGGGTCATCATCTGACTAAGACCTGCGTCAGGAAACACTTGTATTGTTTCCTGATAATTATACCTAACACTTGGCTAATGCTACCTAGGAGTTTGCTCCGGTATTTACCTAACCATACATAACCCTAAATACAGAAAAAAACATTGTTTGTAGTTAAAGGAAACTATGAAATTGACGCTGGAAACCTAGAAAAACAACCAGCACTGGTTGAAAGTATATTATGAGAGTTTCACAATACACTGTCTAGTAAAATTCATTTATCTGATAATACTACATTCACACAAAAGATGATGTCTTTTTTAACACATTATTATCAATAAAATTATTCAAAACACGTTTACACACTAATTAGCCATGGCCAGATTGTGAGAAAAAGTAGATGCATTTTTTTAATAAAAATCAATGATGGTAATAATAATGTCTCACACCACAGAACACCTTCATCACTGACTCAGTCTCCAACAGCACAGGGACAAGATTAGGACTTGTAGGGTCAACAGGGTAGGGTCAACAGGGTAGGGTCAACAGGGTAGGGTCAACAGGGTAGGGTCAACAGGGTAGGGTCAACAGGGTCAAGAACAACCACCACAAATATCTCCAGGAAGGTTTGGACAAACTAATGTCTTGGTCTGAAAAGTGGCAGATGAAGTTCAATGTGGACAAGTGTAAAGTCCTAGTCCTTGGGAATGAAAATAGCCCTTGAAGTTATAAACTAGGTGAAGTTGAACACAATGTGAAAAACACTTGGGAGTCATGTTAAACAGAAGCCCATCTCAGTGTTGTTGTGGTCACAGTTCAGGTGACTGAAACTGTCACCAGTTCGAAGCCTCTTCGATTATATTTCATAGGAAGTCGTTAAACCCGTAGGGTCTTACAGCGCCTGAGACATGAGAGGTGATCAGGTCTGAACCAGGGAAGTTTTAATTCCTTAGATCAAGAACCCTTCACTGGTACACCATTTTCATGAATGAAGCACCATATTTTTTCATGAATGGAGCACCATATTTTTCATGAATGAAGCAGCACCATATTTTTCTCATGAATGGAGCACCATATTTTTCATGAATGAAGCAGCACCATATTTTTTTCATGAATGAAGCACACCATTTTCATGAAGTAAATTATTTTTTCATGAATGAAACACACTTATCTCCAGTGAATTAATCTCAGTACCGAGCCCAGCAGATTGTGACCCAACATATCGTACCGCAAACTTAAAAAAAAAAAAATTCTCTTTTTATAAATAAATAAAAAAGTTGCAACGTTAATTAATATTCCAGATAGTTGCCACTGTATATCTTGCAAGAAATACTCATGCGATTTCTTTCTCTACCTATCCAGAGGATGCTGTGGAAGCTGGAACTCATCCTACTAGGCTATACGGAGAAAAACTGCAGTCTAATTGTAATATAAATATATAAATGGAAATTGGGTAATATTATGAGATAAGGAACAATGTACAATGACACACTGTATTATTATTATTAATTGTCACTTGAATGTGGTTGTACTGACCACCTTGGGATTTATAATGTATAAGTTATGTGAATATTTAAAAAAAAATGGTATTAATTTTAATAAAATGTGGAAAATAACTCATTTGTTTTAATAGTGTGGATGGGAGGCTAGATGAGTCTAGTCACACAGTGACTACTTTGTGTGACTAGAATCATCTAGCCACACAGTATTGTAGAACGCTTTCACTATCATTTAACACTTTCACCATCATAATCACTGTTTTTTGCAGAGGCGGCACGCAGATATGACAGTTCAGATGTCACTCCAAACAGCCAATATCCCAAACCCTTCCTTTAAAGTGCAGGAATTGTACTTACCACCTCCAGGACTCAAGTCCGGCTAACCGGTTTCCCCCGAGTCCCCTCACAAAATATTACCCTGCTCACACTCCAACAGCTCGTCAAGTCCCAAAAAAACATTAGTCTCCATTCATTCCTATCTAACACGCTCACACATGTCTGCTGTATGTCCAAGCCCCTTGTACCCAAAACCTTTCACTAGGATTGTTTGGTCCAGTGGTTAAGAGCGTCGTGAATTTTGACTTGTTTCCCGCGAGGCGGTCTAAAACAACACTGGTTCGATCCTCGGCTAGCTGCAGTGTTACTGCTGAAATACCACATGTTCGTGGTTCCATTAATATATATATATATATATATATATATATATATATATATATATATATATATATATATATATATATATATATATATATATATATATATATAAGTAATAAAGTCTCGCATTGTTTTATATAATCCTCAACAGATTATAACATATACGTCAAATAATAATAATATCAAGTTAAGCGTTAAACCCAAAAGGGTTATACAGCTTATATAGGCGAAGATTAATACCAGTGTGTGGGAAAATACATGTACAGTTCATGTACATGTACGTAAATGCCTTTGCACTTCTTGTCGGTACCACCAGAACATTTTTCAGCATCATTGAGTTGGGTAGCAGTGTGAGTTGGGTAGCAGTGTGAGTTGGGTAGCAGTGTGAGTTGGGTAGCAGTGTGAGTTGGGTAGCAGTGTGAGTTGAGTAGCAGTGTGAGTTGAGTAGCAGTGTGAGTTGGGTAGCAGTGTGAGTTGGGTAGCAGTGTGAGTTGGGTAGCAGTGTGAGTTGAGTAGCAATGTGAGTTGGGTAGCAGTGTGAGTTGGGTAGCAGTGTGAGTTGGGTAGCAGTGTGAGTTGGGTAGCAGTGTGAGTTGGGTAGCAGTG
The DNA here is from genome assembly GCA_009830355.1 of Cherax destructor. Taxonomy (NCBI): domain Eukaryota; kingdom Metazoa; phylum Arthropoda; class Malacostraca; order Decapoda; family Parastacidae; genus Cherax; species Cherax destructor. Next base: position 201,309 of record WNWK01001081.1, on the reverse strand, counting down.
TGAGTTGGGTAGCAGTGTGAGTTGAGTAGCAATGTGAGTTGGGTAGCAGTGTGAGTTGGGTAGCAATGTGAGTTGGGTAGCAGTGTGAGTTGGGTAGCAGTGTGAGTTGAGTAGCAGTGTGAGTTGGGTAGCAGTGTGAGTTGGGTAGCAGTGTGAGTTGGGTAGCAGTGTGAGTTGGGTAGCAGTGTGAGTTGGGTAGCAGTGTGAGTTGGGTAGCAGTGTGAGTTGGGTAGCAGTGTGAGTTGGGTAGCAATGTGAGTTGGGTAGCAGTGTGAGTTGGGTAGCAGTGTGAGTTGAGTAGCAGTGTGAGTTGGGTAGCAGTGTGAGTTGGGTAGCAGTGTGAGTTGGGTAGCAGTGTGAGTTGGGTAGCAGTGTGAGTTGGGTAGCAGTGTGAGTTGAGTAGCAGTGTGAGTTGGGTAGCAGTGTGAATTGGGTAGCAGTGTGAGTTGAGTAGCAGTGTGAGTTGGGTAGCAATGTGAGTTGAGTAGCAGTGTGAGTTGGGTAGCAGTGTGAGTTGGGTAGCAGTGTGAGTTGGGTAGCAGTGTGAGTTGGGTAGCAGTGTGAGTTGGGTAGCAGTGTGAGTTGGGTAGCAGTGTGAGTTGGGTAGCAGTGTGAGTTGGGTAGCAGTGTGAGTTGGGTAGCAGTGTGAGTTGGGTAGCAGTGTGAGTTGGGTAGCAGTGTGAGTTGAGTAGCAGTGTGAGTTGGGTAGCAGTGTGAGTTGGGTAGCAGTGTGAGTTGGGTAGCAGTGTGAGTTGGGTAGCAGTGTGAGTTGGGTAGCAGTGTGAGTTGGGTAGCAGTGTGAGTTGAGTAGCAGTGTGAGTTGGGTAGCAGTGTGAATTGGGTAGCAGTGTGAGTTGAGTAGCAGTGTGAGTTGGGTAGCAATGTGAGTTGAGTAGCAGTGTGAGTTGGGTAGCAGTGTGAGTTGGGTAGCAGTGTGAGTTGGGTAGCAGTGTGAGTTGGGTAGCAGTGTGAGAGTTGGGTAGCAGTGGAGTTGGGTAGCAGTGTGAGTTGGGTAGCAGTGTGAGTTGGGTAGCAGTGTGAGTTGGGTAGCAGTGTGAGTTGAGTAGCAGTGTGAGTTGGGTAGCAGTGTGAGTTGGGTAGCAGTGTGAGTTGGGTAGCAGTGTGAGTTGAGTAGCAGTGTGAGTTGGGTAGCAGTGTGAGTTGGGTAGCAGTGTGAGTTGGGTAGCAGTGTGAGTTGGGTAGCAGTGTGAGTTGGGTAGCAGTGTGAGTTGGATAGCAGTGTGAGTTGGGTAGCAGTGTGAGTTGGGTAGCAGTGTGAGTTGGGTAGCAGTGTGAGTTGGGTAGCAGTGTGAGTTGGGTAGCAGTGTGAGTTGAGTAGCAGTGTGAGTTGGGTAGCAGTGTGAGTTGGGTAGCAGTGTGAGTTGGGTAGCAGTGTGAGTTGAGTAGCAGTGTGAGTTGGGTAGCAGTGTGAGTTGGATAGCAGTGTGAGTTGGGTAGCAGTGTGAGTTGAGTAGCAGTGTGAGTTGGGTAGCAGTGTGAGTTGGGTAGCAGTGTGAGTTGGGTAGCAGTGTGAGTTGAGTAGCAGTGTGAGTTGAGTAGCAGTGTGAGTTGAGTAGCAGTGTGAGTTGAGTAGCAGTGTGAGTTGGGTAGCAGTGTGAGTTGAATAGCAGTGTGAGTTGAGTAGCAGTGTGAGTTGGGTAGCAGTGTGAGTTGGGTAGCAGTGTGAGTTGGGTAGCAGTGTGAGTTGGGTAGCAGTGTGAGTTGAGTAGCAGTGTGAGTTGAGTAGCAGTGTGAGTTGGGTAGCAGTGTGAGTTGGGTAGCAGTGTGAGTTGAGTAGCCTGGTCTTACGTCAGTGTAAAGTGTTGTAGTAATTATAATATTGGTAGACGGTAAAGACTAAGATCTTCAGAGTATTTATTTCAATGTTGTGGTGACAACTGCGTCACCATCTTCAAGAATCATGTTCTGAACATGACATGATAGTGCACAAGTATAATACCTGACAAAACATGTATTGACACATATCATTTATAGGAAGTTGTTTATATATATTAATATCTGCCTGCTATTTTTCATATATTCTTCAACATTACTCGTATATGTTTAACTTAACATTACACATGAAATACCATACATTGTCACGTAAACATCACTGAGATTAATTTCCAGGAAGATGTCTTGATGGCGATGAAGATCTCTTGATTCAGGGAATTGGAGCTAACTGTCCCTTTCCTCGGATCAACTCTGACTGCCCTCACATCCTCCAAGGCGGATTTAGCGCTTTGATTCACATCTAAAGGACACGGGTTCGATTCCGGCAGGCGTGGAAACTTTGGTCATGTTTCCTTACACCTGCTGCCTCTGCTCACCTAGCAGTAAGTAGGTACCTAGGTATTAGGACACTTATGGGTGGCATCCTGGGGAAAGTATCAAAACACCCTGATGGAAATAAACCACGCTGGCTTTCATGGTTTAACCTGGCTTATTGTAGTCGGTATACAATACCAACAATTTGATGAATAAGACGTGTACAACACTGGGTATCTTCACTGCCACAACGGTCCTCTCGCACAAGCTTCTTCAGTGGAATACACAGTTATAATGATACTGGAGACAATGGAAGGAGTATTCGACTGAAGGCTGTTCCGCAGGCGAGACATTTAAGTAATAGACACCCAAGTGCATGAGTTTTATTCATCAACTAATCCTCACTAACCTTCCAGGTTAATAATCCTAATAAAACCTTCTAAAAGTTTATATGTTTATCCAGCAGTTATTATCGTGAGAACATCCTCCTCCTCAGCCTATTTGCTAAATTTCAGCTTTAATAGATTAATGTAGGTTAACTAACGCTAATTTAAAGTAACACAAAGATGCTGTGACAGAAGATACAAAGTGTTACCTAAATCGTGCTGATATGTACGCCTTGTAATACGTCAGAAAACCAACGTTGGGAAAGCAGAACAGAATTAAGATTTTGTAGGTCCCTGGGCTACAGGTACTGTGAGGTCCCTGGGCTACAGGTACTGTGAGGCCCCTCTGGGCTACAGGTACTGTGAGGCCCCTCTGGGCTACAGGTACTGTGAGGCCCCTCTGGGCTACAGGTACTGTGAGGCCCTCTGGCTGGTCTGAGGCCTCGGCTACGGTACTGTGAGGCCCCTCTGGGCTACAGGTACTGTGAGGCCCCTCTGGGCTACAGGTACTGTGAGGCCCCTCTGGGCTACAGGTACTGTGAGGCCCCTCTGGGCTACAGGTACTGTGAGGCCCCTCTGGGCTACAGGTACTGTGAGGCCCCTCTGGGCTACAGGTACTGTGAGGCCCTCTGGGCTACAGGTACTGTGAGGCCCCTCTGGGCTACAGGTACGTGAGGCCCTCTGGCTAGGTACTGTGAGGCCCCTCTGGGCTACAGGTACTGTGAGGCCCCTCTGGGCTACAGGTACTGTGAGGCCCCTCTGGGCTACAGGTACTGTGAGGCCCCTCTGGGCTACAGGGTACTGTGAGGCCCCTCTGGGCTACAGGTACTGTGAGGCCCCTCTGGGCTACAGGTACTGTGAGGCCCCTCTGGGCTACAGGTACTGTGAGGCCCCTCTGGGCTACAGGTACTGTGAGGCCCCTCTGGGCTACAGGTACTGTGAGGCCCCTCTGGGCTACAGGTACTGTGAGGCCCCTCTGGGCTACAGGTACTGTGAGGCCCCTCTGGGCTACAGGTACTGTGAGGCCCCTCTGGGCTACAGGTACTGTGAGGCCCTCTGGGCTCAGGTACTGTGAGGCCCCTCTGGGCACAGGTACTGTGAGGCCCTCTGGGCTACAGGTACTGTGAGGCCCCTCTGGGCTACAGGTACTGTGAGGCCCCTCTGGGCTACAGGTACTGTGAGGCCCCTCTGGGCTACAGGTACTGTGAGGCCCCTCTGGGCTACAGGTACTGTGAGGCCCCTCTGGGCTACAGGTACTGTGAGGCCCCTCTGGGCTACAGGTACTGTGAGGCCCCTCTGGGCTACAGGTACTGTGAGGCCCTCTGGGCTACAGGACTGTGAGGCCCTCTGGGCTACAGGTACTGTGAGGCCCCTCTGGGCTACAGGTACTGTGAGGCCCCTCTGGGCTACAGGTACTGTGAGGCCCTCTGGGCTACAGGTACTGTGAGGCCCCTGCTGGTGGCTGACAGGTACTGTGAGGCCCTCTGGGCACAGGTACTGTGAGGCCCCTCTGGGCTACAGGTACTGTGAGGCCCCTCTGGGCTACAGGTACTGTGAGGCCCCTGCTGGGCTAGCGAGGTACTGTGAGGCCCCTCTGGGCTACAGGTACTGTGAGGCCCCTCTGGGCTACAGGTACTGTGAGGCCCCTCTGGGCTACAGGTACTGTGAGGCCCCTCTGGGCTACAGGTACTGTGAGGCCCCTCTGGGCTACAGGTACTGTGAGGCCCTCTGGGCTACAGGTACTGTGAGGTCCCTGGGCTACAGGTACTGTGAGGCCCCTCTGGGCTACAGGTACTGTGAGGCCCCTCTGGGCTACAGGTACTGTGAGGCCCCTCTGGGCTACAGGTACTGTGAGGCCCCTCTGGGCTACAGGTACTGTGAGGCCCCTCTGGGCTACAGGTACTGTGAGGCCCCTCTGGGCTACAGGTACTGTGAGGCCCCTCTGGGCTACAGGTACTGTGAGGCCCTCTGGGCTACAGGTACTGTGAGGCCCCTCTGGGCTACAGGTACTGTGAGGCCCCTCTGGGCTACAGGTACTGTGAGGCCCCTCTGGGCTACAGGTACTGTGAGGCCCCTCTGGGCTACAGGTACTGTGAGGCCCCTCTGGGCTACAGGTACTGTGAGGCCCCTCTGGGCTACAGGTACTGTGAGGCCCCTCTGGGCTACAGGTACTGTGAGGCCCCTCTGGGCTACAGGTACTGTGAGGCCCCTCTGGGCTACCTGGGCTGACTGTGAGGCCCCTGGGCTACAGGTACTGTGAGGCCCTCTGGGCTACAGGTACTGTGAGGCCCTCTGGGCTACAGGTACTGTGAGGCCCCTCTGGGCTACAGGTACTGTGAGGCCCCTCTGGGCTACGGTAGCTGCTGTGAGGCCCCTCTGGGCTACAGGTACTGTGAGGCCCTCTGGGCTACAGGTACTGTGAGGCCCCTCTGGGCTACAGGGGGCCCTCTGGGCTGGTACTGTGAGGCCCCTCTGGGCTACAGGTACTGTGAGGCCCCTCTGGGCTACAGGTACTGTGAGGCCCTCTGGGCTACAGGTACTGTGAGGCCCTCTGGGCTACAGGTACTGTGAGGCCCCTCTGGGCTACAGGTACTGTGAGGCCCCTCTGGGCTACAGGTACTGTGAGGCCCCTCTGGGCTACAGGTACTGTGAGGCCCCTCTGGGCTACAGGTACTGTGAGGCCCCTCTGGGCTACAGGTACTGTGAGGCCCCTCTGGGCTACAGGTACTGTGAGGCCCCTCTGGGCTACAGGTACTGTGAGGCCCCTCTGGGCTACGGCTCTGTGAGGCCCCTCTGGGCTACAGGTACTGTGAGGCCCCTCTGGGCTACAGGTACTGTGAGGCCCCTCTGGGCTACAGGTACTGTGAGGCCCCTCTGGGCTACAGGTACTGTGAGGCCCCTCTGGGCTACAGGGTACCTGTGAGGCCCCTCTGGGCTACAGGTACTGTGAGGCCCCTCTGGGCTACAGGTACTGTGAGGCCCCTCTGGGCTACAGGTACTGTGAGGCCCCTCTGGGCTACAGGTACTGTGAGGCCCCTCTGGGCTACAGGTACTGTGAGGCCCCTCTGGGCTACAGGTACTGTGAGGCCCCCAGTGATATATCCAAAAGGAAAAACCCTAAAAGAAATATTAAATTTATTTTACAAGGCTAACCAAAATTCAAATTCAAATATTTGCTTTGCGTAATTTCTTGGAAACAAATTTTGAACACTTTTCACCTAATCTCTGGAAGCCCCCAGCTGGCGGAGGCCCCTGGGCTGCAGCCCATGCCTTAATCCGGCCCTGGAAATAAGGACAGGTTGTATATTAAATGGCTACTTGTGATAGTTCGTTGTCAGGGAAACTTATATTGACGAACAGTTTTTTTTTTAAGAAATCAATTTTAGAAGCTAACTAAGAGGTGTCACCCCACCTCAGCTCATGTCAAAGTCCTGTCGTATCTAAGGTATAATTCCCCCTCCCAGGATGCCATTCACGACAGTCAACTAACACCCAGGTACCTACTTGCTAGGTGGACAGGAACAGCAGCTGTAAGGAAACATGCCAACGTTTCCACCCGTGCTGGGAAGCGAACCACGGACACTCACTATGTGAGCTGAGTGCGTTGCCAACCAAGCCACGGGTCACGTGCTGATATCAAGTATTATTAGTATTATAATCAAAACCAAGCGCTAAACCCACTAGGGTCATACAACGCTGATTACAAGTAGACCTAACAAAAAAAAATGATCAGAATTAATTTAGAGATCTTAGAAGTTGACATTAATATGACAGCTATTGATTTATAAAGGGTAAATATAGGTCTGAATTGTGGTCGTACATCCGCGAGTCTTATTGACGTTACTAGTTGTTGTAGTTAGGGAAGGTTGTGGTAGTTAGGGCAGGTAGTAGGTTGTGGTAGTTAGGCTAGGTAGTGGTAATTATTGAGGGTAGTTATTGTCGTTGAAGTTGTGGTGGTTAGGGCAGGTGGTAGGTTGTGGTGGTTAGGGCAGGTGGTAGGTTGTGGTGGTTAGGGCAGGTGGTAGGTTGTGGTGGTTAGGGCAGGTGGTAGGTTGTGGTGGTTAGGGCAGGTGGTAGGTTGTGGTGGTTAGGGCAGGTGGTAGGTTGTGGTGGTTAGGGCAGGTGGTAGGTTGTGGTGGTTAGGGCAGGTGGTAGGTTGTGGTGGTTAGGGCAGGTGGTAGGTTGTGGTGGTTAGGGCAGGTGGTAGGTTGTGGTGGTTAGGGCAGGTGGTAGGTTGTGGTGGTTAGGGCAGGTGGTAGGTTGTGGTGGTTAGGGCAGGTGGTAGGTTGTGGTGGTTAGGGCAGGTGGTAGGTTGTGGTGGTTAGGGCAGGTGGTAGGTTGTGGTGGTTAGGGCAGGTGGTAGGTTGTGGTGGTTAGGGCAGGTTATAATGGTTGTGGTAGATAAACAAGAGGTAGCAGTAGTATCTGAGAGAGTAACTCAGATCTTCAGAGGCTGAGGTGAGTGCGGCAGTAAGATGCGATGAACAGCGTCAGGTTCAACACACACACTGCTGGAGTGTAGGTTAGCACAGGTCAGGTGTCGCTCACACGGGCAGTGATCGAAGTACACCTGTGGAAGAGTTACACGGGTCAGGAGGTACACCTGTGGAAGAGTTACACGGGTCAGGAGGTACACCTGTGGAAGAGTTATACGGGTCAGGAGGTACACCTGTGGAAGAGTTATACGGGTCAGGAGGTACACCTGTGGAAGAGTTACATGGGTCAGGAGGTACACCTGCGGAAGAGTTACACGGGTCAGGAGGTACACCTGCGGAAGAGTTACACAGGTCAGAAGGTACACCTGTGGAAGAGTTATACGGGTCAGGAGGTACACCTGCGGAAGAGTTACACGGGTCAGGAGGTACACCTGTGGAAGAGTTATACGGGTCAGGAGGTACACCTGTGGAAGAGTTATACGGGTCAGGAGGTACACCTGTGGAAGAGTTACATGGGTCCTAGGTACACCTGCGGAAGAGTTACACGGGTCAGGAGGTACACCTGCGGAAGAGTTACACAGGTCAGAAGGTACACCGGCGGAAGAGTTACACGGGTCAGGAGGTACACCGGCGGAAGAGTTACACGGGTCAGGAGGTACACCGGCGGAAGAGTTACACGGGTCAGGAGGTACACCTGCGGAAGAGTTACACAGGTCAGGAGGTACACATGCGGAAGAGTTACACAGGTCAGGAGGTACACCGGCGGAAGAGTTACACAGGTCAGGAGGTACACCTGCGGAATAGTTACACAGGTCAGTAGGTACACCGGCGGAAGAGTTACACGGGTCAGGAGGTACACCGGCGGAAGAGTTACACAGGTCAGGAGGTACACATGCGGAAGAGTTACACGGGTCAGGAGGTACACCGGCGGAAGAGTTACACAGGTCAGGAGGTACACCGGCGGAAGAGTTACATAGGTCAGGAGGTACACCTGCGGAAGAGTTACACAGGTCAGGAGGTACACCGGCGGAAGAGTTACACAGGTCAGGAGGTACACCGGCGGAAGAGTTACACGGGTCAGGAGGTACACCGGCGGAAGAGTTACACAGGTCAGGAGGTACACCGGCGGAAGAGTTACACGGGTCAGGAGGTACACCGGCGGAAGTTACATGGGTCAGGAGGTACACCGGCGGAAGTTACATGGGTCAGGAGGTACACCGGCGGAAGAGTTACACAGGTCAGGAGGTACACCGGCGGAAGAGTTACACGGGTCAGGAGGTACACCGGCGGAAGTTACATGGGTCAGGAGGTACACCGGCGGAAGATACACAGGTCAGGAGGCACACCGGCGGAAGTCACACCTCTGACAGAGCTACAAATATGTGAGAGAAATGCTGCTGCTATGTACACTCAGTAATTTATTACTATTATCACGATCAAAGCTAAGCGCTAAACCCACAAGGGTTATACAGTACACGCAGTAAAAAAAATATGTTCAACATTAAGTTTGTAATTAGTAATAAACTAAATGCATTTCTGTCCTGAGACTACAGGCATCAGTTGGTTGTACCCTCGGCCACACTTGTCTGTCAGTGTTTCCGAATATTTTTAAAGGATAAGGAAGACGGTGGTCTTAGCGGCTCTTTTATTTGTTTCTAAATATTAACGTAGACTACATTCACCTCTTGGAAAGACTCAGTCTGCTAAGATTTAGTATTGAGAAAGTGAAGGAAGATGGAAGGTACAGTACAGACATGAACATACATTAGCATGATGTAAACACCCGATGACCCCACCTACCATGATTCATTTAGCCCACCGCGACCCACTCTGATCTTCCTCCTAGCTTATCACGGCGGCAGTTCTCGCAATCCATAGAGACTCAGCCTAAGAAAACCCACCTGGTGGAGGACTACGACCCACCCACCTACTGCAGCACGACTCTCCCCCCCTCCTAGTGTATTAAGAACCTCGTGACCCACCTACTGCAGCACGACTCTTCCCCTCCTAGTGTATTAAGAACCTAGTGACCCACCTACTGCAGCACGACTCTTCCCCTCCTAGTGCATTAAGAACCTCGTGACCCACCTACTGCAGCACGACTCTTCCCCTCCTAGTGTATTAAGAACCTCGTGACCCACCTACTGCAGCACGACTCTTCCCCTCCTAGTGTATTAAGAACCTCGTGACCCACCTACTGCAGCACGACTCTTCCCCTTCTAGTGTATTAAGAACCTCGTGACCCACCTACTGCAGCACGACTCTCCCCCTACTAGTGTATTAAGAACCTCGTGACCCACCTACTGCAGCACTCCTCTTCCCTTCCTAGTGTATTAAGAACCTCGTGACCCACCTACTGCAGCACGACTCTCCCCCTCCTAGTGTATTAAGAACCTCGTGACCCACCTACTGCAGCACGACTCTCCCCCTCCTAGTGTATTAAGAACCTCGTGACCCACCTCGTTCTCGACGTCAACAAGGAGGGCTGAAGCATCACAGGTCTGGCCCCGGGCCTTGTAAGGAAGGCAGTAGGTGTTAGTGGCCAACATGGGCCTCACACAGCACTCGTCCGGGCCACAGTCTGACCATGCCAGACACGTGTTCTTCGTCCGGGCTGCAAAAGATAGACACACGTGGTAAAACACACGTCTTTGAGACTGGCAGACAGCTGTTGCATTTTTGTAGGAATTTAGAAATTTTTTGTAGAATTTGGGTATTTTTTGAAGCACTGAGATATTTTTAAAGAATTCATGCGGTTTTTTAAGAATCTGGGTATTTAAAAAAATCTGGTATTGTTTAATTCCGGTATTTTTTTAAGGATTTCGGCATTTTATAACATTTGTATATGCTGGTAAATCTAGCATTTTTGGGGAATTAGCAATGAGAAATTTAGATGTGGAGTGAGAAGTGACACAGGTGAGATAGGTGGCACAGCTGAAACAGGCGCTACAGGTGACACAGGTAAGATACGTCACATAGTTAAGACAGGTGACACATGAAGGATACATGATACAGGTAAGATAGGTCACAGGTGACAGATGTAGAATACTTGACACAGGCAAGATACGTCACACAGGTGAGACACGTAGAATACATGACACAGGTGAGACACGTAGAATATATGACACTGGTGAGACACGTAGAATACATGACACAGGTGAGACACGTAGAATACATGACACAGGTGAGACACGTAGAATACATGACACAGGTGAGACACGTAGAATACATGACACAGGTGAGACACGTAGAATACATGACACAGGTGAGACACGTAGAATTTCATAACACAGGTGAGACACGTAGAATACATGACATAGGTGAGACACGTAGAATACATGACACAGGTGACACACGTAGAATACATGACACAGGTGACACACGTAGAATACATGACACAGGTGACACACGTAGAATACATGACACAGATGACACACGTAGAATACATGACACAGGTGACACACGTAGAATACATGACACAGGTGAGACACGTAGAATTTCATAACACAGGTGAGACACGTAGAATACATGACATAGGTGAGACACGTAGAATACATGACACAGGTGACACACGTAGAATACATGACACAGGTGACACACGTAGAATACATGACACAGGTGACACACGTAGAATACATGACACAGGTGACACACGTAGAATACATGACACAGGTGACACGTAGAATACATGACACAGGTGAACACGTAGAATACATGAACAGGTGACAAGAATGGAATACATGACCAGTGACACACGTAGAATACATGACACAGGTACATACACTGAATACATGACACAGTACAACGTAGAGATACATGACACAAGGTGACACGTAGAATACATGACACAGGTGACACGTAGAATACATGACACAGGTGACACAGCAGATACATGAGACAGGAGACAACGTAGATACATGCACAGGATGACACAGTAGAATACATGACACAGGTGACACATGTAGAATACATGACACAGGTGACACACGTAGAATACATGACACAGGTGACACACGTAGAATACATGACACAGGTGAACACGTAGAATACATGACACAGGTGAACACGTAGAATACATGACACAGGTGAACACGTAGAATACATGACACAGGTGACACACGTAGAATACATGACACAGGTGACACACGTAGAATACATGACACAGGTGAACACGTAGAATACATACAGGTGACACACGTAGAATACATGACACAGGTGACACACGTAGAATACATGACACAGGTGAAACACGTAGAATACATGACACAGTTGACACACGTAGAATACATGACACAGGTGACACGTAGAATACATGACACAGGTGACACAAGTAGAATACATGACACAGGTGACACACGTAGAATACATGACACAGGTGACACACGTAGAATACATGACACAGGTGACACACGTAGAATACATGACACAGGTGACACACGTAGAATACATGACACAGGTGAAACACGTAGAATACATGACACAGTTGACACACGTAGAATACATGACACAGGTGACACGTAGAATACATGACACAGGTGACACGTAGAATACATGACACAGGTGACACGTAGAATACATGACACAGATGACACGTAGAATACATGACACAGGTGACACATGTAGAATATATGACACAGGTAAGATACGTCACACAGGTGACTTACCATTAACCCACCAACTGGGTATCATCCTGTTGGCAACACGAGAGGGTATAGCAAGGCTGGTGCCCACTACCATCACTAACACCACCACACTCACTGAGGTCATCTTCCTCTCACCTGACACCATCTTGTTGCCTCGACCTGACAACACCACCACACTGTACCTGACAACATTACACACTGTACCTGACAACACTACATACTGTAACTGACAACATTACACACTGTACCTGACAACCCTACATATTGTACCTGACAACACTACAGACTGTACCTGACAACACTACATACTGTACCTAACAACACTACATACTGACACGACACACTACATACTGTACCTGAAACACTACATACTGTACCTGAAAATACACACATAGTACCTGACAGACACTACATACGTACCTGACAACACCACACGTGACCGACAACACCACACTGTGACCTGACAAACTACATACTGTACCTGACAACACTATATACTGTACTTGACAACACTACATACTGTACCTGACAACACTACATACTGTACTTGACAACACTATATACTGTACCTGACAACACTACATACTGTACCTGACAACACTATATACTGTACCTGACAACACTACACACTGTACCTGACAACACTACATACTGTACCTGACAACACTACATACTGTACCTCACAACACTACATACTGTACCTGACAACACTACATACTGTACCTGACAACACTATATACTGTACCTGACAACACTACACACTGTACCTGACAACACTACACACTGTACCTGACAACACTACATACTGTACCTGACAACACTACACACTGTACCTGACAACACTACACACTGTACCTGACAACACTACACACTGTACCTGACAACACTACATACTGTACCTAACAACACTACACACTGTACCTGACAACAACACTACACACTGTACCTGACAACAACACTACACACTGTACCTGACAACACTACACACTGTACCTGACAACACTACACACTGTACCTGACAACACTACATACTGTACCTGACAACACTACATACTGTACCTAACAACACTACACACTGTACCTGACAACAACACTACACACTGTACCTGACAACAACACTACACACTGTACCTGACAACAACACTACACACTGCACCTGACAGCAACACTACACACTGTACCTGACAGCAACACTACACACTGTACCTGACAGCAACACTACACACTGTACCTGACAACAACACTACACACTGTACCTGACAACAACACTACACACTGTACCTGACAACAACACTACACACTGCACCTGACAACAACACTACACACTGCACCTGACAGCAACACTACACACTGTACCTGACAGTAACACTACACACTGTACCTGACAACAACACTACACACTGTACCTGACAACAACACTACACACTGCACTTGACAGCAACACTACACACTGTACCTGACAACAACACTACACACTGTACCTGACAACAACACTACACACTGTACCTGACAACAACACTACACACTGTACCTGACAACAACACTACACACTGTACCTGACAGCAACACTACACACTGCACCTGACAGCAACACTACACACTGTACCTGACAACAACACTACACACTGTACCTGACAACAACACTACACACTGTACCTGACAACAACACTACACACTGTACCTGACAGCAACACTACACACTGTACCTGACAACAACACTACACACTGCACCTGACAACAACACACTGCCCACATTCACGTGTTACAACTTCAACACACAAATTAATTTAATAATACTACTAAAACAAACCAAAGAAATGCTATGCAGAATACAGGATTTTCAGAATTTTTAATACGTTTATTATAATATATAATATTAGTATGTCTACCTTAAATATGAAACTCGATTTGTGGAATCAATCCTTCCAGAATTTCAATATGTCGAAGGTCAATTTCAGCTAAATTGTCTGTGCCTTATTAAGGGATACAAGCCTACTAAACATTGTGCTAGGATGTATATTCCTCGGTACTATAGTCTTGTTAATGGGCTTTAAATCCTGTCAACTACACGAGGGTCATTAAGGCTGCCTCTTCACAACTAGTCAAGAATACTTTAACCCCTGAAAGAAAAAATGGTCATAATTATAACCTTAATTTTTAAAGGGGTGGACCGGTAAGCCAGCGGAAAGCCTCGGTCAGATGACCAAAAGCTCCAGCTGCGGGTCATCATATGACTAAGACCCGCGTCAGGAAACACTTGTCCTTTTTCCTGACGAACCTTACCTAACCTGACCTTTAACCCCTGAAGTAATGATTGTAGTAAACTCATAGTATATAAACACTAAGAAGAACACATCTCATGGTGTATATATCTTGCTGTGGGTTGTTCTTATGACACAATTCCTTCTATATATAAGACTTGTATATCATGCAGGCGAAACATAAGAGAACTCACCAGAGTTGCAGTAAGCCAGATAATGTCGTGTCGACGACTGAGACGAAGATGTTTTCCTGTGGCATTTATACCTCCCACGTTATGACGTCACAAAGCTCTTGACAAATCAAAGAAGTGTTGTCAGTGTAGCGGCCTCTGATTGAAGGAGCTCAGCTTGTCCTCTAGAGTCGTTAAGGAACTATTTACAAGACTTAAAATTTCTTCTTTTCATGGTACCAAATATCTTAGAAAATTCTGATGGATAAAAACCACAATTTTTCAAGTTTTACTTGTGCAGCACGTCCCACATTTTTGATGACATGTTACATGGATCCTCGAGTCCTGAGCACCAGCGTGGAGCCTGCATGGTTACTCTTAAAGCTCCAGAAGGTTATGTGCTGACTGGTGGTAGAGCTAAGGAATGTGTTATAAAGATAGGCTGGAGAAGCTGCAACTGACATCAGAGTAGCGAAGAGTCAGGTCATGATCACCAAGTACCAGCTGGTACTAACAAAGTCTACCTGGAGTCTACCCGGAGACTATTTTCGGGGTCACCGCCCCCGCGGCCTGGTCCCAGATCAGGCTTCCCGGTTGCTGGCTTGGTCGGCCAGGCTGTTGGTGCCCGCCGTCCGTAGTCTGATGTATGCTCCACAGCTCGGCTGATAAGGAACTGATTTGAGGAACTTTTCAGGATCTCTCTTGAAGACAGCCAGAGATTTGTTAGTAACTCCCCTTATGTAGGAAGGGAGGGTGTTGAAAAGTCTTGGATCCCTTACATTTACTGAGTTGTCTCTTGGTGTATTTATCGTTGTATTTAATGTACTCAACATTGGAGGTATTTTGCGGCGTCTGCCAGATTTCTTACTGTCATACAGAGTTTTGGGATCAATCACTCCAGAATTTTCCAGGTGTGGATTATGATGCATCTTTCTCGCCAGTATTCCAGGGAGTACAGTTGATGGACTTCGAGCGTCTCAGTAGGAATATTAAGAATTACACGTTGGAAGGTGCTAGATGAAGCGGCAGTCAAGAGCTCTGCACCTGGAGTCAAAACTACAGTAGATATTACAGCAGGCAAGAGGCTAGCAATCCACTACATCACCTGACTAATGGTTTAGTTGCCGGGCCAGGAGCTGGAGCACGAGGGCGCGAGCGCACACACACACACACACACACAGTTGCTCATTATAAATCTTCGGGTCGATGTCACCAGAGGACTGTTACATCCTCTACTTGACCCACAACACTTCAGCCTAAGGGAACTTCCCTCCTCCCCCCCCCCCTCTCCTTCCTACCTCTCCATTCTCCCCTCCCACATGCTCTCGTTTTTTTACATCTACCTCTACATCTTTCCCCTAATACTTTTTTTCTCTTCCCCCTCCCCTCTCTTTCTCTTCCCCCTCCCCTCTTTCTTTCTCTTCCTCCTCCCCTCTTTCTTTCTCTTCCCCCCCGTCTTTCTTTCTCTTCCCCCTCCCCTCTTTCTTTCTCTTCCCACTCCGTCTTTCTTTCTCTTCCTCCTCCCTCTTTCTTTCTCTTCCCCTCCCGTCTTTCTTTCTCTTCCCCTCCCCTCTTTCTTTCTCTTCCTCCTCCCGTCTTTCTTTCTCTTCCCCTCCGTCTTTCTTTCTCTTCCCCCTCCCGTCTTTCTTTCTCTTCCCTCCCCTCTTTCTTTCTCTTCCCCCTCCCCTCTTTCTTTCACTGCTCTCAACTCAAACATTGATTTACTTGATAAACACAAGTTATATAAGCCATCCCGTGTGATCAAATATAACAAACACAACTAACTTTAGTTCCCACAGTGTAATTATCACATAGAATAAGTTACCATCACACACACTGCGGATGTAACCAAACTCGTTACAAAAATGACCTCTTCCCATGGGTATGGGGGGCATAATAAAGTAACCCTGGTCCTCCCTTTTACTGAAACTTGCCCACCCCTACATCTTGACTCTTCTGATCAGCCAGACTGTAGTGCTTACCGCAAGCATCATCAGAGAAGGAAATGTATTTATTCATTGGGGAAGAAAAGATATATTTTATTTATCAGGAAAGTGGGAATATTTCTCGTGACGTGAATTTTACTGGGGCAATGACCACGTTAAATTACATAACATTAGCACTATACGCAGCATCAAGACTGGCTGACCAGGTCATGTAGGAAGTGACCTGGTCTGAGACTCGAGCCACAGGGACGATGGTCCTCAAACTCCTCCTCTCCTTACCCCTCTCTGCTTTGTATTGGACTGATGAAGCCACTGTGTGGCGAAAGGTTTCCTTAATAAAGATTCCTATATGTTGCATTAGTGTCTCAATCTTCAATTCATGGGGCTGTTATTCCAAGCTAAACATAATTATTTACGTTTGCAAGTCAATATTACCAGACAGAGAGTATAAAACATTATAATATCGTCGTCAAGAATTCATTCAAAGTCGAAAATAATGCTAGAAACCTATTATTATGACGATACAAAATTTGTTAGTTATTTACCTAATTGTAAAGAAAGATTTGGAGAGCAAGTAGAATGATTCTAACGATGGACATTTACATGGCTTTAGATCCACCCACAAACAATGATGGAATATTTTACAACCAACTGAGCGAAGCTCAGATCTCTACAACACAATTGTCATCAAAGATTAGTTAAGTTATACCATGAATTAAGGAAAGATCCTGGACTTACTTACGAAACAGACAAAGCAAATGCGATAGTAATTATGGACAAGGTAGATTATAGGGGAAAATAAACATGTTAGGAGATGGAAACTCAAGAGCTTCTTAATGCAGTGTTGTGACATATTCCTCCCTATGGGGATTAGTATTATATTCATGGGAAAGTGCTAAACCCATAAGGGTCATACAGCACCTGGGTAATGGGAGGTAATCAGTTTTAATCCAAGGAAAGAGATGGTAGCTCTAATTCCTCGGTTAAAGAGCCTTTCATCAGCATTAACCTTCCCGAGGAAAGTCGAGAAATGAAAACTTTTCAGTAGGTAATTGTTACTAACTTTCGTTGAATCCTGGCTAGTTAATGTTAGTTAATGTTAGTTATAACATTTTCAAGAATAATGACAAATGTTTTTAGAGGATTTAAACTTAGATGATTTAACTTTCATATCATAATGTTCCTCGCTACTGAGTAAATTAACTGAAGCAAAATTAATATTAAACTCTTTGAGTATCCACCTTTAACTCAACAAGTTAAATTCGTGTATAAAGTAGCGTCTGCAGTCGCAATAGTGCGCCACCACACCAACCTGAGGGCTAACAGTGAGTGCAGATACAAAGATTTAATAATTCAAGGTAATGAAAGTCATTTGTATGTCTCAGTCTTTGTTTTGCACTGACAAGCGTAGAAACACGGCAGGTCGTGAACGCTACCTGGACCCACGACAGGTCGTGAACGGTACCCGGACACACGACACCCTGTGTAGCAAATGGTCAACGTTAAACTCCTAAACAACGACCACCTTTGGCTGGTGCGACAGACAGAATATTGTTCCTAGTACTACTGTGGCTGATGTTTCTTGAAGTCTTGCAGGAGTGTGAGCGTAGTTTCCACCAGGCTAAACTTGTGGATCCTACTGCAATTGAAAATCAGGCTTACTAGATCCCTTGACTTCAGTGCCATGGACGGGGAGTTTCAGAGTGGCTGACTTCACTTTCCATCCTCGGCCAATACTGCAGTCTTGCCCCGTCAGTGGCACCATGTTGGCGGACATTACAGTGTTGTAAGGTGGAGGTGAAGACGCTGTTAGGCCGAGGTTCACAACCTCAAGATAATACAGGTTTTATGTATGTGTTGTTGAGATGTTACTGTACCTGGCGACTGTGGGTCCAACACAAGTCGCTCTCGAGTCTTGCTTCTCACTTGGTCTCTGCAGTACTTGGCATCCCTAAACCTCATGATAAAATGGAAATAAAACATAAAAAAAAGATCCCATGAGAAAAAAAAATTGGGAAAAGGAAAAATTGAGAAAGGAGACAGAAATGCGAAAGGAAGGAAAATGTGAGGGGGGGGGGGACTATTTAAAGAAAGTCAGATCTCACTGAAGAGCTAAAATTAAACTTCAGAATGCTGAAGTTTCCCAGAAAAAGTCTTCATTCTCTTGTGCTAGAATTTTTAGTATTCTTAAGATGACGATAGGTAGTCTTGTATATATTGTGAGGTTCTCCAGCTTACAAGATAGATCATCTAGAATGTATAAATATTCTTGAACCCGTATATGGTTTGTGTGGTAAGAGTCGTCTTGTAGTGATTAGTGGTCGTTATGGGTGGTCAGAAACGGTTCTGGAAGTGATTTCTATGCCTTTGTCTAGTCAGAATTAGGCCTTGGAGTAGCCGTGAGCAGGTCTAGGTCCTTGAAGCACCCAGATGTGGTCCCTGGAGTGAACGTCCTGGAAGCGTTCACAACCTCCAAAAGAGGTCTTGAAGTTGATCCTTGAGAGTGGCTGGTCGTCAAAGGTCTGCCTCGAGTGGAATAGAAGAAGGTGGAGGAAGTGGGGAAGGAGGATGAGTAACATGAGGAAGAGGAGAATCAATGATTCTCGCTCGGGAGAGGAATGTTCATGGTGGCTAAGCGTCGGTAGTCGATCTCAAGGGTTCGAAGGTCGACACACTGAGACTTGGACTTGTTGCTGAGAGAGGCGCACATCAGGTCGTACTGGCACGGACAGTCGCTGAAGTACACCTGCAATGGCGATGACATACACGAGACGGCTTTAATCAGAGCACAAGGAAGGGCAAGTTGAAAAACTAATTATTGGAAGGAAAAAGTATCTTATCTGCATGTATTATAACATCTTCTCAATGAATATCATGGCTACCTTTTATGAACGTAGTATCAACATGATTTAAATTGACTTAGAACCAATCTCCGGTACCTCAAACTCTGGCATTGTTATATCCGCCTCATAATAAAGATAACTATATTTCCTTAATCCAGCTTACCCTTCCCTAATTTAACTCCTCATAAGGAGATAAGTAAGACATGCGCGACAGTTAGGTATCTTTATTCCGAGGTGTTTCGCCTACACAGTAGGCTTCTTCAGTCGAGTACAGAGGAGACAACAGAAGCAGTAGAGATGTAAAGACGATGTAATCAGTCCATCACCCTTGAAGACGTAGTCTTGAGGTGGTCAGTCCCTCAGCTAGGGTGATGGACTGATTAAATCGTCTTTACATCTCTACTACTTCTGTTGTCTCCTCTGTACTCGACTGAAGAAGCCCACTGTGTAGACGAAACATCTCAGAATAAAGATACCTAAGTGTTGCACATGTCTTATCAGTTTGTTAGTATTGTATACCAGTATCATATTCACTTTATCTTATAAGGTTACCTGTTTGGAGAAGTCTAGCATGAGGGGCGAGGAGTCACAGACCTGGCCTCGGGTCCGGAGGGGCATGCAGTAGGCCTTGGAGGAGAGCATAGGCCTAGCACAGCATTCCCCTGGCTCACAGTCAGATTCTGACCAACACACGTTCTTGACTGGTCACACATACCCCCAACAACCACCAGGTTCGTGTGATGTTTGGTTAGCGTGGTGGTTTTATTGTGGTTTTCATGGGCAAGAAAAAGGTTTAGTTACGATCTAGTAGGGATTAGTTATAGTTTAACTAGACAAAAGTGAGGTTTAGCAATGTCTTAACTAGTGAGGAAGAAAACAGGTAGCAGTAAATGTTTGTACTGGGACAACATCTCAGTGTATATACAGAGATACACACCTCTGTGTATATATAGAGATATACACCTCTGCGTACAAACACTGACAGATATACACCTCTTGTAAGTAAGTAAGTAAGCAATAATACAGTTTGTTGGGTATGTTAGCTGTTAATTTTGACCATAAATACAATGTTGATTGCTCACCCATGGACCACCAGCTGGGTATCATCCTGTTAGCTACACGCTTGGGCACAGCATGTAGAGGACCTGCTACAGCAGCTACGACCAACACCAACAGCAACATACATCCACCACGCTGAAAGTAACACTGAGTTACAACCACGTCACATTGAAGGTAACACCACGTCACAACCATTACAACCACACGTCAGTGGAGGTAACACCATGTCACAACCACACGTCACAGTGGAGGTAACGCCACGTCACAATCACTACAGCACAACCACACGTCACAGTGGAGGTAACACCACGTCACAACCACTACAACTCAACAACCACACGTCACAGTGGAGGTAACACCACGTCACAACCACTACAACTCAACAACCACACGTCACAGTGGAGGTAACACCACGTCACAACCACTACAACTCAACAACCACACGTCACAGTGGAGGTAACACCACGTCACAACCACTACAACACAACCACACGTCACAGTGGAGGTAACACCACGTCACAACCACTACAGCACAACCACACGTCACAGTGGAGGTAACACCACGTCACAACCACTACAACACAACCACACGTCACAGTGGAGGTAACACCACGTCACAACCACTACAACAACACGTCACAGTAGAGGTAACACCACGTCACAACCACTACAGCACAACCACACGTCACAGTGGAGGTAACACCACGTCACAACCACTACAACTCAACAACCACACGTCACAGTGGAGGTAACACCACGTCACAACCACTACAACTCAACAACCACACGTCACAGTGGAGGTAACACCACGTCACAACCACTACAGCACAACCACACGTCACAGTAGAGGTAACACCACGTCACAACCACTACAACTCAACAACCACACGTCACAGTGGAGGTAACACCACGTCACAACCACTACAGCACAACCACACGTCACAGTGGAGGTAACACCACGTCACAACCACTACAACTCAACAACCACACGTCACAGTGGAGGTAACACCACGTCACAACCACTACAACACAACCACACGTCATAGTGGAGGTAACACCACGTCACAACCACTACAGCACAACCACACGTCACAGTGGAGGTAACACCACGTCACAACCACTACAGCACAACCACACGTCACAGTGGAGGTAACACCACGTCACAATCACGACACAACAACCACACGTCACAGTGGAGGTAACACCACGTCACAACCACTACAGCACAACCACACGTCACAGTGGAGGTAACACCACGTCACAACCACTACAACTCAACAACCACACGTCACAGTGGAGGTAACACCACGTCACAACCACTACAACTCAACAACCACACGTCACAGTGGAGGTAACACCACGTCACAACCACTACAGCACAACCACACGTCACAGTGGAGGTAACACCACGTCACAACCACTACAACTCAACAACCACACGTCACAGTAGAGGTAACCACGTCACAACCACTACAACTCAACAACCACACGTCACAGTGGAGGTAACACCACGTCACAATCACGACACAACAACCACACGTCACAGTGGAGGTAACACCTCATCACAACCACTACAGCACAACCACACGTCACAGTGGAGGTAACACCACGTCACAACCACTACAACTCAACAACCACACGTCACAGTGGAGGTAACACCACGTCACAACCACTACAACTCAACAACCACACGTCACAGTGGAGGTAACACCTCATCACAACCACTACAGCACAACCACACGTCACAGTGGAGGTAACACCACGTCACAACCACTACAACTCAACAACCACACGTCACAGTGGAGGTAACACCACGTCACAACCACTACAACTCAACAACCACACGTCACAGTGGAGGTAACACCACGTCACAACCACTACAACTCAACAACCACACGTCACAGTGGAGGTAACACCACGTCACAACCACTACAACTCAACAACCACACGTCACAGTGGAGGTAACACCACGTCACAACCACTACAACTCAACAACCACACGTCACAGTGGAGGTAACACCACGTCACAACCACTACAACTCAACAACCACGTCACAGTGGAGGTAACACCACGTCACAACCACTACAACTCAACAACCACACGTCACAGTGGAGGTAACACCACGTCACAACCACTACAACTCAACAACCACACGTCACAGTGGAGGTAACACCACGTCACAACCACTACAACACAACAACCACACGTCACAGTGGAGGTAACACCACGTCACAACCACTACAACTCAACAACCACACGTCACAGTGGAGGTAACACCACGTCACAACCACTACAACTCAACAACCACACGTCACAGTGGAGGTAACACCACGTCACAACCACTACAACTCAACAACCACACGTCACAGTGGAGGTAACACCACGTCACAACCACTACAACTCAACAACCACACGTCACAGTGGAGGTAACACCACGTCACAACCACTACAACTCAACAACCACACGTCACAGTGGAGGTAACACCACGTCACAACCACTACAACTCAACAACCACACGTCACAGTGGAGGTAACACCACGTCACAACCACTACAACTCAACAACCACACGTCACAGTGGAGGTAACACCACGTCACAACCACTACAACACAACAACCACACGTCACAGTGGAGGTAACACCACGTCACAACCACTACAACTCAACAACCACACGTCACAGTGGAGGTAACACCACGTCACAACCACTACAACTCAACAACCACACGTCACAGTGGAGGTAACACCACGTCACAACCACTACAACACAACAACCACACGTCACAGTGGAGGTAACACCACGTCACAACCACTACAACTCAACAACCACACGTCACAGTGGAGGTAACACCACGTCACAACCACTACAACTCAACAACCACACGTCACAGTGGAGGTAACCACGTCACAACCACTACAACTCAACAACCACACGTCACAGTGGAGGTAACACCACGTCACAACCACTACAACTCAACAACCACACGTCACAGTAGAGGTAACCACGTCACAACCACTACAACTCAACAACCACACGTTATCTTAAATAAGCCGAAATTTAAGTTGATTGAACGAGAATAAAATTGGACACCATGTTACACAGAGTTCAGTTTGATATTTTTATTATGCACCCCATTACAGAGGTACATAATTACAGAGGTACATAATGGGTCCAGGGACTGGACCACAAAGTTTTGATAGCTGAGCAAGTTACAAAGGTAATGAACTCACAAGTTACAAAGGTAATGAACTCACAAGTTACAAAGGTAATGAACTCACAAGTTACAAAGGTAATGAACTCACAAGTTACAAAGGTAATGAACTCACAAGTTACAAAGGTAATGAACTCACAATTTACAAAGGTAATGAAACATGTAAGTAAATTTACTTACTTACGTTTATACATGGTTACAATCATGAACAAATTATAAAGCAATGAACAATTCACTAGTCTACACCCAGTCACAACTGTAATGAGTTCTTGGTGCAAATTTTATTGTTGGGTCACACACACACACATATACATACACACTTACATATACACATACACACACACACATACACATACACACACACACATATATACATACACACACGCACACACAACAGGCCCAGCCTTCAATCGACATGTGCACAGGACAAAATGGCAATAAACACGCACACACACACACACACGCACACACACGGGGCAATGCTTTATTTACAGGGAGCAAAGTCAGGGTATTTTTCCAGAATGGTCTGTAATATACCACTGTGGATAAAATACTTTGACATATCTTGAACATTTCTGAGTGAGTTGTCTCTGAATTCATTAATTTTATCGCACTCCAGTACATAATGACGCAGGGTGTGACAATAATCCATCTGGCAAAGTTTACATCTTGTTTGGTCTACATCTGGTGGTGGTTACACAGAAAATGGTCAGTCTCTTAAATTAAGAGGCTCCATCACTACAGATTTTGAAAGCTGAGAATGTTATCAATAATTTTGGTTATAAGGCGCGTGAATATGTCAATTGTTCCGAGAATTTGACCCAAGTTTCCGTATATAAACTTTGAAAATTTGAAAGATTCTTGAGTTAGGAATGGTACTCTTATAGGTCCTCCTTCAGAGATACCTGATTACAATCCTGAAGAATAGACGAAGTGGAAAGGATGTCTGAGGTAATCAGTCCCACAGGACCCACACCAAACGGTTTGTAAATAATTACTCAACACCAACAATATGCATGCCACGCTGGACACTACAGACAGGTAATACCATTAACCGGAACAGTCTTTTCCCAAGATATATCAGTATACATCAGTATATATATATATATATATATATATATATATATATATATATATATATATATATATATATATATATATATATATATACATACAATAAGATCACAGTAAATAGGTGATACCGCAATATCAAAAACAATCACTGTGAAAAAAATAGCGAAATTCCAAGCGCTTTCGTGCATGATTGTAACCATGTATAAATGTATAAATGTGTGAGGAGCATAACCTCTCAGTTATGCTCCTCACACAACACGGACAGAGGCTGCTGCAGCTGTCAGCAGCCATAACCTCTCAGCTATGCTCCTCACACAACACGGACAGAGGCTGTTGCAGCTGTCAGCACCCATAACCTCTCAGTTATGCTCCTCACAACACGGACAGAGGCTGCTGCAGCTGTCAGCAACCATAACCTCTCAGTTATGCTCCTCACACAACACGGACAGAGGCTGCTGCAGCTGTCAGCAGCCATAACCTCTCAGCTATGCTCCTCACACAACACGGACAGAGGCTGTTGCAGCTGTCAGCACCCATAACCTCTCAGTTATGCTCCTCACAACACGGACAGAGGCTGCTGCAGCTGTCAGCAACCATAACCTCTCAGTTATGCTCCTCACACAACACGGACAGAGGCTGCTGCAGCTGTCAGCAGCCATAACCTCTCAGTTATGCTCCTCACACAACACGGACAGAGGCTGCTGCAGCTGTCAGCAGCCATAACCTCTCAGTTATGCTCCTCACAACACGGACAGAGGCTGCTGCAGCTGTCAGCAGCCATAACCTCTCAGTTATGCTCCTCACACAACACGGACAGAGGCTCCTGCAGCTGTCAGCAGCCATTACCTCTCAGTTATGCTCCTCACACAACACGGACAGAGGCTGCTGCAGCTGTCAGCAGCCATAACCTCTCAGTTATGCTCCTCACACAACACGGACAGAGGCTGCTGCAGCTGTCAGCAGCCATAACCTCTCAGCTATGCTCCTCACAACACGGACAGAGGCTGCTGGAGCTGTCAGCAGCCATAACCTCTCAGATATGCTCCTCACACAACACGGACAGAGGCTGGTGCAGCTGTCAGCACCCATAACCTCTCAGTTATGCTCCTCACACAACACGGACAGAGGCTGCTGCAGCTGTCAGCAGCCATAACCTCTCAGTTATGCTCCTCACACAACACGGACAGAGGCTGCTGCAGCTGTCAGCAGCCATAACCTCTCAGCTATTCTCCTCATACACTTAATACGTCATAATATTTCTCCACTGGTTTTAAAAATATATTTCTTAATTTTGTCTCTAATTTATTCGCAAGCTTTTCACTATCTTAATCCTACTAATATTTATACACTCTTAAATTTTCTAGAAATTTTGCAAATAGAATTCAAAAGTCTGTAAAACTTACAAGTTTCTTTAATATTAAAATCTCGTTTCTCACCTAAAAAAAAATACATCTACGTTTTATGAATATCCCATCACTCACTCCTAACTCCTGCTAACTCTTTTAATAATATTTTTATTAATTTCTACAAGTACATGATACAACTTATACAGACCATAGTTGACATACTATATAGAAAGCCCCTTCTTATGCAGAACATTTCGGGCAAATTAAGTCAATTTTGTCCCCAGGATGCGACCCACACCAGTCGACTAACACCCAGGTACCTACTGCTAGGTGGACAGGGACAGCAGGTGTCTTAAGGAAACACGCCCTAATGTTTTTACCCGTACTGAAGATCGAACCAAGGACCTCAATGTGTGAGCTGAGTGCGCTACCTTCCACATCTACAGGTCATCTAGCCTAGTTCCTTGGCCTTTCGTGTATCCATAAGCTCCTGCGCCATCGCAAGAGCTTATGGATACACACTGATGTGGGACACACAATAAACTAGCCATTTCAGCAGCAAAAACCTAAAATCTCCCTTAACTAAAACGTTTTTTTTTATTTTGTAAACATAAGATCCCATGTGAGTCTGTCATGAGGTGGTCGGGCAGGTGGAGCTACTTACAGTACACCCCGCCCTCTGGAACAAGGAGCACACACTTCCTGCTGCTTGAAGAGCCTTATTAAAGCACACTTCTTTATGGTTGGACTGCATTAAACCACACTCTTCCATGTGGTTTAAGTGCATTAAACCACACTCTTCCATGTGGTTTAAGTGCATTAAACCACACTCTTCCCTTGTGGCTGGTGTGCATTATATTGACGTGGGAGCGCTCAGCGGGCCCATACAGCACCTGGGGGGAATAGGAGACGTTTGATCCATACCTGGAGTTTACCTGGAGAGGGTTTCGGGGGTCAACGCCCCCGCGGCCCGGTCTGAGACCAGGCCTCATGGTGGATCAGGGTCTGATCAACCAGGCTGTTACTGATGGCCGTACGCAAACTGACGTACGAACCACAGCCCGGTTGGTCAGGTACTGACTAGGTGCCTGTCCAGTGCCTGCTTGAAGACAGCCAGGGATCTATTGGTAATTCCCCTTATGTATGCTGGGAGGCAGTTGAACAGTCTTGGGCCCCGGACACTTATTGTGTTCTCTCTCAATGTACTGCTTTTCAATGGGGGAATGTTGCACCTCCTGGAGAGTTTCTTTTTCATAGGGAGTGATTTTCGAATGCAAGATTGGTAGCAATCCCTCCAGGACCTTCCAAGTGTATATTATCATGCATCTCTCTCGCCTGCGTTCTAGGTTGGAGAGCCTCAGAGCTCCTCTAATGAGCCGTCTTCTTACACTATTAACTGAGGCTACATTAGCTACACTCTACGTAGAGTTAAATGCTTCTTAATGCTGATCGTGGGTCCTAACGCTGAACAAGCACCACTATCGAGGCTCTTTCCTACCTTGGCTTTATCCTACCAATGCTCTCCTTTACCGATGCTCCTAGACTCTCTCCTGCACAGGCTTTGTCCTCCCGATGTTCTCTTCTACCTAGACTCTCCTCCTCACTACAATACCAAAGGTATCTTCATCAACACCAGATGTATTGGAAGGTGGTATCAGAGAGAGAAAATAATTCACCATACACCTTATTGATCGTACCTGAGAGATCATGATGACAGTGAGTGATGGACACGGCGGCTGATAAGTGATGCTCCATAGATTTTACATCTGCCCTTTATATACCTCCTGACTGGCGTGACGTCACATTGATAACGGAGGTGATTGGTCGATGAGTACGCATCTTAGACATAAACACAGTTCCTGGACCAATGAGAGAGCAGACACCCGCCACAGAGGAGTATTAACAGAAGGGTCGAGGGATGATGAGGATTAAGGGAAAGACAACAGGGAAAGACTATCAGCAATACTCTTATGGGATTATACGGTTCCTAGCTTCTTGGTCCGTATCATACTTAATCCTGAAACTGTGTATCGTGTTTGCTTTCACAGCTTCCGCATCCACTTGGTTTCACTTTTTGCTTCCTTGAAACTGAAGAATTTTCCTAATCTTTCAGAGACCTTCAGTTGTTGTTCTTATCACCTCAATATCCCTTCCCATCCTGTTAACGTATGAATTAAACACGTGCAATATCTGGGTATCTTTACTTGTAGATGTTTCGCCCTCCATTGGCTTTATCAATACATTACATGGACTTAATATGAAGACTAGAAATATAAAGCCACTGGATGGCGAAACGTTTACAAGGTCACCCAGATGTTGCACATGTGTCTATCTGGGTAAGTGTGCATGTGGGGGAGGAGCATTGTTTTAATCCATAAGAGCATCATCTTGTCGGTATTGAATACCACTGATATACGTCTCTGAGTATCTTTAACGTTTTGAACATGTCTACATTTGTCTTTTTGGTTTTCCAAAGACGTTAATTTCAGTTCCTTTATTTTTGCTCACTGTGTATTTTCCTGACCTACTTTACATGTTAGTTTCTTAATTATCTTGAGATTTTGTGCACAGTTGATGAGGTGTGGACTTCCTCTTTCACCACTCTACCATCTCTCCCTCCCTCACTCCATTTCTCCCCACCTTCCATTTTCTCTCTCCTTCATCGTCCTCCCTCCCTCACCACCCAACCTCCATCCTCAATTCCTTCCTCCCTCTCTATTCTGGCACGAATATGATCAGAGCTTCAGTCTTACTAGTGTGTGTGTGTGTGTGTGTGTGTGTGTGTGTGTGTGTGTGTGTGTGTGTGTGTGTGTGTGTGTGTACGTGTGTACGTGTGTACTCGCCTATTTGTGGTTGCAGGGGTCGAGACTCAGCTCCTGGCCCCGCATCTTCACTAACCGCTACTAGGTCCTCTCTCTCCCTGCTCCATAAGCTTTATCATACCTCGTCTTAAAACTATGTATGGTTCCTGCCTCCACTACATCACTTGCCAGACTATTCCACTTCTTGACAGCTCTGTGACTGAAGAAATATTGTGTGTGTGTGTGTGTGTGTGTGTGTGTGTGTGTGTGTGTGTGTGTGTGTGTGAAGCAAAGTAAAAATACCCTGAAAGACTGAGAGAGAGAGAGAGAAGAGAGGACACAAGACAGTGCCAGATGAAGAGGGGAGGTAGAGAAAGTGGGGGGTTAGTGTTGGGTGGGCGGTAGGGCCAGTTTGGCAGTGCCAACCCACCATCGGCCCACTCAGGGGAGCTGGCACCCACCTTTCATCTTCACCCACACCCACTTGCGCATCCACCCAGCGCCCCCTACCTACAGTCATGCCTCCGACAGTGCCACCCTGAAATTGGTTCGAGTTTCGAGGCGAAAATTGAGTGTCAGGTGCAGTGCCTAATTGGAGGAGGGTGCCGGTGCCGGTGGAGGGTCCGTAAGGAAGTGCCACAGTGCCCTCAGGACCGCTAGGAAGTGTCCCAGTTCCATCGGCAATGTCTCGAGACCGCTCAGTGGTCCAGCCAGTGACTAGGTCCACCAAGCAAGAGCTCAGCAGCTAGGACTCGCTCCAGTACCCCCCTCCCAGGAGCGCGCAGTGGTCCGCCTAGGAGCTGGGGCATTGCCTAGGAAAGGAAACGTTGCATATCCTAGGAGGTGCTCCTGCTGGGTAGGGAGCCAGAGACTACAACAAGGACATCTAAGCAAAGACCTGCTAGGATCCTCCAAGAACCTGCTAGGAGCCTACTCAAATCTGCAGGATAATACTGCGTCGCCTACATCGTTGGAAGAATCGTAGGTCAGTACACAGTGCCCTACCAGTACACAGTACTGTGCAGTACCATTGTACACAGACCAGTTGTCTTTCGTACTTTATATATTACAGACCAGTACACAATAGACCAGTACACAGACCAGTACATAACATACCGGTACACAACGGACCAGACCAGTACACAACAGACCAACACACAACAGACCAGTACAGACTACAGGTTTCTACAGACTCCGAGTTACTGCTTCAGATTTCAACAAAAATCAACTAAAACCATCTTAAGCCTTTCATAACAGACGTTAAGTTAGGTGTGTTAAGTGTAAAGGATTTACAACAGTAAGTTAAGGTAGGTGTGTCAAGTGTAAACTATAGTTCACCACTTCACGACAGGTGTGTGAGTGTAAACTATAGTTCACCACTTCAAGACAGGTGTGTTAAGTGTAAACTATAGTTCACCACTTCACGACAGGTGTGTTAAGTGTAAACTATAGTTCACCACTTCAAGACAGGTGTGTTAATTGTAAACTATAGTTCACCACTTCAAGACAGGTGTGTGAGTGTAAACTATAGTTCACCACTTCAAGACAGGTGTGTGAGTGTAAACTATAGTTCACCACTTCAAGACAGGTGTGTGAGTGTAAACTATAGTTCACCACTTCACGACAGGTGTGTTGAGTGTAAACTATAGTTCACCACTTCAAGACAGGTGTGTGAGTGTAAACTATAGTTCACCACTTCAAGACAGGTGTGTTGAGTGTAAACTATAGTTCACTTCACGACAGGTGTGTTAAGTGTAAACTAAGGAACGTGGAAATATCTGGGAAAGATTACTAGAAGACTTTAAGAGGCCACAACGATGCTATCTACTGAGAATGGCTATCCACATCTACTCCGATTTGGGACTATCAACTATTATCTAGAATCTAGATAGTTGAGACAAGGATAGTAATGCAGGTTCCCTCTCCACCCGGCAACTGCTGCCATGAAGCCTAGGGTCAAAGCATACCATATCGTAGCGGTAAAAAAAATGGCATGGAATTTATACTAGATATGATTAGGAGGCCATGGGCTATGCATTACCTCTACTGCGTAGTACTACAACGCTTCTACTTCCAGCTACCTTGGGGGAGAATATCCTAATGGGTATAATCGTAACCATGATTTTTAAAGAGGTGGAGGGGTAAGCCAGCGGAAGGCCTCGTCAGATGACCAAAAGCTCCAGCTGTGGATCTTCATATGACTAAGACCCGCGTCAGGAAACACTTGTCCGGTTTACTGACACATTATACCTACCGTCCAGCTACCACTAGTCCTACTTCCACATACTGCACTGCAACATACGTCAGCGTGATATCGTGGGCAGTGTGGCAGTACTGGTGCTTGCTGCCTACACACAACCTTGGCTGGTGGAATCCCAGGCTTACAACGTCCACGTTCACCTGGTTAGATTAGGTTAGGTAAGATTCGCCAGGAAACAGAACACATGTTTCCTGACGCGGGTTTTAGCCATGTAATGACCCGCCAGAGGTTCTTGAAACAATGATTTCATGGCCACAACTTCCATGAGTTAAATATTCAATTGCTCCACAACTCTATCAAAGCTTTTCTTCACGTTTGCATTAAACCTCATGCCACGGAGTTTCATACCATTATTATGTGTAAGTGAATCACGATGCTCTTCAAGACGGTCTGTGTGTGTACTCACCTAATTGTGATTGCAGGGGTCGGGTTACAGCTCCTGTGTGTGTGTGTGTGTGTGTGTGTGTGTGTGTGTGTGTGTGTGTGTGTGTGTACAATGCCTGTTGGCATATAAAGATAACTTTGCCTAGAAGCACTGTGAAAGTGGGTGATGTGTACAACAATGTGTTTATGATTTAAAGTTATTTTGAGAGAGGACGGACGGAAGGACACGCACGTACACACGCACATGCACTCACGCACACAATCTTTTTGAAGTGCATAGTGATTCACTTACACATAATGATATGAAACTCCGTGGTATGATAAGGCTCTTGGAGCAGAGAGTGACCTAGTAGCGACTAGTAAAGAGGCGGGGCCAGGAGCTGTGAATCGACCCCTGCAACCACATATAGGTGAGCACACACACAAGCATAGTTGCATGTTCACAAGCACACAAGGTGCCACAAAAATGTCTTACTGTGGCACTGTCATCAACCTGCCTCATTCCCTCCTACACAAGTACTGTAATTCCTGACAACGCTCATTTTCTTACGCATTAGCATCAGTGTCCGAATTTTCCATTTCTTATGGAATATTACATTAACTCATAACAAATTAAACTAAAAACTTATTAACACAGATGCGATTCGTCTGGCAGCGCAGTGTCTAAGTGTAAAAAGACAACGGTCAAATCAGGACGCATGAAATGCTTTGTGGAAGGTGGAGAATCACACTGCGTCTGGCAGTTCAGCACCATATGTTTGGCAGCGCCATGTCTGGCAACGCAGCGTAATACATCCGACAACGCAGCGTGATACGTCTGGCAACGTAGCACTATACGTCTGCCACGTAGCGTTATACGTCTGAACGTAGAGCAATACACTTTTCAATGTATATACACCGAGAGGCATACACCTATCAGTGTATATACACCGAGAGGCATACACCTTTCAGTGTATATACACCGAGAGGCATACACCTTGCAGTGAACATACACCGAGAGGCATACACCTATCAGTGTATATACACCGAGAGGCATACACCTTGCAGTGAACATACACCCAGAGGCACGAGAGAACGTTGAAATGTGAACGGTTATCTCTAGTGGTGTGAGAACGTTAAAATGTGAACGTTTGTCCCTGGTGTTGCTAAAACGTTGAAACGTGAACGTCCGGTCCTGGTGGTGCTACAGCGTCCTGGGGTAGGAGCAGTATGCGGCAGTTATCATACAGCAAGTGATGGTAAACACCAGTGTACTCACCTAATTGTGGTTGCAGGGGTCGAGACTCAGCTCCTGGCCCCGCCTCTTCGCTGTCCGCTACTGGGTCTCTGTTTTCCTTGCTCCATGAGCTTTATCATACCTTGTCTTAAAACAATGTATGGTTCCTGCCTATACTATATCTTTCTCTAGACTATTCCCCTTCCTGACTACTCTATGGCTGAAGAAGTGCTTCCTAACATCCCTTTGACTCATCTGAGTCTTCAGGTTCCAGTTGTGTCCCCTTGTTTCTGTATGTGTGTGTGTGTGTGTGTGTTAGTTAGTTACCATTTTGTCCTAGGCACATGTCAATTAGACACTAGGCCTGTTGTATGTATGTGTGTGTAAGGAAACACTTCGAAATGTTTCTGCCCCACCGGGAATTGAACCCGGCCCCTCCGTGCGTGAAGCAAGAGCTTTACCACTGGGCCACCGGGGGCGTGTGTGTGTGTGTGTGTGTGTGTGTGTGTGTGAATGATCAATGATAAACATTCACGTCTGAATGATTGTAAACTTCCAAGGTTCTTACAGTAAATATTATGACTCTCATAACGACAAGATCTGTCACATGATATATCAACCTTGCCAGATATGACGAGCATACCAGGGCTTTCACACTATATATTTTGTATAATGACTTGAAATAAAATAATTATAATATAGTAACTATTATTATTATCATTATTATCATAATTATTCTTTAAATTTGCTACTGTGCGTCAAAAAATGGAGGCTCCAAATACCCAATACACCCTACGTTACTAGACGTATAAACCCCTTTTCAAAATTCATTACTGTCGGGTAATCATACAGAATTATAGGTTAATATTCGTACATTAACCTAACCTAACTATAAGAGAATACTTATAACCTGCCTGGATCCCACATGTAGTGGGTTCCGGAGGTCATGTGAACCTGCCTGGATCCCACCTGTAGTGGGTTCCAGAGGTCATGTGAACCTGCCTGGATCCCACCTGTTGTGGCTTCCGGAGGTCATGTGAACCTGCCTGGATCCCACCTGTAGTGGCTTCCGGAGGTCATGTGAACCTGCCTGGATCCCACCTGTAGTGGCTTCCGGAGGTCATGTGAACCTGCCTGAATCCCACCTGAAGTGGGTTCCAGAGGTCATGTGAACCTGCCTGGATCCCACCTGTTGTGGCTTCCGGAGGTCATGTTAACCTGCCTGGATCCCACCTGTAGTGGCTTCCGGAGGTCATGTGAACCTTCCTGGATCCCACCTGTAGTGGGTTCCGGAGGTCAGCGCCAGTGCGGCCCGGCACCACACCAGGACCCCGTTGCCCTGAATTTTGCATATGAGAAGAAGTGAGCATTTCTCTCTCTCTCCTGGGTTGTGTTTATACCGGAATGTTTCGTCTACACAGTAAGCTTCTTCAGTCGAGTACTGAGGAGTTTGCAGAAGCAGTAGAGATGTGAAGACGATGTATCAGTCTCAGGATACTTAGAACAATAAGGAGAGAGATTCTTACAATTACTGTGTGCGGTCGTAGTTACGACAAGGTTGAAGGTAACAAGTATGATGAACAGTGGTAGGGTGGGTGGCAGCTTGGTGGGTGGTGTTAGCGTGGGTGGCAGCCTGGTGGATGATGGTAGGGTGGGCGACAGCTTGGTGGGTGATGGTAGGGTGGGTGGCAGCCTGGTGGATGGTGGTAGGGTGGGTGGCAGCCTGGTGGGTGGTGGTAGGGTGGGCGGCAGCCTGGTGGGTGGTGGTAGGGTGGGCGGCAGCCTGGTGGGTGGTGGTAGGGTGGGCGGTAGCCTGGTGGATGATGGTAGAGTGGGCGGCAGCCTGGTGGATGATGGTAGGGTGGGCGGCAGCCTGGTGGATGATGGTAGGGTGGGCGGCAGCCTGGTGGATGATGGTAGGGTGGGCGGCAGCCTGGTGGATGATGGTAGGGTGGGTGGCAGCCTGGTGGATGATGGTAGGGTGGGTGGCAGCCTGGTGGATGATGGTAGGGTGGGCGGTAGCCTGGTGGGTGGTGGTAGCCTGGTGGGTGGTGGTAGGGTGGGCGGCAGCTTGGTGGGTGGTGGTAGGGTGGGCGGCTCATCTTACCACCAAACACCGCCCACAAAACTCTCTCTCTGGCAAACACTAACAAGGGGGGGGGATGTCTCCATCCCCCCCCCCTCTCACACACACGCAAGTGCACATACACACGTGCACATGCTCATACCTGTATATATACGTACATATGTACATATACATGTGTACATACACATACAGCTAAACAGAAATGAACTTAAGGACCTTACCGAGCAGACGGGGTGGGGGAGATATGATTACGGCATATAAGATACTCAGGGGGTGATAGACATGTCATGTGATAACACCGGTAGGGACCCTCGTAAGTTGTTTGTCCTGGGGACACCACTTTTCCTGTACCTACAAACACTGTAGAGAGAACACCATACTTCCTGTACCTACAAACACTGTAGACAGAACACCATCCTTCCTGTAACTACAAACACTGTAGACAGAACAACATCCTTCCTGTAACTACAAACACTGTAGACAGAACACCATCCTTCCTGTACCTACAAACACTGTAGACAGAACGCCATCCTTCCTGTACCTACAAACACTGTAGACAGAGCACCATCCTTCCTGTAACTACAAACACTGTAGACAGAACGCCATCCTTCCTGTACCTACAAACACTGTAGACAGAACGCCATCCTTCCTGTACCTACAAACACTGTAGACAGAACACCATCCTTCCTGTAACTACAAACACTGTAGACAGAACACCATCCTACCCGTACCTACAAACACTGTAGACAGAACACCATCCTTCCTGTACCTACAAACACTGTAGACAGAACACCATCCTTCCTGTAACTACAAACACTGTAGACAGAACACCATCCTTCCCGTACCTACAAACACTGTATACAGAACACCATCCTTCCTGTACCTACAAACACTGTAGACAGAACACCATCCTTCCTGTAACTACAAACACTGTAGACAGAACACCATCCTTCCTGTACCTACAAACACTGTAGACAGAACACCATCCTTCCTGTAACTACAAACACTGTAGACAGAACGCCATCCTTCCTGTAACTACAAACACTGTAGACAGAACACCATCCTTCCTGTAACTACAAACACTGTAGACAGAACGCCATCCTTCCTGTAACTACAAACACTGTAGACAGAACGCCATCCTTCCTGTAACTACAAACACTGTAGACAGAACGCCATCCTTCCTGTACCTACAAACACTGTAGACAGAACGCCATCCTTCCTGTAACTACAAACACTGTAGACAGAACGCCATCCTTCCTGTACCTACAAACACTGTAGACAGAACACCATCCTTCCTGTAACTACAAACACTGTAGACAGAACACCATCCTTCCTGTAACTACAAACACTGTAGACAGAACACCATCCTTCCTGTAACTACAAACACTGTAGACAGAACGCCATCCTTCCCGTACCTACAAACACTGTAGACAGAACACCATCCTTCCTGTAACTACAAACACTGTAGACAGAACACCATCCTTCCCGTACCTACAAACACTGTAGACAGAACACCATCCTTCCTGTACCTACAAACACTGTAGACAGAACGCCATCCTTCCTGTACCTACAAACACTGTAGACAGAGCACCATCCTTCCTGTAACTACAAACACTGTAGACAGAACGCCATCCTTCCTGTACCTACAAACACTGTAGACAGAACACTATCCTTCCTGTAACTACAAACACTGTAGACAGAACACCATCCTTCCCGTACCTACAAACACTGTAGACAGAACACCATCCTTCCTGTACCTACAAACACTGTAGACAGAACACCATCCTTCCTGTAACTACAAACACTGTAGACAGAACGCCATCCTTCCTGTAACTACAAACACTGTAGACAGAACACCATCCTTCCTGTAACTACAAACACTGTAGACAGAACGCCATCCTTCCTGTACCTACAAACACTGTAGACAGAACGCCATCCTTCCTGTAACTACAAACACTGTAGACAGAACACCATCCTTCCTGTAACTACAAACACTGTAGACAGAACACCATCCTTCCTGTAACTACAAACACTGTAGACAGAACACCATCCTTCCTGTAACTACAAACACTGTAGACAGAACGCCATCCTTCCTGTACCTACAAACACTGTAGACAGAACGCCATCCTTCCTGTAACTACAAACACTGTAGACAGAACACCATCCTTCCTGTAACTACAAACACTGTAGACAGAACACCATCCTTCCCGTACCTACAAACACTGTAGACAGAACGCCATCCTTCCTGTACCTACAAACACTGTAGACAGAACGCCATCCTTCCTGTAACTACAAACACTGTAGACAGAACACCATCCTTCCTGTAACTACAAACACTGTAGACAGAACACCATCCTTCCCGTACCTACAAACACTGTAGACAGAACGCCATCCTTCCTGTACCTACAAACACTGTAGACAGAACGCCATCCTTCCTGTAACTACAAACACTGTAGACAGAACGCCATCCTTCCTGTAACTACAAACACTGTAGACAGAACACCATCCTTCCTGTACCTACAAACACTGTAGACAGAACGCCATCCTTCCTGTACCTACAAACACTGTAGACAGAACGCCATCCTTCCTATACCTACAAACACTGTAGACAGAACACCATCCTTCCTGTAACTACAAACACTGTAGACAGAACACCATCCTTCCTGTACCTACAAACACTGTAGACAGAACGCCATCCTTCCTGTACCTACAAACACTGTAGACAGAACGCCATCCTTCCTGTACCTACAAACACTGTAGACAGAACACCATCCTTCCTGTAACTACAAACACTGTAGACAGAACACCATCCTTCCTGTAACTACAAACACTGTAGACAGAACACCATCCTTCCTGTACCTACAAACACTGTAGACAGAACACCGCCAGATAGTGCACCACCACCCTGATCAATCACAACAATAATATCGTCTAATATCTATATCACAGTTATGTCTGATAGGTTAGGTTAAATAAGGTTTGCCAGGAAACAGGACAAGTGTTTCCTGACGCGGGTCTTAATCATATTGTGACCCACAGCTGGAGCTTTTGGTCATCTGACCGAGGCCTTCCGCTGGCTTACCGGTCCACTCCTACAAAAATTGTGATTATGATTATAACCATTGGATTTTGATTGTCTGATGGTTATTACGTGTCAGTTTTTAAAATAGGACGACCTACGTCACTATGACACTGTTAATCTATAATAATATGTATATGTGATGTATTAATTTATGATAATATTATTATTCATGGGGAAGTGCTAAAAATGTGTGGGTCAAATACGAGGTAATCAGGTTTGATGCTCGGAAGGGAAGTAGTAACTCCAGTGCCTTTGATGAAGGTCATTTTACCAGCATCACGGCACCAAAATATGAAAAAAGAAGAGGATCCCAGTTCATTGAGTGGTGTCATCCCACTCAACTGAGTGATGTGTAATCCCACTCAGAAGGATCCCACTCCCAAGTGGTGTGTGATCCCACACAGGGGTATTCCACTCCAGTGAGTGGTTCGTAATCCACTAAGATGTAAGTGATCCCACTCCCAGGAGTGCGTGGTGACCATCTTCACCCAGAGTGCGTGGTGACCATCTTCACCCAGAGTGCGTGATGATCATCTTCACCCAGAGTGCGTGGTGACCATCTTCACCCAGAGTGCGTGGTGACCATCTTCACCCAGAGTGCGTGGTGACCATCTTCACCCAGAGTGCGTGGTGACCATCTTCACCCAGAGTGCGTGGTGACCATCTTCACCCAGAGTGCGTGGTGACCATCTTCACCCAGAGTGCGTGATGATCATCTTCACCCAGAGTGCGTGGTGACCATCTTCACCCAGAGTGCGTGGTGACCATCTTCACCCAGAGTGCGTGGTGACCATCTTCACCCAGAGTGCGTGGTGACCATCTTCACCCAGAGTGCGTGGTGACCATCTTTACCCAGAGTGCGTGGTGACCATCTTCACCCAGAGTGTGTGGTGCCAGACGTGGCACCAAGCTACGGTCGAGCACCATATTTTGTCGTGTCTCTTCGAAAGCACCAACAACATCCTCTCTACCACCAACAACATCCTCTCTACCACCAACAACATCCTCTCTACCACCAACAACATCCTCTCTACCACCAACAACATCCTCTCTACCACCAACAACATCCTCTCTACCACCAACAACATCCTCTCTACCACCAACAACATCCTCTCTACCACCAACAACATCCTCTCCACCGTTGCTTCTCATACATCCAACATAGGCAGTACAACGTTCGTCTAGGATATAAAAGAGAATAATAGTGTTGAAGGTTGTAAATGGGTGTGTTAGTGATGTGTATTCAACTATAATGACCTGACACTGCTGGCACCACACACTGACCAACCATAAATAGCTGGAGAAAGCCGGATTGAGCAACATATTCTGGCACCACCAGTGACATTCGTGCACATTTGAACGTTTCCTCTTGCAGCTTCTTCTTAGAGGTTCTTAGAGGTTTATGTAACACAAATGAATATAATCTAACGCAGTTAGATTGCAGGTGTCTTTCAAGAAGCTGACTATAGTAACTTCAAAAGAAAATTAACTTACTTGGATGGATAGAGAGGCATCACTTGGTGCTGGAGATAAGTGAAACAAACTGCCAATTAGCGTCACCGAGGCCAGAACTTTGGGTACCTATAAATATAGGCTGGAGGGATATACATGAGTGGGTGTGGCTTGGTTCTAGACTTCCCTAGCATCGTACACTAAACCCACTGCAATGTTCCTTTATTATTTTGTGGTCTTGTTCTTGTCTGCTTCCGTCCACAGTGAGACACAGGGTGTCCACGGTGCGTGAGACACAGGGTGTCCACGGTGCGTGAGACACAGGGTGTCCACAGTGCGTGAGACACAGGGTGTCCACAGTCACTTGTGTTCTGAGGTAGGTGGAACAAGTAGATAAGTAGTTGAGAGACCCGACAAGTTGATAAATTAGACACGCGTGTAAAACTTGATTACCTTCAAAATATCCTGTGCTATAATAAGTTTATTTAGGTATACGTACACATAAATAGCTACACAAATTATCATGCATAGTAACATAAAAAAATACCATAGTGAAAACAGGAAATAAAACCTGAGCGCTTTCATATGTTTACACACGTCTTCAGAGGAATAGGAAGAGCACATTTTAATGTTAAACACTGAGGTGATACCTCATATTTGAAATCACGCGTTTTATCGTAATTTCCTCCACGGAATAACTGGGGGAGTTGAAAGATAGCTCTAGGCCTTTCATGTTGCAATCAACACATCATCAGGAGCTTGCAATGTTGCAGAAAAGAGGATGAAGTCCAAGCAAACACGTTCAGAGGAAGCTTGTTTGCTAGCAAACACTTACCACCATAAACATGGTGCACTGGGGACCACCACAATACACCACCCACTACCTTAACAACCATCAACACCATAAACCCATACTATTCATCACCATAAAACCGTACTGTGCACCACCATAAAATAGTACTATCCACCACCATAAAACCATACCCTCTACCACCATAATACAAGCACCATCCACCATAATACAAGCACCATCCACCATAATACAAGCACCATCCACCATAATACAAGCACCATCCACCACCATAATACAAGCACCATCCACCATAATACAAGCACCATCCACCATAATACAAGCACCATCCACCATAATACAAGCACCATCCACCACCATAATACAAGCACCATCCACCACCATAATACAAGCACCATCCACCACCATAATACAAGCAGTTTTCAACTTCTTCCTCCATCACAAGGCAGTAGTGAAGGCCGGACCGGTGACAGAGGAGTGAAGGCCGGACCGGTGACAGAGGAGTGAAGGCCGGACCGGTGACAGAGGAGTGAAGGCCGGACCGGTGGCAGAGTGAAGGCCGAACCGGTGGCAGAGGAGTGAAGGCCGGACCGGTGGCAGAGTGAAGGCCGGACCGGTGGCAGAGGAGTGAAGGCCGGACCGGTGGCAGAGGAGTGAAGGCCGGACCGGTGGCAGAGGAGTGAAGGCCGGACCGGTGGCAGAGGAGTGAAGGCCGGACCGGTGGCAGAGGAGTGAAGGCCGGACCGGTGGCAGAGGAGTGAAGGCCGGACCGGTGGCAGAGGAGTGAAGGCCGGACCGGTGGCAGAGGAGTGAAGGCCGGACCGGTGGCAGAGGAGTGAAGGCCGGACCGGTGGCAGAGGAGTGAAGGCCGGACCGGTGGCAGAGGAGTGAAGGCCGGACCGGTGACAGAGGAGTGAAGGCCGGACCGGTGACAGAGGAGTGAAGGCCGGACCGGTGGCAGAGGAGTGAAGGCCGGACCGGTGGCAGAGGAGTGAAGGCCGGACCGGTGGCAGAGGAGTGAAGGCCGGACCGGTGACAGAGGAGTGAAGGCCGGACCGGTGACAGAGGAGTGAAGGCCGGACCGGTGGCAGAGGAGTGAAGGCCGGACCGGTGACAGAGGAGTGAAGGCCGGACCGGTGACAGAGGAGTGAAGGCCGGACCGGTGGCAGAGGAGTGAAGGCCGGACCGGTGACAGAGGAGTGAAGGCCGAACCGGTGGCAGAGGAGTGAAGGCCGGACCGGTGGCAGAGGAGTGAAGGCCGGACCGGTGGCAGAGTGAAGGCCGGACCGGTGACAGAGGAGTGAAGGCCGGACCGGTGGCAGAGGAGTGAAGGCCGGACCGGTGACAGAGGAGTGAAGGCCGGACCGGTGACAGAGGAGTGAAGGCCGGACCGGTGGCAGAGGAGTGAAGGCCGGACCGGTGGCAGAGGAGTGAAGGCCGGACCGGTGGCAGAGGAGTGAAGGCCGGACCGGTGGCAGAGGAGTGAAGGCCGGACCGGTGACAGAGGAGTGAAGGCCGGACCGGTGACAGAGGAGTGAAGGCCGGACCGGTGACAGAGGAGTGAAGGCCGGACCGGTGGCAGAGGAGTGAAGGCCGGACCGGTGGCAGAGGAGTGAAGGCCGGACCGGTGGCAGAGTGAAGGCCGGACCGGTGCTGGTGTTTACGTCTCGTGACGGTCTTAATGTTCACTCTCGTGAAAAACTCTCTCACTACTTTTTTGTGTTTCATGTTTTATACACAGTTATTTTTTGACACTTTTAAAAACTAGTAGGCTACGTCAGCCATTTGCAAAATACACATGAATCCGTTAATTTCAAAGTATACATACGTCAGTTAATTTCAAAGTATACATACGTCAGTTAATTTCAAAGTATACATACGTCAGTTAATTTCAAAGTATACATACGTCAGTTAATTTCAAAGTATACATACGTCAGTTAATTTCAAAGTATACATACGTCAGTTAATTTCAAAGTATACATACGTCAGTTAATTTCAAAGTATACATACGTCAGTTAATTTCAAAGCGTTGTATTAACCATGGTATAATAACATTTGCATCTTAAGAAGACAAACAAGATACCACTCCCACGAGCCCCGTTAGGGTGGGGAATGGGGCTAGGCCAAGGGACAGTTGGTTCCAGAAGATGAGGAGGTACTTGTACCTCCTCCCATGGCAGACATAGGTCTCAGATACTCCCACGACAGGGAGCCAAGGTCGGGTCACCATCTGGAAAAGACCCGGACCGGGAGAGTACCGGCGAATCAAGGAGACAAAGTTAATCATTAATAGTTATAACTATGACCATAATTGACAGAAAAAGAAGAAAGGAGAATAAGAGACTTGTGCAACATTTGAGAATATTAAGAAAATGTTCCGCCAGCCAGTAACTTCTTCATTCTAATGCAAACAATACATGATGTCCACAGTACATGATGTCCACAGTACATGATGTCCACAGTACATGATGTCCACAGTACATGATGTCCACAGTACATGATGTTAGGAAGTATTTCTTCAGCCTCAGAGTGGTCGGGAAGTAGAATGATCTTGGTTAGGAAGCGAAGGCAGACTCCATGCATAGGTTGAAGAGTAGGTACGACAGGGCCC
This sequence comes from Cherax destructor, assembly GCA_009830355.1. Taxonomy (NCBI): domain Eukaryota; kingdom Metazoa; phylum Arthropoda; class Malacostraca; order Decapoda; family Parastacidae; genus Cherax; species Cherax destructor. The sequence goes on along the minus strand of WNWK01001081.1, from coordinate 158,963 downwards.
ACGAGGCTAAGAATAAGTGAATGTGAAGAGTGGCAAGTTATGAGTCAGGGCCAGGATCTGAGTCTCGACCCCTGCAACCACATACAGGCTAGTACACACACACACACACACACACACACACACACACACACACACACACACACACACACACACAACTGTTATTAGTAACTAGGATAAGCATAAACACCGCTTGACAAATATAGAACTAGTAATGGCGATGGGGTGAGAAAAGGGGGGAGAAATAGTTGGGGAGGGGACAGGGGGGGAGAAGAGATGGTGGGGAAGGAGGGGAATGTTGAGGATAAGTGTAAATCATAAAGGTTTGTGTGTGTATATTGATCTTAGTTAATTACTTCTTTATTATTACAAATTTGCAATTACCTTTTGTAATTATCTATAATTATCTAATAATAATTACAGATGCTTCAATAATTCGTTCACGTAATATTTTTAATTTATATTATTGTCGTTCTTATTGCCTCCTTTTTAAAATTTATATTATTGTAGTTCTTCCTCATCTTAAGTTCACGTTATTGTCGTTGTTCCTCATCTTAAGTTCACGTTATTGTCGTTCTTCCTCTTCTTAAGTTCACGTTATTGTCGTTCTTCCTCTTCTTAAGTTCACGTTATTGTCGTTCTTCCTCTTCTTAAGTTCACGTTATTGTCGTTGTTCCTCATCTTAAGTTCACGTTATTGTCGTTCTTCCTCATCTTAAGTTCACGTTATTGTCGTTCTTCCTCATCTTAAGTTCACGTTATTGTCGTTCTTCCTCATCTTAAGTTCACGTTATTGTCGTTCTTCCTCTTCTTAAGTTCACGTTATTGTCGTTCTTCCTCATCTTAAGTTCACGTTATTGTCGTTCTTCCTCATCTTAAGTTCACGTTATTGTCGTTCTTCCTCATCTTAAGTTCACGTTATTGTCGTTCTTCCTCATCTTTTAAATCAATATTAGTCAACAACTTTGTGAAGAAAAAATTTCTCTGGTATTTTCGGCTCCATTTTATCTTCATTTACAACCATAACTTCTTGTTATCTTCAACCATAACTTCTTGTTATCTTCAACCATAACTTCTTGTTATCTTCAACAATAACTTCTTGTTATCTTCAACCATAACTTCTTGTTATCTTCAACCATAACTTCTTGTTATCTTCAACCATAACTTCTTGTTATCCCAGTTGAAGTTACTAAGAATTTGTTTATCTATTAGTTCAATCCTTTTTTGAGCTTGTACGTGGTTATCATGTCTTGTACGTGGTTATTATGTCTTGTAAGTGGTTATCATGTCTTGTACGTGGTTATCATGTCTTGTACGTGGTTATCATGTCTTTTATGAGCTTATGTCTTGTACGTGGTTATCATGTCTTGTACGTGGTTATCATGTCTTGTACGTGGTTATCATGTCTTGTACGTGGTTATCATGTCTTTTATGAGCTTATGTCTTGTACGTGGTTATCATGTCTTTTATGAGCTTATGTCTTGTACGTGGTTATCATGTCTTTTATGAGCTTATGTCTTGTACGTGGTTATCATGTCTTGTACGTGGTTATCATGTCTTTTATGAGCTTATGTCTTGTACGTGGTTATCATGTCTTGTACGTGGTTATCATGTCTTGTACGTGGTTATCATGTCTTGTACGTGGTTATCATGTCTTGTACGTGGTTATCATGTCTTGTACGTGGTTATCATGTCTTGTACGTGGTTATCATGTCTTTTATGAGCTTATGTCTTGTACGTGGTTATCATGTCTTGTACGTGGTTATCATGTCTTTTATGAGCTAATGTCTTGTACGTGGTTATCATGTCTTTTATGAGCTTATGTCTTGTACGTGGTTATCATGTCTTGTACGTGGTTATCATGTATTTTATGAGCTTATGTCTTGTACGTGGTTATTATGTCTTTTATGAGCTTATGTCTTGTACGTGGTTATCATGTCTTTTTATGAGCTTATGTCTTGTACGTGGTTATCATGTTCTTGTACGTGGTTATCATGTTCTTGTACGTGGTTATCATGTTCTTGTACGTGGTTATCATGTTCTTGTACGTGGTTATCATGTTCTTGTACGTGGTTATCATGTTTTTTGTACGTGGTTATCATGTTCTTGTACGTGGTTATCATGTTCTTGTACGTGGTTATCATGTTCTTGTACGTGGTTATCATGTTCTTGTACGTGGTTATCATGTTCTTGTACGTGGTTATCATGTTCTTGTACGTGGTTATCATGTTCGTGTACGTGGTTATCATATTCTATTATGTGATGTGGTTGTCATGTTTGCTGTCTTCCTGCTATCAGCCAGCGTGAGGTGCACCTCAGCCAGCGTGAGGTGCACATCTCTATCACTACGGCATAGCAGGTGCCAGCCAACTATCTCATCAAACAACATTACCATGGGCAAACCATGAGTTCGAAGAGAACTATAACCCCATAAAACCATGAACAAACCGAGAAGTACTCATTAACAAACTCATGACATTCGTATTCGGATGTACACACCAAGCTATACTACTCGACCTGACATGCAGATCAAGGCCTCGACCTCTCGTAGTGTTGCCTGACCTCTCTCTCCACTCACTCGACCTCTGTGTTGCCTGACCTCTCCCTCCACTCACCCGATCTCTGTGTTGCCTGACCTCTCCCTCCACTCGACCTCTGTGTTGCCTGACCTCTCTCTCCACTCACCCGACCTCTCGTAATGTTGCCTGACCCCTCTCTCCCCTCACCCGACCTCTCGTAGTGTTTGACTCCTCCACTCACTGACCTTCGTAGTGTTGCCTGACCCTCTCCACTCACCGACCTCTCAGTGTGTGACCTCTCCCACTCACTCGTAGTGTTGCCTGACCTCTCCACTCACCTGACCTCTCGTAGTGTGCCTGATCCTCTCCACTCACCGACTCTCGTAGTGTTGCCTGACCCCCCTCCACTCTCTCCACTCACCTCGACCTCTCGTAGTGTTGCCTGACCTCTCTCCACTCACCCGACCTCTCGTAGTGTTGCCTGACCCCTCTCTCCACTCACCGACCTCTCGTAGTGTTGCCTGACCTCTCTCCACTCACTCGACCTCTCGTAGTGTTGCCTGACCCCTCTCTCCACTCACCCGACCTCTCGTAGTGTTGCCTGACCCCTCTCTCCACTCACCCGACCTCTCGTAGTGTTGCCTGACCCCTCTCTCCACTCACCCGACCTCTCTCTCCACTCACTCGACCTCTCGTAGTGTTGCCTGACCTCTCTCCACTCACCTCGACCTCTCGTAGTGTTGCCTGACTCTCTCTCCACCCTCGACCTTCGTAGGTGCCTTCTCTCTCCACTCACTCGACCTCTCGTAGTGTTGCCTGACCTCTCTCCACTCACTCGACCTCTCGTAGTGTTGCCTGACGTCTCTCTCCACTCACTCGACCTCTCGTAGTGTTGCCTGACCTCTCTCTCCACTCACTCGACCTCTCGTAGTGTTGCCTGACCTCTCTCCACTCACTCGACCTCTCGTAGTGTTGCCTGACCCTCTCTCCACTCACTCACCTCTCAGTGTTGCTTTGACGTTCTTCCACTAACTCTGACCTCACAGTAGTGTTGCACTGACGTCTCTCTCCACTCCTCGACTCTGAGTGTTGCTGACGTCTTCTCCACTGCCTGCCTCTCGTAGTGCTTGCTGACCTCTGCTGTCCCTGCTGGACCTCTGCTGTAGTGGTTGCCTGGTGTCTGTCCCTACCGACTCGCTGCTGTCTGTGTGCTTGACTGTGCTTCTGTGCCTGTGACCTGGTGTGTGCGTCTGACCGGTGCTCTGCCGCTGCGCTGCTGGTGCTGGCTGGTGCTGCTGGTGCTGGTGCTGGTGCTGGCTGCTGCTGTGCTGTGCTGGTGCTGAGCACAGCAGGTGCTGTGCGCTGCTCTGCTGTGTGCTGGTGCGGCAGCTGGTGCTGCTAACTGGTGCTGTGGATACATGGTGGAACAACAGAAAGTGGTTACTGCTTAGACTGTTCTCTGTGATACATGGTGTGTGAACGAAACGTGTACTGCTACACTGTTCTGGTGTGTAGCATGGTGGGGAACAACAGATGTACTGCTGACTCTGTCTCTGTGATATGCGTGGTGACTGACATGCTTCTAGTGCTATGCTTGCTACACTGGTCTGTGTGGACTGGTGGACGAGGCGGGACGAGTGACTGCAACTGTGCTGGTGATGATGGGGGGACGAGCAGAGTGCTTACTGTGCATCTGTTCCTTCTGTGTGATACTGGTGTGGTGCTGCATGAGTGTAGGTGCTACACTGTCTGTGTACATGGTGGGAACATCGCAGTGTACTGCTACACGGGTCTGCTGGTGCATGGTGGGGCAGCATGGACTGCTAACTGTGCTGGTGCTGTCATGGTGCGGCAGCTGGTGCTGGTACCGGGTGCTGTGCTGGATCTGGTGGGAAACCGCTGTGCTGGCTACACTGTTCTGGTGCTGGTGTGGGCCGCTGGTGCTGGCTGTGGCTAACTGTTCTGTGCTGTCTGGTGTGGACTCAGCAGCTGTCTGGTCACTGTCTGCTGTGCATGGTGGGGCCAGCTGTGCTGTGCTGCACTGTGCTGTGTGTGCTGGTGTGGAACTCGCTGCGTGTGCTGGTCGCGGGTGCTGTGTGATCCTGGTGCTGGACTGCAGGTGCTGCTCACTGGTCTGTGTGGGATACTGCTGTCTGTGTACTGGTGGGAAACTGGCATGCATGTCTGCTACACTGTCTGGTGCTGCTGGTGCTGGAACACAGCGTGTGCTGCTACACTGTTCTGTGTGACTGGTGGGCTAACGCAGTGTACTGCTCCTGTTCTGGTGCTGCATGGTGGGACACGCTGTGTCTGCACTGTGCTGGTGTGGGGGAACACGCGCAGGTACTGCTGACACTGTCTGTGTGACATGGTGGGAACTAGAGCGTGTACCCACTGTCTGGTGTACATGGTGGGACACTGGTCTGCTACACTGTTCTGTGCTGAGTGCTGGTGACACTGGGCATGGTCTTGCTACTGTTCTGTGTGTCTGGTGTGGGACACTAGCGGCTGCTACACTGTTCTGTGTGAACTGGTGACGCTGTGTACTGCTACACTGTTCTGGTGTCTGGTGGAACACGCATGTGCTAGGGTGTACTGCTGACTGCTGGTGCTGCTGTGGTGACTGGTGACAACAGGTGTATCTGCTACTGCTTGTGTGTGACATGGTGACTGCTGTGTCTGCTAACTGTCTGTGGGGTGCTGGTGCAGCAGTGCTGCTGTCTGGTCATGGTGAACACAGCAGTGTACTGCTCACTGTCTGCTGTGTTGGTGACACAGCAGTGACTGCACTGTTGCTGTGTGATCATGGTGACGTCTGTGCTGCAACTGTTTTCGGATACAGTGGAACAAAGCTGGTTACCTGTTCTGTGATCATGGTGAACAACAGTGTACTGCTAACTGTTCTTGTGTACTGGTGAACCTGTACTGTACACTGTTCTGTGTGATACATGGTGAACAACAGCAGTAGCTGTACACTGCTCTGTGGATACAGTGGTGAACACGCAGTGTCTGCTACTATCTGTTCTGTGTCATGGACACATGCTGTACTGCTCCCGTTCTTGATACATGGTCAAAAACAGCAGGACCTAAGTTGTGGAACATGGTGGAACAACAGCAGTGTTGAACTGTTCGGTGATAATGGTGGGAACAAAGCAGTGTACTGCACACTTCCTTTGATTACAGTGTGGGCAACGAGTGTATGCTACACTGTCTGTGATACATGGTGGGAACACCAGCAGTGTACTGCTGTACACTGTTCTGTGTGATACATGGTGGGAACACCAGCAGTGTACTGCTACACTGTTCTGTGTGATACATGGTGGGAACACAGCAGTGTACTGCTACACTGTTCTGTGACATGGTAACAACGTGTATGCTACACTGTTCTGTGATACAGTGGAAACAACAGCAGTGTACTGCTACACTGTTCTGTGTGATACATGGTGGGAACAACAGCAGTGTACTGATACACTGTTCTGTGATACATGGTGGGAACACCAGCAGTGTACTGCTACACTGTTCTCTGTGATACATGGTGGGAACACCAGCAGTGTACTGCTACACTGTTCTGTGTGATACATGGTGGGAACACCAGCAGTGTACTGCTACACTGTTCTGTGTGATACATGGTGGGAACAACAGCAGTGTACTGCTACACTGTTCTGTGTGATACATGGTGGGAACAACAGCAGTGTACTGCTACACTGTTCTGTGTGATACATGGTGGGAACAACAGCAGTGTACTGCTACACTGTTCTGTGATACATGGTGGGAACAACAGCAGTGTACTGCTACACCGTTCTGTGTGATACATGGTGGGAACAACAGCAGTGTACTGCTACACTGTTCTGTGATACATGGTGGGAACAACATCAGTGTACTGCTACACCGTTCTGTGATACATGGTGGGAACACCAGCAGTGTACTGCTACACTGTTCTGTGTGATACATGGTGGGAACAACAGCAGTGTTCTGCTACACTGTTCTGTGTGATACATGGTGGGAACAACAGCAGTGTACTGCTACACCGTTGTGTGTGATACATGGTGGGAACAACAGCAGTGTACTGCTACACTGTTCTGTGTGATACATGGTGGGAACACCAGCAGTGTACTGCTACACTGTTCTGTGTGATACATGGTGGGAACAACAGCAGTGTACTGCTACACTGTTCTGTGTGATACATGGTGGGAACACCAGCAGTGTACTGCTACACTGTTCTCTGTGATACATGGTGGGAACAACAGCAGTGTACTGCTACACTGTTCTGTGTGATACATGGTGGGAACAACAGCAGTGTACTGCTACACTGTTCTGTGTGATACATGGTGGAAACAACAGCAGTGTACTGCTACACTGTTCTGTGTGATACATGGTGGGAACACCAACATGTACTGCTGCATTGTTCAACATGAAATATCCATTTCGGGCAAATTAGGTCAATTTTATCCCCAGGATGCGACCCACACTAGTCTATTAACACCCAGGTACCTATTTTACTGCTAGGTGAACATGGACAGCAGGTGTCTTAAGGAAACACATCTTAATGTTTCCACCCGTACCGGGGATCGACCCCCGGACCTCAGTGTGTGTGTGTGAGCTGAGTGCGCTAGCGATCGAGGTATGATTTTTAAGTTGTCTGTTGATAGTGATTCATCTCTCATTATTTCCTTGTTATTTTGTAATGTTGTAATGTTGTTATGTTGTAATGTGGCATCTAACAGTGTATCTTTCTGGCCGACAGTGTACTGAAGATGGCAACTTGGACGACAAGACCTGCTATGAGGGGTACTGACGACTCGTGCTGCTGGCCGCCGTCTCCTAGCTCCCCCCTAGCACCTAGCTGCTGCACACCCAGCACACCTCCTATGTCTCCACACTCTCTTTGGGACGACCAGTCTGCCTCCCAGGAGCTCACTGATTCTGACCTGGATGATATGGATGATAGTGGCTTCCATGACTGGCTGGGTAGGCTGCGTACACACACACACACAAACACCTCCACACACTCATACACGCACCTACACACGCCCCAACACTCATACAAACACCACACACTCATACAAGCACCTCCACAATCATGCAAGCATCAGCACAATCATACAAACACCTACACACACTCATATATACACATATAAATGTCCATACATACACACGACCCCTGCAACCACAATTAGGTGAGTACCATTAGGTGAGTACATACGTATCTGTTTTGTACATGTGAGGTCATCTGTTGCATATAAGTAAACAAACTATCAGCTGTTTCATAGCAGGTAAACAATCAGCTGTTTCATCACATGTAAACAAACTATCAACTATTTTATCACAGGTAAACAAACTATCAGCTTTTTAATCACAGGTAAACAAACTATCAGTTGTTTCATCTGTCAAACACACGTAACATTTGCAGTTGTCAATAATTCTGGTCACTGTCACGACCCAGTAGACAGATGTCACGACCCAGTAGACAGGTGTCACGACCAAGTAGACAGATGTCACGACCCAGTAGATAGGTGTTACGACCAAGTAGACAGATGTCACGACCCAGTAGATAGGTGTCACGACCAAGTAGACAGATGTCACGATCCAGTAGATAGGTGTTACGACCAAGTAGACAGATGTCACGACCCAGTAGACAGATGGAGAATGCTGGAAGGAACTGCTTCTTGCCGACTTATTTATGATGATATCCAGCTGGACGTGAAGGCACCATCTGTCAACACATGAGGAGCGAAGAGCTTTAAAACCATCTGTATTCTACGGAGATGATTCAAAACCAGCTGGCCTCTCCGGAAATGCTTTAGAACTAGTCAGACCCTCCGGAAATGCTTCAAAACCAGCTGGGAGTCAAATATGCATAGCTACACAAGACCACCACCTTGGAATCAGCTGAGGTTAATGTTATGGTTATTGCTGAAGTGTCAACCTTTTTTTTTAGAGGACGCGGGTCTCAGAGGCAGTTTGGCAGAATCCACACCATTGTGAGCATGACGCATGTTGACTGGTATTTACATTCCTGTCTACCCCTGGCACTCTCGTATACCAGCGACACCCCGACCACGTGAAGCACCCAGCGTCTACCCCTGGCACTCTGGTATACCAGCGACACCCCGACCACGTGAAGCACCCGGCGTCTACCCCTAGCACTCTGGTATACCAGCGACACCCCGACCACGTGAAGCACCCAGCGTCTACCCCTGGCACTCTGGTATACCAGCGACACCCCGACCACGTGAAGCACCCAGATGATCCATCTATATGTAAGAGTTGTTCTCCCTGGCTTAAGGGTTTTCGTTTATAACCAGCATACATAAGGAGGAATAGACCCCTGGCTGTCTTCAAGAGGGAGCTGAACAGGCACCTAAAGTCAGTACCTGACCAACCAGGCTGTGGTTCCTACGTCGGTTTACGTGCGGTCAGCAGTAACAGCCTAGTTGATCAAGCCCTGATCCACCACAAGGCCTGGTCATGAACCGGGCCGCGGGGGCGTTGACCCCCGAAACAGACTCCAGGTATAAGATTTTTACTAAGTTAAGAAAATCTCTCACATCTTTATACTACCAAAGTTCATGATTGATTTTTGTCGGTCTTCTGAAGGACCGTGAAAACACCGTGAAGTACTGGTGGAACTTTAACAGCGTCAAGTACTGGTGGAACTTTAACAGCGTCAAGTACTGGTGGAACTTTAACAGCGTCAAGTACTGGTGGAACTTTAACAGCGTGAAGTACTGGTGGAACTTTAACACCGTGAAGTACTGGTAGAACTTTAACAGCATGAAGTACTGGTGGAACTTTAACACCGTGAAGTACTGGTGGAACTTTAACAGCGTCAAGTACTGGTGGAACTTTAACAGCGTGAAGTACTGGTGGAACTTTAACAGCGTGAAGTACTGGTGGAACTTTAACAGCGTCAAGTACTGGTGGAACTTTAACAGCGTCAAGTACTGGTGGAACTTTAACAGCGTCAAGTACTGGTGGAACTTTAACAGCGTGAAGTACTGGTGGAACTTTAACAGCGTCAAGTACTGGTGGAACTTTAACAGCGTGAAGTACTGGTGGAACTTTAACAGCGTGAAGTACTGGTGGAACTTTAACAGCGTCAAGTACTGGTGGAACTTTAACAGCGTCAAGTACTGGTGGAACTTTAACAGCGTCAAGTACTGGTGGAACTTTAACAGCGTGAAGTACTGGTGGAACTTTAACAGGGTCAAGTACTGGTGGAACTTTAACAGCGTCAAGTACTGGTGGAACTTTAACAGCGTGAAGTACTGGTGGAACTTTAACAGCGTCAAGTACTGGTGGAACTTTAACAGCGTGAAGTACTGGTGGAACTTTAACAGCGTGAAGTACTGGTGGAACTTTAACAGCGTCAAGTACTGGTGGAACTTTAACAGCGTGAAGTACTGGTGGAACTTTAACAGCGTCAAGTACTGGTGGAACTTTAACAGCGTGAAGTACTGGTGGAACTTTAACAGCGTCAAGTACTGGTGGAACTTTAACAGCGTGAAGTACTGGTGGAACTTTAACAACGTGAAGTACTGGTGGAACTTTAACAGCGTCAAGTACTGGTGGAACTTTAACAGCGTCAAGTACTGGTGGAACTTTAACAGCGTCAAGTACTGGTGGAACTTTAACAGCGTCAAGTACTGGTGGAACTTTAACAGCGTGAAGTACTGGTGGAACTTTAACAGCGTCAAGTACTGGTGGAACTTTAACAGCGTCAAATACTGGTGGAACTTTAACAGCGTCAAGTACTGGTGGAACTTTAACAGCGTCAAGTACTGGTGGAACTTTAACAGCGTGAAGTACTGGTGGAACTTAACAGCGTCAAGTACTGGTGGAACTTTAACAGCGTCAAGTACTGGTGGAACTTTAACAGCGTGAAGTACTGGTGGAACTTTAACAGCGTGAAGTACTGGTGGAACTTTAACAGCGTGAAGTACTGGTGGAACTTTAACAGCGTGAAGTACTGGTGGAACTTTAACAGCATCAAGTACTGGTGGAACTTTAACAGCGTGAAATACTGGTGGAACTTTAACAGCGTCAAGTACTGGTGGAACTTTAACAGCGTGAAGTACTGGTGGAACTTTAACAGCGTCAAGTACTGGTGGAACTTTAACAGCGTGAAGTACTGGTGGAACTTTAACAGCGTCAAGTACTGGTGGAACTTTAACAGCGTGAAGTACTGGAGGAACTTTAACAGCGTGAAGTACTGGTGGAACTTTAACAGCGTGAAGTACTGGTGGAACTTTAACAGCGTCAAGTACTGGTGAAACTTTAACAGCGTGAAGTACTGGTGGAACTTTAACAGCGTCAAGTACTGGTGGAACTTTAACAGCGTCAAGTACTGGTGGAACTTTAACAGCGTGAAGTACTGGTGGAACTTTAACAGCGTCAAGTACTGGTGGAACTTTAACAGCGTCAAGTACTGGTGGAACTTTAACAGCGTGAAGTACTGGTGGAACTTTAACAGCGTGAAGTACTGGTGGAACTTTAACAGCGTCAAGTACTGATGGAACTTTAACAGCGTGAAGTACTGGTGGAACTTTAACAGCGTCAAGTACTGGTGGAACTTTAACAGCGTGAAGTACTGGTGGAACTTTAACAGCGTGAAGTACTGGTGGAACTTTAACAGCGTGAAGTACTGGTGGAACTTTAACAGCGTCAAGTACTGGTGGAACTTTAACAGCGTCAAGTACTGGTGGAACTTTAACAGCGTCAAGTACTGGTGGAACTTTAACAGCGTGAAGTACTGGTGGAACTTTAACAGCGTGAAGTACTGGTGGAACTTTAACAGCGTGAAGTACTGGTGGAACTTTAACAGCGTCAAGTACTGGTGAAACTTTAACAGCGTGAAGTACTGGTGGAACTTTAACAGCGTCAAGTACTGGTGGAACTTTAACAGCGTCAAGTACTGGTGGAACTTTAACAGCGTCAAGTACTGGTGGAACTTTAACAGCGTCAAGTACTGGTGGAACTTTAACAGCGTGTAGAACACAATTTTAGTGACTGTTGCACTATTGTATAAAGCTCCAAACCAGTGTGGTTTATTCAGTACACACTGTATTGTTCAGCACACCTGCCCTACCCCATCAAAGTTCCATGACCCAAGAAAGGAAACACATTCACCATCATTCATCCAACAGCTGTCTATACATACATTCTACACACAATACTTAACCAGAAACTAGTAAAAAAAATTTTTGTTGCTATTTCTTTAATTTAAAGAGTGAATAATGCACTAATTTTTGGTTGATATAATGGTTTTGTTATATTAATAATTATAATAACAGCGGTGAAGACTTTACGGATATATTAATTTATAATTTAGAGAATCTTCACTAATTGCGCTCATTTAAACTGACAAAAACACTCACAAGAGCTGCCTTCCTGTGTACATCTGCACGTTGCAGCAGCTGAGTCTCAGCTGATCATACACGAACGCAGCTGCCCCAGGCCAGGCAAGGCCATTACCTAGTTCATTTCTGCTATTTTATTATTATTTTATTAATAATTTTATTATCAACATTATCATCATTAATATTTCACGCTATTATTTTTACAAATCCCCCTGAAGATCTTGCTTTATCTTACGAGGTGACAGACTGGTGATGGAGGAGTGCTGGTGATGGAGGAGTGTTGGGGATTGGAGGAGTGCTGGGGATGGATATCTCTCTCTCTGCTGCACCGTCCTCTATAATGCATCCCAATTATATATACATAATCTTATTTTTCAAGTAGATGCTTACATGTTTTCTTCATTTGTATATAGAAGTCGATACTTTATAATGTTTGAATTGCTGCCATGAGGCTACAATGAAGGGGTGTTTATTGTATCAGTAAAGTGAAGAACTAGAAAACTGTAATAATACGACTGCAAACAAATCAGGGGACGAATGGGGTCTTGAATCCATGGCAAGTGAGTCCTTCAGTTCACAGGCTGTAATAAGATTGGTTAAAAAGACGCGTGAACAAACATTAGGATATATTTACCTATCCTCGTGCCAATATGGCATTCTTCAGGACACAATGTGTCACTCACACCTCACTCTCTGCCTATATATACTGTCATTTTAACCTTTGTGAGTGGAAGGCCTCGGTCAGATGACCAAAAGCTCCAGCTGCGGGTCATCATGTGACTATGACCAGCGTCAGAAACGCTTGTCCTGTTTCCTGACAAACCTTACCTAACCTGTGTGTGTTAGAAGTGATCAAGGTCCCACGACCGAAACGTTTTCTTATAAGTATGTCTTAGTGTTTGCTCATGTCTTTTTAACCAATTTGTCGGTATCTATTACCAAGGTTTATACCATGTAATAAGATTAATCCAACTGGTATATTTCTACATACCATAGGGAGGTTATCATGGCCTGTGAGCTTTGTGACTCACTTGTCATGGGTTCAAGTCTCACCGGTTCCCAATTTTTTTTTTTCTAGAAAACTGCATGGATGTTCAAGTTAGTCGGGTGTACAACACTGTGTTGTTCATTGAGTGTTCTGAGAAGCATCTAAAGTTGTAAAGTGTTGCAGGCATGATTTGTGGTGTTGTATGATGCTGTAGTGACACGTGTAGCTCAGTGTGGTGAGTATGAGACAGTGGGACAGTATGAGAAACTCACAACGGAATGTACCACGACACCATACCATATTCAGTGGTATGGAATGTAACACCACCTTGGTACTAGAGTTTTCCACTTAATGTCGCACATTACAGGTTTTATAAAAGCCCTGAAAAAAAGATCTACTCAAACTAAACATTGTGATGCCAGAGGAGGTAGTGTGTGCGATAACAATTTATAAAATAATAAATATGACAAGGTAAATATGGAAGACGAGACCCGGCCAGCATGATAATGACACACACCAGGTCTTTCTTACTCGTCACCTAAACAAATGACTATCAACACCGTTTTATGCACCTATTACTGCTTGGGTGGTGACAATAAGTGCTAATCTACCCTGAAACACATCAACAAAAACACAAGACAAGAAACACATGTCACAAGATCAACAACAAGATGAGCTCACTCTTGGCTGGTGTTCCTCAGCCGTGTATGTACTCACTGATTTATGTACTCGTGGGTCGAGGCCTGTGTTTCCGCTGATATCTAAATGCTGGCCAGTCCTGCTTGGCTATCATGTAGAAGAACATAAGAAAGGAGGCACACTGCAACAGGCCTACTGGCCCATACTTGCGGGTCCTTGTCAAACCCAAACCCACTAAAAAGTATTGTTAGGTAAAAGAGACACAAGTGCAATTTATCGGACACTTAAAAAATATTTGCCCAACCCATATCAATGTTATCCAAGGAATAAGCTTTGATAACTCTCTCCTCCGTATGCATTGCACCCTAGTCTTGTCCAAGCTGGATTATGGAGACGAAGCCTATTCTGCAGCTTCTTCTTCTATTCTTTCTAAGTTAGATCCCCTTCATCATCAGGGTCTACGTTTATGCCTTGGTGCCTTTCGTTCATCCCCTGTTGAAAACCTCTATGTTGAGGCGAATGTTCCTTCCTTAGCTGATCGTCGTGATGCTCATTACCTTCGTTACTTTGTCCACGCTCATGACCTTCGTGTTCCGTGTACGTATAGATTGGTCTGACGTTAGATAAGCCCATTATTTGTTCGACGCCCCTGCTGACAGTTTTCTCTTCGTCTTCACTCATTCCGGTTCTCTCTCCAGTTACCTCCCTTGTATGTTCATTTAGCGTCTGTCTTTTCCTTCCCCCCTGGGAGGTTCTGAAGGTTCGGCGGTGTTCCCTGACGATGTTGTTTGAGGTCATTTGTTAGACTCGGCTAGTATTTTTACTGCCCAGTTGTATGCCATCCTCATATCACTTCTCCGTATTACATATATCTCTCCTTCGACGTTTGTGATCATTTCAGATTCCCTCAGTGCTTTACAAGCCATTAAACAATTTGATTCCCCTCATCCATTAGTTCTTCGTATTCAACTATGGTTACGCCGTGTGCGTAGCAAAAACAAAGACGTCGTTTTCTGTTGTGTCCTGGACACGTTGATGTGCAGGGCAGTGAACAAGCGGATGTTGCACGGTCAGTGGTGCATGATCTTCCGGTTTCCTATAGGGGTATTCCGTTTAGATATTATTTTACAGTCATCTTTGCGTGTCTTCGCAGCCGTTGGCAACAACGGTGGTCAGACATGCACCATAACAAATTGCATTCTATTAAACAGCTTTTAGGTTTGTAGCCATCTTCTTACCATCGTTGCTGTACTCGGGAGACTGCGCTCTCCCGTCCTCACATCGGCCATACTCGCCTTACCCATGTGTATCTCATGGAACGACACCCTATTCCTCTCTGTGAGGTTTGTCGGGTCCCTATTTCGGTTCTTCACTTTCTTGTGGATTGCTGGTTTACCAACGAGTTCGCCGCCGCCGCCGCCCTGCCACTCTTACCTTGCCTTCTCTTCTTGCAGAAGCTCCTGCCGGTGACTTTCCATCACTTTTTGACTTTTTGTCAGCAACTGCTTTATTTTACAAATTTGACACATAGCCATTAGCGTCCCTTCCACCCCTTTTCTCCCCTCACCTCTGATTCCCTCTCCACTTAGCTGTTTATAACCCCAGCACTATTTTCTACCCCGCAGAGTTGTATAACCCTTGTCGGTTTAGCGCTTTCTTTGATAATAATAATATACTACCTATATTCCTAGATAATATGAAGCAAGTGACCTCTCGCCTTTCATAGTGAATAACCTTATTGACGTTAAGGTCACCTTTCTTTTGCGGCCAGACATTGTCGTCAGTGTTGCAAGGTTGTGTGTGGCCTTGCAACATTCTTAACGCTGAGACACCTTCCCTGATCAACACTCACCTTGAAAACACAGAAATTGGCGAAGGTTGTGGCTCACTTGGCGAAGCTTCAGAGTAAACAATAGTAACTGATTATAACCACCAAGTTATAGTTCTTCTCCATAGTAGGTTGTTGATAGTAGTGTGTGTGTACTCACTTGTTTGTGGTTGTAGGGGTCGATTCACAGCTCTTGGCCCCTTCACTGGTCGCTACTAGGTCCACTCTCTCCCTACTCCATGAGCTTTATCGTACCTCTTCCTAAAGCTATGTATGGATCCTGTCTCCACTACATCACTCCCCAGATTGTTCCACTTCCTGACAACTCTGACTGAAGAAATACTTCCTAACATCCCTGTGACTCATCTGAGTTTTAAGTTTCCAGTTGTGACCCCTGTGTGTGTGTGTTAGTTACCATTTTGTCCTAGGCACATGTCAATTAGACACTAGGCCTGTTGTATATATGTGTGTCTGTGTATGTGTATGTAAGGAAACACTTCGAAATGTTTCTGCCCCACCGGGAATTAAACCCGGCCCCTCCGTGCGTCAAGCAAGAGCTTTACCCACTAGGCCACCGGGGTGTTAGTTACCATTTTGTCCTAGGCACATGTCGATTAGACACTAGGCCTGTTGTATGTATGTATGTGTGTGTGTGTGTAACGAAACACTTCGAAATGTTTCGGCCCCGCCGGGAATTGAACCCGGGCCCTCCGTGCGTGAAGCAAGAGCGCTAACCACCATGCCATCGGTGTGTGTGTGTGTGTGTGTGTGTGTGTGTGTGTGTGTGTGTGTGTGTGTGTTGTCATGTTCACCTAGCAGCAAATAGATACCTGGGTGTTAGTCGACTGGTGTGGGTCACATCCTGGGGGACAATATTGATTACCACAATGGAAATAAGACAGACGCACTGACTTTCTTGGGTTATCCTGGGTGGCTAACCCTTCGGGGTTAAAAATCCGAACGAAATCTTATCTTAACTATCGGGAACACTCACCCGATAAGGGTCTGTGTCATATGATGACCGGTGGAGTGGACCGGTTCATTGGTGTCAGTACTGTTGAGGGGACACGCCAAGACTTAGTTTAGTTTGATATCTTTATTATGCACCCCATACCATCCTGTGGGCGGTAGTCAAAAGATTACAGAGGTACATAATGGGTCCAGGGACTGGGCCCCAAAGTTTTGATAGCTGAATAAGTTACAAAGGTAATGAACTCCAGGTAGATCTGGTCACAATCATGACCAAGTTACAAGACTGTGTTCTGAAAACACATGAAGGTTAAGTAGGTGATGGCATCTTGGTGGACCACGGTAGCAGCGTCTAAGTGGTTGGCACACTGTTTACTAAGTGATTGGCACACTGTTTACTAAGTGGTTGGCACACTGTTTACTAGTCTAAATGGTCTGAGTGACTGACAGAGTGGGTAGAACTGTGGGTTCATCAGGCAGTGTTCTTCCTGAGCTCTCATACCTGGAGAGGGTTTCGGGGGTCAACGCCCCAGCGGCCCGGTCTGAGACCAGGCCTCTTGGTGGATCAGGATCTGATCAACCAGGCTGTTACTGCTGGCCGCACGCAAACTGAGGTACGAACCACAGCCCGGCTGGTCAGGTACCGACTTTAGGTGCCTGTCCAGTGTCTTCTTGAAGACATCCAGGGGGTCCATTGGTAATCCCCCTTATGTATGCTGGGAGGCAGTTGAACAGTCTTGGACCCCTGACACTTATTGTGTTCTCTCTCAGTGTAGGCGCCTCTGCTTTTCATTGGGGGGATGCTGCATCGTCTGCCGAGTCTCTTGCTTTCACAGGGAGTGATTTTCGTGTGCAAGTTTGGTACTAATCCCTCTAGGATTTTCCAAGTGTATATTATCATGTATCTCTCCCGGAAGTTGAATGAGGGTTTTGCGTTGATCATCGTTTTTCTCGATTATTACAATACAGACATGTTTAATGTTTCTCCAACAGACAAGACGTACACACAAGCAGGAGGTAAGAATATCATTTTAAGGTGAAGAATGAGACTGAACACATCGACTCAAGGCTGAGGGACTGATTACCTCAAACCCTTCCTTATCTTCCACTGTTCTTCTCCGTATTGGACTGAAGACGCCACTTTCTGGCGTCTTTAGTCCAAGTGTCTCATTCTTCAACTTGTCTGCTTCTAAACCATTTGTTTAATATCATTTTAACATTCTTACATCCTGGCTAAGTTCTCATTCCTTTGTTAACTAACATTTGTAAATAAACTTTCTCGCATGATTATTATTACTAATATAAACATATTAAAATTGACATTAAAACCATGAAAATATATGAATATATAACGATTTAAAAAAAACAGATATTGTATCTTCGGAGTTATAACAGGTGTTGCAGGTGTTATAACAGGTGTTGGTGTTGACAGAGTCGCAGGTGGTGGCCACTGGGGAGATGTCAGTACTGGAGCGTCTACAATACTTGTTAGATACTGGCCAGTTCGCTGATGTCAACATCAGGGTGGGTCAAGGTAGCAACGCCACTGTCTTCAAGGTAACTATATCCTGCCCATCTCACTCCACCTTAAAAATATGAAATTATACCTTTATAAGGCATACAATGGTAATTGTAAGGTATACACTGGTGGGTACTGGGTATACACTGGTGGGTACAGGGTATACAGGGTATATACCTTCAACACAAGGCTTCCAGTCATGGCTTCAAACCTTCAACACAAGGCTTCCAGTCATGGCTTCAAACCCTCAGCACAAGGCTTCCAGTCATGGCTTCAAACCTTCAACACAAGGCTTCCAGTCATGGCTGCAACAAGCCACGACTCGCCTAAAAAACTGCAAATTAAAAATGTGCCACGTTTAGGTCCGACCTAAACTTAATGATGACGAAATATCTTTCCATTTTTACTTCGTCATTTCAACCTCAATTTTCTTGCCAGTGTAAATGTCGTGTGTCTACTAAGTACATTAATTCCATTAAATTACCCCATTTATCTTAATTAACTTTTCAGTATCTCGGTAATTTAGGCATTTATCTATTATAAAGGTGGTGCAGATTAACCAGCTGTTCAGTATACGAGAAGTATTTATCTGTCATTGTATGTAAACTAATAAGTGCCTATATCAGTGGATATACAAAGAGAGGTTTGTATTTCTGTACATATACTTAGAAGAGTATCTTTGTATGTACACTGAGGTGTGTGTGTGTGTGTGTGTTACCACCAAAGATAGTAAATTCATCATAATTAAGCTCATTCAATAATATAATCATGGATCATAATGAGAAACTAATTTTTCTGTCCCCTGTTATGAAATATTGTGACAGTTGTTAGAGAGCAGTACAAACCCCACAGCTAGTTGTATCATGCACAACGTACACTGTGACAATAACTCACCATACGCCACTGGTGCGTATCTCTGTAAATATACATTCACATTTGTGAGTACAAACAAGAAGTGCGTCTGCCTGGCGCTCAGTAGACGGAGGATCAAACCTCCATCGCGTCTTGCGTTGAATGACCCACATAGATTTAGCGCACAACATGAATGATTATTATGATGTAAGTATACACTGAGGGGTGTGTATCTTTGTAAATACTGTACACAGAGGTGTGTATCTCAGTGTATATATCCTGACAATTTACCCTAATCTCTCTCAGCAATTCAATTATTCTTGATGTACAGGGGAATTCCAGCCTTAATGACCGCCTGCTCAGTAGACAATGAAGCAGTCAGACAAGACACTTCTACAGTGTTAGGGTATTTTACTGAGGACATGTCTCGCCACAAATGGTTTCTTCATGAAGACCAGAAGAAGCCATTAGTGGTAAAACGTGGCCTTGATCAAATATTATCACTGCGCATGTGTCTTATTTCACAACTGTCGGCATTTAGTTCTAGTTCTTAGGCCACCCGTAACGACTGCAAACAGGACGTGTTTCCTGAAGACACCTGCTGTCCATGTTCACCTAGCAGTAAAATAGGTACCTGGGTGTTAGTCGACTGGTGTGGGTCGCATCCTAGGACAAAATGGACCTAATTTGCCCGAAATGCCTGTATACATTGTACATGTACTAGTAGAAATAATAATAATAATTATTATTATTATTATTATTATTATTATTATTATTATTATTATTAATTGTTGTTGGTGACGGGTGTGATCGACAGGCACACCGTCTCTTGCTGGCGACGGCTAGTCAACCCCTCTACCGTCTGGTGTATCAGGTGTGTCCAAGTCCAGGACCCAACGATGTCACCACTATCAGAGTCACAGACATGACCCCGAAGGACTTCGAGTACATCCTCAAGTGAGTCAGTAGCTGTCACTAACCACTCACCAGTTGTATAAATGTTTTCTACTAACCACTCACCAGTTGTATAAATGTTTTCTACTAAGATTAACATTAATAGTAATAGTTAAGCGCATTAATTTAGATAAAAAGTGCCAAATTTTATGAATTTTAATATTTTTTTCATATTTTAAAATTTATGTGGTTCGTTGTACAACTGTTATCACAGATGGAAATTAAAAACGCAAATGAATTAGACTATTTTTTTCCTTTCTGAAGATGGTTAAGTGGAATGATCTGACTGAGGAAGTAGAAGTGAAGCTTTTACACAGTTTAAAAAGTAGGTAGGTTAGGGTCGTTAAGGCCGAGAATAGTTCATGAGTAGTGGAGAGGCAGGTCCAGGAACCGAGACCCGACCCCCCTCAGCCATAATTAGGTGAGTACCAATCACAGGATAAAGTGGTTTTTTAGTTGACAATAAACGTGCTACCTTCCACACATTAATATGCATAGATTCGGCTTAAAAAAAATCGATTTCCGGTGGGCAAGACGTAATGTAATTTTTTTTTATATCTGCTGTTCCTGTTTTCGTAACACTAAGTAGTGCAGGTACCTAAGAGTTAGACAGGTGATGTAGGTTGTATGGTAGGACACTGAAGTAAATAAGCCACACAGCTTGTCTTTCTTGGGTTTTCCTGAAATAATAATGAACTTTGCAGGTATATCTACACTGACCAGATCGACTGTAAGAACATCAACGTGGCCTTCGAGTTACTTCGAGCCAGCAGGAAGTGGGGGCTCGCCGGCCTGGGTATCAAATCTCTCACATATCTTGAAGAATTCATCGACAATTTCGAACCCACAAGTGACGATAAGAAAAGTAACCTCTTCGACCTTCTGGTGCTATCGGAGGAGACACTGAACGAAATGAGTGAGAAATGCTGGCAGATCTTGCTCAAACGTGCCAATGAGATCATCCCGTGTGAAGGGTTCCTCAATCTGAACAAGTCTATGGTTAAGAAGGTCATTTGCCACAAGGACCTCAAATTCGATAACCAGCTGAAGCTCTTCGAGGCAATCCGAGACTGGGGTCTGCGGTACCTCCAAAAGCATAACCTGAAAGTGATGCAGCTGGGGACGGTGGTCGACGAACTCATCAAAGTCATCGATTTCGAGCGTATCTCTGACTCCGACTTCATCAACACTGTGCTGACCTCAGAGTGTCTGGGCAAGGCTGAGGTCATCGCATTCTTCATGACCCATGGGCTGGAGATCCCAAGAAATCTTGACTTCAATAACAACAAGCAGGTCTCTGGTGTTCTGATGGTTGTACCTGTGGTTCTCTGGTGGATGTTATTAGTTAGTCATGAAGCTTCGTGTAGTCTTTGAGGATCCGAGTTGGTTCCATCTAACTATTGTCTAGTATGTTGATAGCTGCATCTCTCCCCAAGATTTGTGGTTCTTTGAGAGTTCTACATGCTTATGTGTCTGTGGTACTGTCATATTTCCACTTGGTTCTATCTCAGTACATCATCAGACCCGAGTACTACCAACAGCAGCTGTAGTAGCACTGCTGCCACACCTACATAACAATTAAGACCGTCTTGATCACATCAAAAGTTTCGTAAATCTGGTTTTCACACCTGCCACCAATGAGACATTAGTATTTAGAAAGTTAAATTCAATATTCAATCAAACGATAAGATTAACATATTGGATTTTTTTTTAGTGACAACTAAAAAAATCAGCATTCAACTGAATATTTGCTGATGGAATAATAAACATCATCCCTTTTCAAAGAAGTAACTGCAATAGCTGAGTGCAACATGTCAATGTTTATAGCTTTTCATGTGGCTGCAACCTTGCAATGCATGTTAGAATTACATTCTTCCAAAGTAGTATATATTACACAGGCCATTTAGTATCAGAACCAATGTTGTGTATTTAATGTGCCTAGTATTGTTGTTAGTTAAAGATACAACATAAGCTACTAGTGTACTTAGTGTTTAGAACTTAGTGTTAGTGACGATGATTTTTTTTACATATTTTGGGCCTATTTTTGTTGTAATATTTTTTATCCAAATTTCCACGACCACTCTGGACCTTATGCTAAACTGGTGTTTCTTTCTTCTTCTTCTTTCCTTTGTTACACCTCCTCGTCTCTGACCTCCCATTAATGTTTACCTCGCACCATTCCATTTTTTCCTGACATTCCACTGAATTTATTTTCTTTCTTCGTTTACCATATTTCTTCCATTTTGCTTTTGTTCGAGTTAAATCCATCCCTTCCTGTTCACGTTCATATCATCTCCTTTTTATGTCCATTTTTCACACTGACCCTTTTTCTCCCGATATTCACATCGTTTTCTCTCGTTTCCGTTACCCTTGTTACTCGTCTTACATTTTCCACTACTCGTCTTCGTCTCTAACTGATTGTTATCTCTGTCTTCATCTTCTCGTCTCTGTTTTCCTCGCTTCTTGTCCCTGTCTTCCTTCCTTGAGAGCTTCTGCAATCTCTCCCTCTTTCTATTGTTATTTTTATTGATTGCTTTCGTGTCCTGTCTTTTTTTGAACCCTTATTGGGTTACACGTCTCGTTCTCCTACCCCTATTTGTCCGGTTGTCCCCTTCCTCCTTTTATATCCCTTTATGGTCTTCTGTTGTCCTCTTACCCTGTTATCACCTCTGTCACTGTGGTCATGCACTCCCAACCCCGCCTCTCCCCTGTGGTCAGACCTTGTCTCCTGTAGCTGCCCTTCTGGTTGTGGTTTTGCGCCACGTCAGAGGTTGATGGGCGGGCGAGAAAGCGTCCAGGGGGCCCTCAACTCCACAACACCCAGCCCTCTCGCCTCGCCACAGTCAACGAAACCTTGTCCAAAGTACGTACAGGGCCGTCCATGCCAGGAACCAAGGACCACGTGATAGAGTACCTTAGTAAAACAACGCAAGTGTGAGTGCAGAGGGTGTTCTGTATAGGAACTTTTGCCAGAAGGACTCTAGTGGAATAAGCCCCCCACCCCTGATTTTCAAAAGAACCTCTGATAGGACTTCTGCCGATGAACCTCAAAGGAAGGACCTCTCATAGGACTTCTGGCTGGTGAACCTCGAAGCAAGGACCTCCAATATGACTTCTGGCAGGTGACCCACAAAGACCTCTGAATTAAGGTCTTTTGACAGGACCTCAGGGAAGGGACTTCTTAGACTTCTAGCAGACGGACCTTAAAGAAAGGAGCTTTGACTATAAAGACTTGATGTTGAAGGGTCTTAAAGGACCTCTGACAAAAGACCTTTGGCAGGACCTCCTTAAATGGGCCTCTGGCGACAGGACTTATGACGGAACAACCTATGCTGTTACATCGTCGTGTAAAGTGAATTACTCGAACCATAACTAGTATCTCAATGAGTCTTTTTAATCAAGATTCTTAGCAAAGTGATCAGTGAAGCCGAGTGCTCACACCGGCGCTGTTTTAATGGTACGAGTCACTGATGGTGCTGGAGGTAGTTAGCAAAAAGTTAGTTGCTGGTTTGTGTAGAAGTGAATTAATTACAGTAACTGTTAGTGGTAATAATAGAGCCCGTATGTGGCCTCAATGTGTATTGTTTATAATTGGAAGACGTCATTAACTGAGGATGTTAGATGACTGTTGCGAGTGTGTTAATAATCTTGTGAATGTTAGTTGGTCTTGTGAATGCTATGTGACCTCTTGGGTGTTAAATGGTCTTAATGGGTGTTAGCTGTTATTGTGGGTTTGTTAGATGATCTTATGAGTAATTTAGATGATCTTGTGGGATAGTTAGATTTCCCTGAGTGTATTTGTTAGATGACTTCGTTTTTTGTGTATCTTTGATCTGGGCATGTATTCCATAATTTCTCTACTGATGCATAAGAAATTACTATTGTGTGAGAGTATGTTGGCGTAAGCAGGCACATGCATGCGTGAGAGGGTGTGTCTAAGTTTTTGTGTGTGTAGCAGGATGTGGGCGTGGGTGGGAGCACGTATGACCAGCAGTAATGCATGTCTCTCCCACAGATCTGCTCCCTGACCCAGAATGGTTCTGTACTGGAGTTCAGAAAAGTGTGTCGCTTCAGGAAGGGCTATAGATGTCCCCAAAAGGAGGTGAGCTCAACAAACCTGGCAGAACACACACACACACACACACACACACACACACACACACACACACACACACTGAGCAAAGCTCAGACCTCTGCAACACAATTGTCCTCAAAGATTGTTAAGTTATACCATGAATTAAGGAAAGATCCTGGACTTCACCTTACGAAAGCAGACAAAGCAAATACGATAGTAATTATGGACAAGGTAGATTATAGGGGAAAAATAAACATGATATTAAGAGACAGGGAAACTCAGGCGCCTCTTGAGGGAGGCTGTCTGGTTGGTATACAGGGCTAGCAGACTTGTTTTGAAGCACCGATATATAACTAATTTTATTGTAGAGGCTTTGGGGGAGGCAAAATATTCCCAGACAACTCCTTGTTAGTCAATTGAAATTAATTTTTAATGGGGTGGACCGGTAAGCCAGCGTAAGGCTTTGGTCAGATGACCAATAGCTCCAGTGGCAGGTGATCATGTAATTCAAACCCACGTCATGAAACACTTGTCCTGTTTCCAGACGAATCTTATCTAACCTATCCTAACTTCTTAGCGCCGCCACTGCCAGTAGTTAATGTTCAGTTTACCTGTGTTGCAGCAACCTGTGTTGCAGCAACCTGTGTTGCAGCAACACCTGTCAACTCCATGTTGGATATGAAGTATTTATCAATGTAACACAGCAAAAATATATTATTTTAGTTAGTTATAAATTTATTCATTTTGCTTACTAGACTGACCTGACTAAACACCCAAGATATTATAATGCCACGTTGGGTGTCCCTTAACTCGGTTGGTAGCGCATTCAGCTCCCACACTGAGATCCATGGTTTGATCCCCGACACCGGTGGAAACACTGGGGCGTGTTTCCTTAAGACACCTGCTGTCCCTGTTCACCTATCAGTAAACAGGTACCTGGGTGTTAGCCGACTGGTGTAGGTCGCATCCTGGGGACAAAATTAACCAAATTTTTGCGTTCTGTATAGTATGTCACTAATGTCAGCTAGGTCTGTATATGTAGTATCATGTTCTTGTAGGAAAAAATATTATTATTGATCTTAATCCAGTGTCTGGGATACCATGAAATCTATTTAAGTTACCTGGCATGCTTCCATACTCCACATGTTCCCTAGCGCCTCAGTACCTAGTACCGTCAGAGACATCTAGATGGCCTAGATCACCTGGTACCACCTTCCTCAGATATACCAGGAGCACGAGGTGAGGTTTCGGGTAGACAAGAACATACGCTTGCTTGGTGTCGGGTTCGGATTCCTCTTCAGCTGTACGGACATGGGCATCAATGTCCACTGCCAGGGACCCTGGGAGACCCGCCAGTGGACTGACATCACACAGGTCAGACATCAACACGGCATTTATGAGACGTTTTAATTCATGAACTATATCTGAAGATCAAAACTAGACCGAGGAGTCATAAAATTAGATACCTTCACGTTAAAATAATACTCATTAGGGCTTCCTCATTCCCGTGGACGGAGGTTCGAGACTCTACTACCTTTTACGCTGAATGACTTAAACGGATTTAGCTTTAAAATCGAAAAATAATAATGCTAATTCATTGATTCCCGCTTCCCTTTCACTACACTCCCGGGGACGACTCTGTACATGGCGTGTGGATACTGTACGTGGCCGGGTTCGTGGTGTCTGGCCGTGGCATCGTTCTTGGTGCAGTCATACTGCCGGGTGTCGGGAGAGAAGCAAGAAACAGCGGACGTCAGGCTCATGTTCCTTCATTCTGTGAGGATAGAAGCCAACCAGAGTTATAAGGTAAGCACACAAGCTTCTCACTTATAATAGACTTATCAGACTGGAAAGACGATAGAGAGAGAGATAGAGATAGAGAGATAGAGAGAAATAGATAGAGAGAGAGAGAGAGACTGCAGGTGATTTTTATATTAACGGTATATGATGATACCGACAACTTGATGAATAAGACACATGGGCAACATTTGGGTATCTTTATTGAGAGATGTTTCACCCTTCAGGGGCTTTATCCAACTAAAAAGACGTGAGACTAGAGCCTTTTATTGCTAAATCCCTGGCCCTTTTTAGGCCTGATCTATTTCCATTAGTGGGCCCCGCCCACATGTCACCACGGCTACTACTGCTGCCTAGCTGGTGCTTTGTGACTTGTACTGGTTGAGCGCACTTTCTGAATATAATAACAAGAATAAATTAATTCTCAGGTGTTTTACAAGCTATGAGCAGTGAGTGTGGTTGTCTTGCAGGTCGTGATTGTTGCAGGGTGATTGTTACAGGTCGTGACTGCTGCAGGTCGTGATTGTTGCAGGGTGTAATTGTGTTGCGTGTTGTGTCTGGGCTTGCACTGTAAGTTTTCTTTTGTGTTGCAGGTTGTGGTGAAGACAGTGAGGATGAGCTCTGGCAGCTCAGAGGTGGAGCTGTGGGGTGGCACCGGTGGTATGTTCTGTGTGGAGACGGAGGACGCAGAGTTCCACTTCATCAAGGCGGCAGTGGACCCTAAGAAGAGTGTTGAGGAGAGTGATGGGGACACCAGCCCCGGTATTATCACAGAGTTGCTCTACCAGCTGGACACTGGCGAGGAAGACCCGCCTCCTGCAACGACATCCTATCGACGAAGATCCAAGACCCAGGAAGAAATGGTCGATGATATCTCCCCACGTCGACGTCGCCCACAGTCACACGACCAAAACACGCAACAGACGGTCCAGACCAACCCCTGGCGCCGGCGCCATAGGCCAGAAGTCACCCTCCAGGTGTCGGAAACTCCCTACATCCGCAAGAGGTCGCCTCCGGCAGATGACCAAAAGACTCCAGAAGCACCACCTCCCTGCAGAAGGCGAGAGAGTACCGAACTGAGCTCAAGAAAGACATCGACAGAGGAATACACTCCAGAGAGCTTCTCCACCAACAGGTGGAGAACTAGAACCCGTGACACCACACAACCAGAGCGTAAAAAGTCACCAGTGGAAGAGTACAAACCAACCAGCTTCTCAACCAACAGGTGGATCACCAGATCTAAAGACAATATCAGAAAGTCTGATGAATCTTCATACAGCAGTCAAAGAAAAACAGAGGAGTATAAGTCAAACAGCGCCTCCACCAACAGTTGGAGAACGAGAAGTAGGGAGGAGGAGGCTGATGCCAAGAAAAAGTTTGACTCATCGCCATATATCAGTCGGAACACCTTGACGGAGGAGAACAAATCAGACACTGACAAGTGGAGAACCAAGTCAAGAGAGGACGTCAAAGAAACACCGTTCGGGGTGGTGCGCAGGTTCTCCAAGTCTGATGACAGGCCTGCCTCGCACCCCTTCATGAAAAGAAGCGAGTCCAAGGATTCCACATCTGAAGTACCTTTCTATCTTCGGCCAAGACCGTCCCAATCAGAGGAGACCAAATCGACGGCGTTAAGCGCATACACCAGGAGCAGATATTCCACAACTACTACTACAACAGCCAAAGAGGACAAACCCACTGAGACGACCAGAATACGTAGCAGATTCTTAAGAACCAATGAAGGTACTGGTTCTTCGTCCTTGCGTTCTAGTGACTCTGACAGTCTCTTCTCCCGACCGGGTACCGCCAGAGACTCGTCCCTGTCTGGAAAACGCGAGACTTCCCTCTCTCGGTACGGAGGCACCACCGGCAGCAGTTACCTCAGCAGCAGGTACGATCCCGCTACCACAAGAGGATCAGAGTCCAGTAGCTGTAGAAGTAGTGACAGATATAGTTCACTGTTGGCCCCTGCTGGCGGGTATACAGCAGGAAATAGTGTCTCTGGCAGGTACGGCAGCTCCTCTGCTCCTTCCTCTGCATATGAAAGTAGTTTAAATGGCTTCTCTAGCAGGTACGGAGGATCAACTGCCACTTCTGCGTCAGGATATGACATCGGTTCCAGTAGCAGCAGTAGGTATACCTCTCCAGCACCCGATAGAGGGTCAATCAGGTATGGTACTTCCTCCACAGGATCAGGCAGTAACCTGATTGCCCTTAGTAGCAAATACAACGCTTCTTCTGCCACTGGGTCTGGTAGCACCTCTAGTAACGTAGGCCGCAGGTTCAGTATACCAGGTTCTCTCTCTGGTTCTGACGTTACCTCGAGCAGTTCTGGCACCAGGTACAGGTCCCTGTCATCCACCAGTGGGTCTGGAAGATACGGGTCATCAGGCTCTACAGGCGACTCTGGAAGCTCACTGAGTAACAGGTATAGTTCATCAACTTCACTTGGAAGGTACGGATCTTCTGATTCCTCAAGCTATTCTAGAAGCTATGGGTCTCTTGCCCCTGCTGGAGGTTCGACTGGTTCTTCTAGTAGTACTAGTAGTAGATATGGGTTGTCTACTTCTGCTAGAGGTTCGGATACTTCTCTGAGTAGCAAGTACGGTACCTCTTCTTCCACAAGTAGGTACAGTTCTCCGGCTCCTAGTGGGAGTACCACTCGCACTAGTACCTCTGGCTTAGGAACCAGATACAGTTCTCCTGCTCCTAGTGGTACTTCTACTAGTGGCATTGGAAACAGGTATAATTCACCTATTCGGAATGTAACTTCTTCCAGTGGCATAGGATCTAGGTACAGTTCACCTGCACCTAGTGGAAGTTCAAGTAGTGGTGGAGGTCTGAGGTATGGTTCCGGTAGCACCCTGAGTGGTATTAGCAGCAGATATGGGTCTTCCTCGACAGGCACAGGAGACAACAACCTGAGCACCACTGGCCAGACCAGCAGGTACAACACCGACAGGTACGGCTCTTCCACTGACAACAGACAAGGTGACCATAGGGGCGACCAAGTCGACACTGACGGAGTATCATGAGTGTGACGGTGAAGGGACGAAGGTTAGGTGAAGTGGTGACACAGCGCCTTAAGAAACAATATATAAGTGCATAAAAGTGACGGCAACACGGGAAAGTGATCCACTTGTAGGGGTTGATACAAAACATAGGTAACAGGAAGTAATCAGGCTTGATTCAAGAAAAGGAAGGGTAGCTTAAATTCCTCTGTCTGAGGGAGATAAACACACAAAAAGAACAACATCTAAAAATTCGCAAAAAAAAGACTGAAATCAGAAGTAAAGAAAAAATTACGAAGACATCACGAATTAGAAGCACGACACTAGAGAGCTGGTATATGATCACAACACAGGATACGACACTAGAGAGAGTTGGTATATGATCACAACACAGGATACGACACTAGAGTTGGGATATGATCACAACACAGGATACGACACTAGAGAGAGTTGGGATATGATCACAACACAGAGAATACGACACTAGAGAGAGCTGGTATATATCACAACAGAGGATACTTAGGCAGAATACTTAAAGCAGACAATGACCAGACCTGGGGTCACAAATGGAAACTAAACACAAAGATAATTCTTAGTGACGTTAGGAAATGCTTATTCAGCGTGAGGAGAGTAGAGAACTGCAACACACCACAGGGAATACAATTATTATTATTATATTCACTTTGAGCACTGAACCATTATGGATCATGCAATGCTTGTGAGCAATAAAGCTTAATCAGATTTGATCCCATATAAGTACTGTGTCCAGACACAGATAACAAATACACTGTGAGCAGCTCTCAGCTATTTTGTGTGACTGATTACCAACAGTCATTCAACGTAGCCAGAACTCACCACCTGGAGGTGACTGCTCTTCCAGTTCCAGGAAAATCAGGACATACACATACTCAACAATTGTAAATTAAAGAAATTACAAAAGATGGGCTGAGGCCTGGTTTCAGACCGAGCCGCGGGGGCGTTGACCCCCGAAACCTTCTCCAGGTATCTCTAGGTATGTGCTTGGCTCTGCCCATGCATTCATAGGCTATACTGAAAGTTGTTAAACCTTCAGGTATTGTCGCTGGCATTATACATCTATACGTAGAATGATAGATTATACATGCTTGACTAAGCCAAACTGTCTACGGTGTTAGTATACTTTGCTATGTGGAGAGAGAGAGAGAGAGAGAGAGAGAGAGAGAGAGAGGAGAGAGAGAGAGAGAGAGAGAGAGAGAGAAGAGAGAGAGAATATTCTTGTGTGTGTCATGCCATCCAGATGTTTTAATGTTTTCTTGTTCAGACGACGACGTAAGATTCATTAGACATCACCATCGTAGCTAAGATTGGTTCTCTCCTGTGTCAGTAAATAACACTAAAATATCAAAGAAATAGTATTAAGCCCTTCACAATTAACATATCATATCTGCTGAAGAAAAGTTCAAGTAGAGGCTGGGTTATACAGCCGCCTCACTGTATAACTTGTTTTATTCATGTTTCCAGGTGGTTTTAAATCTAAACATAAAATGCAAGGAACTATATATTTTGATCTCCACTTGATATCCTCTTAAGCACTGTTACAGCACTTATGGAAAATCGCTAAAAGTCACAGGGATATTACAGCGCCTGGAGAATACAGGCAATCAAATTCCATCCAATTAAGTGGAGAACAGATCAAATTCCATTGATAAAGAGCTTGTCACCTGTATCAAAGAGCCTCTCATGAAGGGTGAGATCTCCAGCATTCAAACCTTATTCATTTACAGTTTATATTAATATTGCGATTATTTTTCACTTTATATTTGGTTGAAATGCACTTTTCGGTGTATGACTAAAGTCATTTCTACACATTTATCTTTTTAATGTGACGCGCTTAAGCAAAAAATTGGTGACCTGTGTTTTAGAGTAAGTTATTTTAATAGGTTCTGTTTTGTTATATATAAGAATTCTTCCATCAGTGTGTATGATAGTTAAACCTAATCTATGTTATCCACTCACCTCATCCATCGACTCTGTTAAGAGGCACGTAAGTTCTAATAACATGTTCATTTCTCCACTATAATGTACCTTTGTCCATAATTACTATCGTATTTGCTTTGTCTGTTTCGTAAGGTGAAGTCCAGGATCTTTCCTTAATTCATGGTATAACGTAACAAATCTTTGATGACAATTGTGAACACAGCTCACACCTCTACAACACAATTGTCATCAAAGATTTGTTAAGTTATACCATGAATTAAGGAAAGATCCTGGACTTCACCTTACGAAACAGACAAAGCAAATACGATAGTAATTATGGACAAAGGTACGTTATAGTGGAGAAAGTTATTAGAAGACGTGGAGAACTTAGGTGTCTCTTAAAGACATATTATCAGTATTATAAAGACGACAGTTTATTGATCGAGTAATGGTATGCATATAGTATAAATTATATGACTGGTGGAGTTACGTGGTGTATTTACATTATATGATTGACTGGAACATTTGTCATGGTTCACTGTAACACTGGATGATGTACTCATTTATTTCTTTAATCGTTTACTGTCAGTTAAAAGTTGACTGTTAATGTACTTTGTTCTTTATAAACCAAAACATTAATACATAAACTTGCAGTTTTGTTATGTTATTTAGGCATTATATTTTATGTCATTAGCTTGGTTATTTTAGGCATATTATCATCATGGGAAAGTGCTAAACCCATCAGGGTTATACGGCACCTAGGGAATATGAGGTTATTAGGTTTAACTCTTGATAAGGAAGGTTCCATTTCCTTGGATCAACAGACATTTACCAGCATCAAGGTCATTTTACATTTAAATATGAATCATGAAGTTTCCTGTGTAATTTTGTGATAACTTGTGAGGCGGATACGTGGCTCCATAGTCTTCAGTTGTAAAACAAATATAAACAACCCTGACTGTCAACTTTTATTCTCCACAAAGATGGTAATGTTTAACCCAGACGCCAGCACAATATTGTAAGCAGAAAGGCCGAATATTATTACATTAGCGCTATATAATACCGACATGTTGAGTAAGATATTTGTGTAACACCTGTGTCATTACTGAGAGACCCAGGTGTTGTAACACCTGTGTATCGTTACTGAGACACAGGTGTTGTAACACCTGTGTATCGTTACTGAGAGACACAGGTGTTGTAACACCTGTGTATCGTTACTGAGAGACACAGGTGTTGTAACACCTGTGTATCATTACTGAGACACAGGTGTTGTAACACCTGTGTATCATTTCTGAGAGACCCAGGTGTTGTAACACCTGTGTATCATTACTGAGAGACCCAGGTGTTGTACATGTGTCTTAGTCATCGATATAAGTTATTTCATCATTAACTTCATATTTTTCATAAAAAACTGTGACCGTTAGTTTCCCTTAAGTTTTGAGGTACTTAAGTTAAATTTTATGTAATGTATTTTTTTTTAAATTCTCAGATAGCAAAATATAGAAGCACCAATCATTAACTTGAGAAAAAAATAATCTCTAAGTGAAACGACTTAAATGATTCATCTTGCTTATACGTAATGTTATTAATTCAATTTGTAGGTATTTTATACCCCCAACTTGCGTCTAGCGTCTAGCTAGACATGGTGGACTGAAAGCTCTGGTTTTAGGCTCATATTTCTTCTGTCCTACCTGTCCATCAACCTCTTGTGTTTTTTCTTTCACTGTTTACTTGTGTGACGGTGTACGTAGCCACCCCACCTGTCAGTCACGACGATACTATGTTACTTTAATAATTATGTTACTTTAATAATTATGTTACTTTAATAATTATGAGTTTTAGGAATACCAGGAGGAATATTGGAAGCCACAGTGAAGGGTCATACAGGAGGAATATTGGAAGCCACAGTGAAGGGTCACACAGGAGGAATATTGGAAGCCACAGTGAAGGGTCACACAGGAGGAATATTGGAAGCCACAGTGAAGGGTCACACAGGAGGAATATTGGAAGCCACAGTGAAGGGTCACACAGGAGGAATATTGGAAGCCACAGTGAAGGGTCACACAGGAGGAATATTGGAAGCCACAGTGAAGGGTCACACATAAGGAATATTGGAAGCCACAGTGAAGGGTCACACATAAGGAATATTTGAACTACAGCAGCTACTCCAAGAGTTAGAGGCCACCACATGGCTGCAACCACCACATGGCTGAAACCACCACATGGCTGCAACCACCA
Organism: Cherax destructor; assembly: GCA_009830355.1. NCBI lineage: Eukaryota > Metazoa > Arthropoda > Malacostraca > Decapoda > Parastacidae > Cherax > Cherax destructor. The sequence continues at coordinate 126,263 of WNWK01001081.1, read as the reverse complement.
CATGGCTGCAACCACCACATGGCTGCAACCACCACATGGCTGCAACCACCACATGGCTGCAACCACCACATGGCTGCAACCACCACATGGCTGCAACCACCACATGGCTGCAACCACCACATGGCTGCAACCACCACATGGCTGCAACCACCACATGGCTGCAGCCACCACATGGCTGCAACCACCACATGGCTGCAACCACCACATGGCTGCAACCACCACATGGCTGCAACCACCACATGGCTGCAACCACCACATGGCTGCAACCACCACATGGCTGCAACCACCACATGGCTGCAACCACCACATGGCTGCAACCACCACATGGCTGCAACCACCACATGGCTGCAACCACCACATGGCTGCAACCACCACATGGCTACAACCACCACATGGCTGCAATTACCACATGGCTGCAACCACCACATGGCTACAACCACCACATGGCTGCCACGACAACCATTTATTAAGCTTGTTTTATTAATTTGCATTGATTTTTATGCTTTATTCTCATTTTCAATCTTTATTCTACACACTATTTACTAGGACGCTAAGTGAATAACTTGATATAACGTTGTAGTCGGTAAAATCACAATGGCCGCCAAAACTCACAACTTTGGTTAATATTGAGATCAAAGCCTCGTGTGAACTGAACTTTTTTTTTTTACAATCATGCTATTGATATCTGGCAACAATTGTTATTTCTTGTGCAAATTGTTCTGTCTGAGAGATATTAGCAAGAATAATAGGCTTATATTCGCACAAGTCACATCAGTCAATCAATGGTTAGTATTGAAGTAACTGGTCACAGTGAACTCAAGTCAAGACCAGAAATTCTCTTACCTATCGATGGAGTAAAATTAATTTGTTACAATATTTTAGGCCAGGTTATATTTCTTGCCACTTGCACTAAATAAAACTATAACCTTAACAAAACTCACCTAATACTGAAGGGTTTTAGGAATAAATTATCGCTGGATTCACACAGACTTGATCTCAATAATGACCACAACTTAAACATTTCCCAGAAGAGGGTATGACGTGACGTCATCATGGCTCCTAATTCCTTCCTCACTAATCATGATTTATTACTTAAAATATTGTTTTATTATTTCTTGTGTGTGCATGACAAATAATCTTCATTCTTACCTCTCGTTTTTATTTAAACATTAAAAATACATAATACATTAAGTTGATATAGTTATGTTTTTACATTAATACTGAATATATATATATATATATATATATATATATATATATATATATATATATATATATATATATATATATATATATATATATATATATATATATATATATTAAAATAATTTTATTTCGGTGTTCAATATTTGTTGTGTGTGTAAAATAACAGTAGGTATTGTACATTACAGATACAGGTAGAGGCCAGAGTGGCACACAGGTGCACCTCTCATACAATAACATCAAAAACCTCTTCAATAACTATGCAAGAAATCAGTTGTTGGATAATAGGATGTGATGGATGACAATAATTACGTCAGCCACCACCGTCAGCCTCCTGACCATCTCTGTACACCATGACAAGACACTTATTTGTATCCGGATGCATATATGTGATACTTTTAGTTTAGATTATCGTTGTTCACTTGTTATAAGTGTTGAGCTGGAACTTTAGAGCACTTTGGGTGCGTTTAGAAACATGTAGTTATATAACTTGATCCATGTTTATGTAAGCGATGAATCAGTGGCATTGAATATTAGTATAGTGAAGGCAGCGGTACATTGTATATACCTTGTATACTGTGTACACCATGTATTCTGTATACACCGTGTATACTGTGTACACCATGTATTCTGTATACACCGTGTATATACCTGTGTATACACCATGTATATACCTGTGTATACACCGTGTATATACCTGTGTATACACCGTGTATATACCTGCGTATACACCGTGTATATACCTGTGTATACACCGTGTATATACCTGCGTATACACCGTGTATATACCTGCGTATACACCGTGTATATACCTTCGTATACACCATGTATATACTTGCGTATACACCGTGTATACACCGTGTATATACCTGCGTATACACCGTGTATATACCTGCGTATACACCGTGTATATACCTGCGTATACACCGTGTGTATACCTGCGTATACACCGTGTATATACCTGCGTATACACCGTGTATATACCTGCGTATACACCGTGTATATACCTGCGTATACACCGTGTATATACCTGCGTATACACCGTGTATATACCTGCGTATACACCGTGTATATACCTGCGTATACACCGTGTATATACCTGCGTATACACCGTGTATATACCTGCGTATACACCGTGTATATACCTGCGTATACACCGTGTATATACCTGCGTATACACCGTGTATATACCTGCGTATACACCGTGTATATACCTGCGTATACACCGTGTATATACCTGCGTATACACCGTGTATATACCTGCGTATACACCGTGTATATACCTGCGTATACACCGTCATACATGCTCTGAGTTTACTTTAAATTTTATTTCATACATTAAAATATGCATGAAGTTTTAAGCTGATAAGCTTGAAACCTACTAGACCACCCCACCACAAAATCAACTACTACAGTCAATACTCTAGTTCTTGGCACTTCCTTCACGATATATTCTAGATTAAAATTATTCTTAGAATGCACCTTATTTTTTAAATGTTTATGTGTCAAATATAAGTTATTTAAAATGCAGAATGTTGTTAATGTTAATTTATTTACCAAGTCTGGTGTTTATTATCTTTAAAAATATTTATAATTTACATTAATAATGTACTTTATGGTTTAATGAGTTCATGTTTAATTCTCAAATTATTTTTTGTGCTTATTTTCCTTAATTTTAAAGTTATTGAATTAATTTTTTGTTTGTTTTAACTAAGACTAAAACCTAATTTGTTTACACACACACACACACACACACACACACACACACACACACACACACACACACACACACACATATATATATATATATATATATATATATATATATATATATATATATATATATATATATATATAAGTTTAAGATCCATTGTTATTACTTGTTACAGCTGTACTGTCCAATCTTTTAGCAGGGTGATTAGTGACTTATGCGAGAATTATCTTGCGGAAATTAAATTGTCCTTGAGATAAGCCGAAGTTTGGGACTAATGCAATAAGTTATTGCATCCTGAAATGTGAAAAAACTCACTTGATAGGCGCTAAAAGTTACAGCCTTGCACATATGTTAGGCGTAAAAATAAATGAAGGAAACAGAGAGAAACAGCAGTCACAAGATTGGAACAACAAATAAATATATGGAGAGATGGGAAAGAAGTAATACAAAGTAGAAAAACAATTACTTCAACCCGTCACCACAAGTATAATTCACACTGCTGCGTAAAACAAGAATACTTATAAGAAGTAATATACAATAGATGGGAGAGTGCTGGAGACAATGACAGTAAGAAAACCTCAGCACGAGTGTCAGCTGAACTGGTCTCACTATCACCACTAACTAGTGTCAGCTGAACTGGTCTCACTATCACCACTAACTAGTGTCAGCTGAACTGGTCTATCACCACTAACTAGTGTCAGCTGAACTGGTCTCACTATCACCACTAACTAGTGTCAGCTGAACTGGTCTCACTATCACCACTAACTAGTGTCAGCTGAACTGGTCTCACTATCACCACTAACTAGTGTCAGCTGAACTAGTCTATCACCACTAACTAGTGTCAGCTGAACTGGTCTCACTATCACCACTAACTAGTGTCAGCTGAACTGGTCTATCACCACTAACTAGTGTCAGCTGAACTGGTCTATCACCACTAACTAGTGTCAGCTGAACTGGTCTCACTATCACCACTAACTAGTGTCAGCTGAACTGGTCTCACTATCACCACTAACTAGTGTCAGCTGAACTAGTCTATCACCACTAACTAGTGTCAGCTGAACTGGTCTCACTATCACCACTAACTAGTGTCAGCTGAACTGGTCTATCACCACTAACTAGTGTCAGCTGAACTGGTCTCACTATCACCACTAACTAGTGTCAGCTGAACTGGTCTCACTATCACCACTAACTAGTGTCAGCTGAACTGGTCTCACTATCACCACTAACTAGTGTCAGCTGAACTGGTCTCACTATCACCACTAACTAGTGTCAGCTGAACTGGTCTATCACCACTAACTAGTGTCAGCTGAACTGGTCTATCACCACTAACTAGTGTCAGCTGAACTGGTCTCACTATCACCACTAACTAGTGTCAGCTGAACTGGTCTCACTATCACCTCTAACTCAACTAACAATGTCACTACTTCAAAGCAATCTAAATATATTATATTTTTCTTTTTGCAACTATTCAAGGCCTAAAACAAAGATGAACAATAGTTCCTTTCATAAATGCCCCCCCCCCCTCACAGCAGCAAGTACATTGTCTGGAACTATTACAGAAACCCACATTAGAGATTTCTTAAAGTCTATATCCCAAAATATTATTTGTATAGATATAGAGTAAACGAGAAGCAGGGTGGTGTAGCTCTATGTGAAAGACTTTGTTGCACAAAACTTAAAATTGTCAAATGTTATAAAAATGCTTGGAAGAAAAATGAAGGACAAAAACCTAGTAGGTGTCTTCGTGTATTTACCACCATCAGGAACAGAAGAGGCAGTCACCGAACAAACAAACAAGGAAGATAGCATCAAATATTCTTCAGGAAAATTTCACCCTCTCAAATGTAAAATGAAAGATGATATACATGAACATTATACGAGAAATAATACCGGGACGTAGTCTAGTCCAACAAGCATTTACAAGAGAACTCTTAACACACTTAAAAAGTTTGTATTAAACCAAGAGATAATAGTATCTACTACTGTAAAAATGAAAAGCCAGATTTGATCTTCACAAACTATGAGGAACTAATATGACATATAACAATGTCAAATACAATAAATTCTGATCACAACCTCGTTGAGGTTCCACTCAGCATAAAATCATGATCACTTAAGACAAAGGTTCCAAGTCATTATCATTACTCCACTGGTACAGTCCCATACATCCCGCCTAGTAGATTAACTATCAAGAAGTCGATTAAATTAAGAATGTTTTCTTTCATGCTAGAGGCAAGAGGCCGACAAAACAAGTTTTTCCTGAACTTGATCCTCGAATAACAAACGTAAATAATAATAAAAAAACTGGTCAGATTTGCGACGTCCATGGATTCGTCAGTTATCATTGAGTAAAACTCAGTTTCTGATACAACTAACTGGCAACGAATGTTGTCTAACGTTATCAGTACTGCAAGCTAATGATTATTCAAAACAGATACTGTAACCAATTTTCTTTTTTGCGTTTTCTCCAAGAATGCATTTTACCATGTGGCTTACAAGAGGCAGGCAAGCATATATCTTCCATAACTGTGTGGCATTGCACTTTAGCTACAGTGTAGGTGATGATGTATGCAGCAGCTAGTAATGCAACCTTGCAAGACTCGGTGCCCGAATGTCACTCTAACAGTCATGCTTTTCACTAATTCTACCAGTTTACATTTTTAAACATAAAATGGTTTTTTTATTCATCTATTTGTATAGTTTATAGGTGGCGATGTTAAGGGCTTGAGACACTTGTTAGCGAGAATCTCATCACAAAATAATGTAAAAAAGACACATACAGCAAAAGATCTTTATTATTAGGATGTTCCTTATACATAAGGTTTCATCAAGTACACGATGCACTTGATAAAGATTCGTGTGGGTGAAACGTCGTACTGAAACGTTTATGTGTCATTTTACCACTTGTTGGCTACGCCATTCTTCAAACATACTGCATACTTCACCTTTCAGGCTCACCAGGTCATGTAAACCCCAGGCACATACAACTTTCCTTATACTACTTGCATTTTTACTTGTGTTCTCACTCTTCGACTCTGCCCCATTTATACCTAAGGTCTCCATGGTGTTGTGCCTCATCTTAATTCCTTCCATCCGTTCTTCCACGTTTCCTGTTTCCTCATTTCCATCTGTCCATTCATACACAAATAACCGGCACATAGAAGACTGAAACTAATGACGACGTTTCTGTCCGACCTGAATTATTAACTGGTCCAAGTTGGACCGAAACGTCGTCATAATTTCAGTCTCCTATGTGTGGGTTATGTGTGTATTGTTCCAGTCACGGTATTGTGCCTTTATATTCCTCCTGTCCCTCCATATCTCTGTCCCTCCACTTCTCTGTCCCTCCATATCTCTGTCCCTCCACTTCTCTGTCCCTCTACTTCTCTCTGATCCTCTTCACTGTTAGCGTGGACGTCGGTGTCTGCCTCTGCAGAAGATGATGTAACTAAACTGTTCTTCACTATTTTTAACCGGGAATCCATTTCAGGTGCCTGAACGTGTTTTGAACGGTCGCTGTCATGTATACTTATCAATATATGGAAACTCCTGATTTGTTTGTTTTATTACACCTTTATTGTAATCAGAAAATAAGAAAAGAACTAACTGGGCCCACAATCACATCTGAATATTTACATAATACATGACGGTAACAATTAGCGCGGCAGACCTCACTATGAATATTATTACATTTATAGGGAAGGCCTAAACACATGTGGGTCATAAAGTAACCGGGGAGAGGGGGTGAATGGGAGGCAATGTTCAATCCGAGGAAGGAAAGGTCAACTTCAATTCCTCGGAACAAGTAATTCTGGCAAACTGACCTCTTACCGTCATGGTGACACCGCCTCCGATTGCTCCACCTCACATTTATCATTTATCAGCCCCTTCTCTGAACATATCGACTCTAGGCTCAGGGACTGATTACCTCAAACTACTACTGACCTACCATTCTTCTCTGTAGTGGACTGAGGAAGCCACTGCCAGGAGAAACGTTTCCACAAAAAAGATACCCAGGCTGTGATGATCATATATGCCAACGGGCCGCTAACAGCAAAAGCCTGGTTGTCCAGGCAATCAACTAGAGAGCATGGCTAAAGGCTGGAATGATAGGGTAAAAAAAACTCCCAAAATCGGTTACATCAGCCTTATTAGAGTCCCACACCAAAGACCGATGAAATAGCAGCACATGATATATGAGGAGAAAGTATCTCCTGGGTCGAGTCATGGTTGACCAATAGGCAACAAAAATGGGTATCCGTACAACTGGTGTGCCACAAGGGTCAGTACTGGGACCCCTTATTATTCACAATCTTCATAACACAATATATTAGGGAATAAACAGCAACAAAACTCTGCTAATAATAATAAAATAGGCCGTTAGATAAATTATGATGAGGACACTTGAAAGTTACAATAAGACCTGGAGAGTATGATGAAAAAGGTATATAATACCGACAAGCTGAAAAGTAAGACACGTGCAACAGTTGGGGATTTTTATTGTGGACTGAAACGTTTCGCCTATGCAATAGGCTTCTTCAGTTAAATACAGAGGGAAATAAATTGGAGGTGTAATCAGCTGATGAACTGATTACACCTTAGTTCAGTATTACGCTTGTTGCCTCCAACTTATTCTCCTCTGTATTTGACTGAGAAAAAGACACTTATGTACAGTTCAGGGCATTTATTATAGGAAACGTTTTGCCACGAGTGACGAAACGTTTCCTCCAGCAAATGTACTGGTTTGGTAAGAGTTGTAGATGAGTGGACCAAACTCCCAGGTAGCGTCAACGACGCCCACCTGTGTAACTCTATAGGCTGCACGGAATTGAGTGAGCAAGTTTCGCCTACCTTGTAGGCGAAATGTTTCATCAATAAAGATACCCCTCTGCTGCACATGTGTCTTAATATTCACAGGAATATCGCCTTCCCTTGGAAACCTTTGTCCTTCCTCCCTGGAAAAGTATCAGCAGTCGTCCACGTTGCAATGTAAGCACAACTGCACAGCGGTGTCCCTAAGTATTTGCTAAACCTCAAAAAAAAAATATTCGATATATTTCCTCTGTTCTCGTGCTTTTCTATAATTTTCGTACTTTCATTACCCTTACTTTATCTTCTCCCTTCCAGTCCTTTAGCCTCACAAATCTGTAAATTATCAGTGATTTTTTTTTCTCTGCTGGTCTTACCAAATTTTCTTGCCAACCATCACTAATTATCTTTGTCTCTCAACCTTTCGCAGTTTGTGTGACCGTGTACTCACCTAGTATTGTTCGTAAGAGTTAATTATGGAGTACGTGGCTCCGTGTGTGTACTCGCCTAGTATTGTTCGTGAGAGTTAATTATGGAGTACATGGCTCCGTGTGTGTACTCACCTAGTATTGTTTGTGAGAGTTAATTATGGAGTACGTAGCTCCGTGTGTGTACTCGCCTAGTATTGTTCGTGAGAGTTAATTATGGAGTACATGGCTCCGTGTATGTACTCACCTAGTATTGTTCGTGAGAGTTAATTATGGAGTACGTAGCTCCGTGTGTGTACTCGCCTAGTATTGTTCGTGAGAGTTAATTATGGAGTACATGGCTCCGTGTGTGTACTCACCTAGTATTGTTCGTGAGAGTTAATTATGGAGTACGTGGCTCCGTGTGTACTCGCCTAGTATTGTTCGTGAGAGTTAATTATGGAGTACATGGCTCCGTGTGTGTACTCACCTAGTATTGTTCGTAAGAGTTAATTATGGAGTACATGGCTCCGTGTGTGTACTCACCTAGTATTGTTCGTGAGAGTTAATTATGGAGTACGTGGCTCCGTGTCTGTACTCGCCTAGTATTGTTCGTAAGAGTTAATTATGGAATACGTAACTCCGCGTGTGTACTCACCTATATGTGGTTGCAGGGGTCGATGCACAGCTCCTGGTCCCGCGTCTTCGCTGGTCGCTACTAGGTCCACTCTCCCGGCTCCAAGAGCCTCATCGTACTTCTTTGTGAGTACTCACCTATTTGTGGGTGCAGGGGTCGAATCGTAGCTCGTGTGTGTACTCACCTAGTTGTGGTTGCAGGGGTCGATTCATAGCTCCTGGCCCCGCCTCTTCACTGGCCGCTACTGGGTCACTCTCCCTGCGCCATGAGCTTTATCATACCTCTTCTTAAAGCTATGTAGGGAGCCTGCCTCCACTACATCACTTCCTAAACTATTCCACTTCCCGACCACTCTGTGACTGAAGAAATACTTCCTAACATCTCTGTGATTCATCTGAGTCTTCAACTTCCAACTGTGGTGTGTGTGTGTGTGTGTGTGTGTGTGTGTGTGTGTGTGCACATCTTTACACACCTAAATGTTTATACTCCGTCCTTCAGCAATGAATGCGCCATAAATTATTGTGTGGTCGTTTAGTGGAAGGTGGAGCGTAGTGAAGCAACGAGCGTAAACAACCCCTTCAATCAATAATTCAACAACCTCTCTGGAATAACTCAACTAAAGTATTGCAATGATTTAACTTATGTAGTGGAATGATTTAACTCGCCTAGTGGAATAATTTAGCTCATGTAGTGGAATAATTTAGCTCGTGTAGTGGAATAATTTAGCTCATGTAGTGGAATAATTTAGCTCATGTAGTGGAATAATTTAGCTCATATAGTGGAATAATTTAGCTCATGTAGTGGAATAATTTAACTAATGTAGTGGAATAATTTAACTCACGTACTGGGGTGAACCCGGATGATTATATAGCAAGGAGAGTGCCTAGTTAGCAGAAATTTGAAGCCAATTTAGCGGTACATAGGGTCGCAATAAACAGAATTCTTGGCTTCATATCAAGAAACATAAATAATAATGGCCAGGTTGTACTTCAGCTTTGTGTATCCTTGGTAAGGCCTCATTTAGATTATGCTGCGCGGTTCTGGTCTTAATATTTTTGAGTGCACATAAATGCGCTGGAAAACCTACAGAGAAGGCTGACGAAGTTGGTCCCCCCGGTATCAGAAATCTTTCCTACGAAAAGAGGCTGAGGGCACTGACGTTGTACTCTAGAAAGACATAAACCTAGGAATATATGACTGACGTGTACTGTGATGGTGTGCAGTGACTGTGATGGTGTACAACATTTAAATTACTGGGGACGCCACAAAATACTATGTAGTCACTGGAACGGAGCTTGAGGGCCTGATCCCAAATCTGCACACTGCCATAACAACATACTGGATTGAGAGATATTGGCGAATGTGTGAAATAAACCCATAGGAGCCGTGGATACAATAAAAAGAACATTGTATATCAACATCAGTGGTCCCATACTGTTAAACACTTTACCTACCACAAGATATCAGAAAGATTGCCGGAACAAGTGTAGAAGTAGCTTTCAAGAGGAAATTGGATATGTACCTTCGCCTAGTGCCAGATCAACCAAGCTGTGATGATCAGGTTGGTCAGGCAAGCACCAAACAAGCCTGACCCAAGGCCGGGCTGCGAAAGTAGGCAAAACTCGCGAAACCCATCAAAGGTAAGGTATAAATTACCGAATGCTGACGAAGTGATGTTTGTGTGACGTGAAGGTAACTTCTACAACAACTCTCACACCAAGGATTACGACCTTAACTCTGGCAACTTTACTACCTATTTCTACTCAAATTAACATTAAATACATTATTATTACTATTATTATGATAGTCCCAAGTCAGGTTACTCGTCCACACTCCTCAGGTAGTCTCTTGTCCATAATCTGCAGCAAGAAAACTCGGGGCCTTACTTTCTTTTTTATCGTTATTAAAGTAATTCCATGAGATTGAAACTAAGTGATTTGTGATCGCTTTCTCCAAGCTCTTCATTAATTTCCAGATTATTTATCAGAGAACCCTTGTTTACCAGAACCAAGTCCAGCAAGTTCTTTTTTTCTAATAGGTTCTGACACAAACTGTTTTAAAAAGCAGTTCTACCAATTTGACTAAAGATAAAATCTCTTGTTAACACTACATTTTCGTTTTAAGATACCTTAACAACTTCGTTCTCAAGTTTTACCCAGATCACTCACTAGGTTTGGGGGTCTGTAGATCACATATAAGATTAGCTTATCATGTCCTGCGAGAAACTGAAGCCAAGTAGATTCCGTTCCTGTCTCTTCCACCTTTCATTTTCGTTCCTGATGAAACGGCTTAACATTTTCCCTAACATACATTGCAACTCCGCCTGCTCTTCTTTTTGAAGTATGAGACACTTACCTGGAGTTTACCTGGAGAGGGTTTGTGCAACATTTGGGAAGTTTTACCGTGGAAAAGTTTCTTCAGTCAGTGGCTTCTCCAGTCCAATACAGAGACGATGTCTTCAGTCCACTTATCTTAAGATTGTTGAACTGAACACATCGACTCCAGCTGAGGGACAGATTACCTCTAACTCCTCATCTTCCACGGTTCTTCTTTGTATTAGACTAAAGAAGCCTCTGGCTGGCAAAATGTTTCCACAATAAAAATTCCCATATCTTGCACAAGCGTCTCATGCTTCAAAATTAAAAGTTTTCTAAACTTTTTACATCATATCTTTTCCTGTGTGAAATAATTTATACCCTCGTGTGTGGCAATCAGCAGGCATGTCCCTATCTTTCATACTGAACTAGATTAGTTGTTTCATTAATACCTGTTTCTTACACATACAGACTCTCTTAGTTCATCTATTTTATTATTTGCACACTCATTTTTTTCATATTTATTAAGGGAGTTTTTGCTTAGCTTTTTTTCCCGACTCGTTTTGTTTGTAAACCAATATTCCTGTATTTATTAATGACTTATACCCCCTGAGAAGCGCTAAATCTGTACGGGTCATAGAGCATCTACGGAATAGGAGGCAATCATATTCGAGCCAAGACAGAGGGAGGTAGCCCTATCTGCTCGGTTAAAGAACCCTTTACCTCCACAAAGGCACCTAGGGCCAGCACATCATGAACATAGCGCTATATTAAGGTTATGCTAGGCTTCAGTACACACATCGTCTCTAAGGTAACTAAACAACACAAATGTGTGTGCGTGCACATGTTGACTATTCTATGAATGTTTAACCTCTCACTCTTTTTATATTCACATTTATACACGATCACAATGAATATTTATACATAACTCACCAGACCTGACGCCATTAAAGTGATCTCGACCAATCATGTGATCCCAACCTATGACATTTTAATATTCTGCAAGAAGCGCTAAACAAGTACGAGTGATACAACGTCTGAACCGAGCAGGGAGAAGGTGGCTCCAATTCTTTGTATCAAGATCCCTTCACCACTAATCTAAAATTCACTTAAATTTTAAATTAACCTTAGCCAAATTTTGCCTTAGTAAGGATGTTCTAGACATTATCCTAGCCAAACCTAAATAAAATATAACCTATCATAATTCTAATTATCTATTTATAATGCCAACCTTAGCTAAATTATATAATAAAACCAATCATAATTCTGATTGAGCCTATACCTACACATGTCATTATTATTAGCAGCAGTAGTAGTAGCGTTAGTAGTAATAGCGGTCGTAGTAATAGTGTAGTAGTAGTAATAGTAATGATAGTAGTAACAATAGTAGTAGAAGTAATAGTAGTAGTTGTGGAAAGTTTTTGCATAATTTCCTAAATGTAGAACATATCAATGAATAATATAATAATTGTGTAATAAAATATGATGCTGATTTGGCCCTTTCGAAAAATTTCGAGTGGGGGGGGAGAGAACAGCTGCAGTGACGCTGGGGGGGGACGCCATATTGAATTTAATGTGTGACCACTGGAGCGAGTTGTGCAATGTAATCAGGCGTTCTCGAAGGTCAATTGGGGTTTTTCGGCCTGAATTTGTAATTAGGAACCTGTGTTAATGTCCCCTGCTGAATAATTGGGACAGGAAATTTGCGGGACCTCAATAATTACGTGTGGAGGACGGAAAAATAGAGGACTTCAATGAATACTTCCCAACAGTAGTTTTTGCGTTGGCCATCGTAAATCCTAGCTGTCAGGGTATAGTTAGGGTGTGTTCCATCAGCATTAAGTGTCTTCCTGTGACAAATGGTAAGTTAATGTGTATAAAATTTATTGTTCTAATGATAGTTAGGAGGAAACCTTCCCTAGTCTCTGTAATTATATTCTGTGTACCCAGAAAGCCTAATCATATACAGTCTACACAACTTTAATTTACCAGAGTAGCTGGTTTTAATAATATAATTATTAATTTAATGTCAGGTCAAGCTTTTTGTGAGAGAGGAAGTGACAGTTCGGCGACCTGCTGTGACTTAAGTCCCTCTTACCTCACCCAAATTACTTGCAGGTAATAATTCAGGTAATGCCCTGTAAATTTTATGCAGGTGATTTGCACACATAATAATAATATGTAATGATAATAATTCATAGTAGTAGTATATTAGTGTAATCAACAAAAAGCCGCAGTACGAGTGATCCCCACAACTCACTATACACAATATTCACTCTTACTACTGTGAATCCTATATATACAGAACATTAAATTCTAATATTAATCCCGACCTGAAGCAGTTTCTTGATAGTTGCAACAGGATCCACAGACATAATACTAGGCACAAAAATCTCTATGACATACCCGGCGTCCGGGTAAATCTCTGTAAAAAATCCATGTGCATAAAAGGACCCAAAATCTGGAACTCTCTGCCGGAAATCTCCAGAGCCATTGCTTCATCCGGCATCTTCAAAACTACAGTTAAAAAAACACCTTCTCTCCCTAACATATCCCAGTAGCTAAATGTGAAAACTATATATATATATCCATATTCGCATTGTCACTAACCTATGGAAAAAAACAATATAATCTTATTCTTAATATCTGTAATCCTCACAACCATTAAAACATTGAATGCGTTCACATTATGTTAATATGCTATGTCTAGTTTATAAGTAGTGTGTAAGCATTAGTATTATTCTAATCACATTGTATACTATGCAAAGAAATAAAAAAAAATAATTTAAAAGTAATAATCATTGACACGCACTAAACCAGTTAATCATATAGCGCATGGGAGGAATGAGAGATAATCAGGTTTAATTCAAGTAATGGGAGAGTAGCACAACTCTCTGAATGAATAACCTTTTACCAGGTATACCAACACCTCAACATCATACCAACACCTCAACATCATACCAGCACCTCAACATCATACCAACACCTCAACATCATACCAGCACTACATCATACCAACACCTCAACATCATACCAACATCTCAACATCATACCAGCACCTCAACATCATACCAGCACTTCAACATCATACCAGCACCTCAACATCATACCAGCACCTCAACATCATACCAGCACCTCAACATCATACCAGCACCTCAACATCATACCAGCACCTCAACATCATACCAGCACTTCAACATCATACCAGCACCTCAACATCATACCAGCACTTCAACATCATACCAGCACCTCAACATCATACCAGCACTTCAACATCATACCAACACCTCAACATCATACCAGCACCTCAACATCATACCAGCACCTCAACATCATACCAGCACTTCAACATCATACCAGCACCTCAACATCATACCAGCACTTCAACATCATACCAGCACTTCAACATCATACCAGCACCTCAACATCATACCAGCACTTCAACATCATACCAGCACCTCAACATCATACCAGCACCTCAACATCATACCAGCACTTCAACATCATACCAGCACCTCAACATCATACCAGCACTTCAACATCATACCAGCACCTCAACATACCAGCACCTCAACATCATACCAGCACTTCAACATCATACCAGCACTTCAACATCATACCAGCACCTCAACATCATACCAACACCTCAACATCATACCAGCACCTCAACATCATACCAGCACCTCAACATCATACCAGCACTTCAACATCATACCAACATCTCAACATCATACCAGCACCTCAACATCATACCAGCACCTCAACATCATACCAGCACCTCAACATCATACCAGCACCTCAACATCATACCAGTACCTCAACATCATACCAGCACCTCAACATCATACCAGCACCTCAACATCATACCAGCACCTCAACATCATACCAGCACCTCAACATCATACCAGTACCTCAACATCATACCAGCACCTCAACATCATACCAGTACCTCAACATCATACCAGTACCTCAACATCATACCAGCACCTCAACATCATACCAGCACCTCAACATCATACCAACACCTCAACATCATACCAGCACCTCAACATCATACCAGTACCTCAACATCATACCAGTACCTCAACATCATACCAGCACCTCAACATCATACCAGCACCTCAACATCATACCAACACCTCAACATCATACCAGCACCTCAACATCATACCAGCACCTCAACATCATACCAGTACCTCAACATCATACCAGCACCTCAACATCATACCAGTACCTCAACATCATACCAGTACCTCAACATCATACCAGCACCTCAACATCATACCAGCACCTCAACATCATACCAACACCTCAACATCATACCAGCACCTCAACATCATACCAACACCTCAACATCATACCAGTACCTCAACATCACCTCTGAAGGATAGCATCTGAACTCTGCAAACGTATCCTAGCCTGGCATAAATAATCAAACTTACCATAAACCTACTATACGTCTGCATCTCCAAGTTCTAAGATATTCATCTGCATCTAGAATATGTGATTTAGACTAGCAGGTCTGTATTATATATCAGGGATGTGATTCAGCCAGAACTTATGCTTTAGACGAGCAGGTCTACCGGAGTTATAATAATTTTCCTACCTCTTTCTACTGGTGGCTTTAATTATTAATGCTGGACATATGTCTTCGTACATTGTCAACACTGTATTAATTACATTTAAAAAACGCTAGTAGTTGTAATATTTATTGAGAAACGTAGTGACCTAGCCATACGCGAGGTATGAAAAAGTGGACCAATAAATACAACGAAATAGTGTAAGCGAAAGGTCGTTTAAATAACATACTTCAATTCACTAATCTATGCAAATTGCATGCCTTACCACAGGCAGACTGAAGACTGACAAGATAGATTGTCTTATTGTACCTATATAGGTTGAGTATGATAATGGTATACAGTCCCAACAAGTTGATAAGTAAGACACATGATCACAAAGAGCTAGTATAGTATAATGAGTTTAAATCACGGAGAAAAATGAGTGGAATGAATGTTCATTTCGCTTTAATTTTCTTCCATTGTCTACATGGAAAGAAATGGAAGCTATAATAACTCAGGAAGACCCATGAAAAATGAGTGGCTTATTTCTGTTTAGGTCTTTGGGTCCTCTCTCCTAGGATGGACACAACAGCCGACTAACAGCCAGGTACTTATTTACTGCTAGGTGAACCGGTGCCGCAGGTGAACCGGTGCCGCAGGTGAACCGGTGCCGCAGGTGAACCGGTGCCCCAGGTGAACCTGTGCCCCAGGTGCTGAACACTTACATTTTGTCACGCACTTATGGAAAATATCAGCTGTTCATGAACAACTGTCAAATATATTACCTGTCTTCGGGACGTTCACTAAACAAGGAGCTCGGGGTTAATGCTCGACTTGAGGAAACTCGGTAAGGTCAAAAAATTAGGAATGCAATACCAGAGCTCAGAGGAATGCACAATGGGGAGAAATGGAAGAGAAGATCCTGACCTATTCTTTAGTCTTAGATGGTAGAAATATTAAATGAAGATGAGATGGTGAGCCAAACTCCTTACACAGCTTTAAGAACAGGCATGAGCGAGACTGCTAGGTCAGAAGCAGTCTCAGATCCTGAAAGTACAACTGGCTAAGTACACAAAAAATTACTACATCGGAGGAGACATTTTGATTTTTGTATATAACAAAAATCTATTGTGTAACGAGGAAATTTTTTAACATTAAAATATTACCAGTGGGGGTCCCATAAGGCTCGATACTACATTATTATATTCACGTAGGAGCGCTAAACCCGTAAGTCATATAGTGCTTGGGGATATGGGTGACAGGCAGGTTTGATCTAAGGAAGGGGCGGACAGGTCCCATTCCTTGGATCAAAGCCTTTCACTGAACTTAAGGAACTTCCCTTCGAGAGGCCACGGGGAAGGCTCAGTACTAATCCTGTAATTGTATTAACTTATTAAACATGTTACAGAAGCAATAAATAATTGCATTACCATGTCTGCAGATAATGCAAAACAAAGAAATGGCTATAAACCCATACAAGATTACCATGATACATTGAGCTAGTGATGATAAACAATAATAGAGGGATTTAATGTTGATGAGAGAAAACGAAAAAAAACTCAGGAAGCTTATCGACTAACAAGGCTATACACTAATTCACAACAACAGAACTCTGGTAACTTATCGACTAACTAGGCTATACACTAATTCACAACAACAGAACTCTGGTAACTTATCGACTAACTAGGCTATACACTAATTCACGACAACAGAACTCTGGTAACTTATCGACTAACTAGGCTATACACTAATTCACGACAACAGAACTCTGGTAACTTATCGACTAACTAGGCTATACACTAATTCACAACAACAGAACTCTGGTAACTTATCGACTAACTAGGCTATACACTAATTCACGACAACAGAACTCTGGTAACTTATCGACTAACTAGGCCACGAAAACATCAAAGGTGTTCAAAATGTTATTCACAATGTACGTGTAACCTAAATTAGAATATGCAGGTGTATGGCGTGAATAATGGCTGCTCATACTCAACCCATCATATGTAATGAAAATGAACAATGTAAAAAGATAAGAGAAATTGTACCTCATGGGAGATGAAGAAATCATGGACCTTGGACAGAATTGGGTTTTGAAAAGAGCTGAGAGAGAATAAGAGCTTTTAGTTTGTACATCCAACGATCTGTTGGAGTGTGAGCAGGGTAACATTTTGTGAAGGGATTCAGGGAAACCAGTTAATTGATTTAGTTGGACTTGAGTCCTGGAAATGGTAAGTACAATGCCTGCACTTTAAAGGAGGGGTCTGGGATAGTGACAGCTGGGAGGGACTATTCTCAGCTGTCGTATCTGAGCGCCTCTGCAAAGATAGTGATTATGTATGAGTGTGGTGAAAGTGTTGAATGAAAGTATGATAATGAAAGTATTTTCTTTTTGGGAATTTTTTTTCTTTTTGGGTCACCCTGCCTCGGTGGGAGACGGCCGACTTGTTGAAAAAAAAAATCAACGGTGTAAAACAAAAAACCTAGGTGTTAACATTATACCAAACCCACATTGAGAGAAACACAAAAACCCAATACCATCAACAACGAGTGCCAAACTGGCAAGCACAAGAATGTCATTCAGAAATATACATAAAGAAGAGTTTAGGCTGACAGTCAACAAATTTCCAACATGGAACATGGAACCCACACCTAATACACGTCAAGATTTAAATGGTCCAAAAGTTTGCCACAAGTCTAATACCGAAAATGAGGAACAAAAGTTACGAAGATTGTAGGAACTTGAAATCACAACGTTAAATAAGAGAATGAGAGGACATGATCACAATAAACAAAACACTCAAGAGGAATAGACAACCTACACGCAGACACTTTAACAGCAATTATACGGCGCCTGAAAAATTAAGTCAATAATTGTTGTGCACCCCATATCCATTCTGTGGACGGTAGCACAAGAAAATATGGATACACAAAAGGCCTAGAAACTAGGCGTCAAAAGGCTTAGCAGGAGTACATCTTGTTTTATGAATAGGTATGATAGGGCTCAAGCACGAAGGAACAGCAGTCAGCGGAGATGCGGGGCCAGGAGCTGAAACTCGACCCTTGCAACCACGATTAGGGAAGTACAAGCCAGCAAGCAGGTGCACAGGCCAGGAAGCATGTGCGCAGGGCAGTGAAGAAAGCAGTAGTGGTCATATGATGAGCCATTCAGAAGGTGCAGGGAGGCCGAGGTGAACACGACTGACCACCACCAGTGATCACTTCTACTGCCTCGCTCACCACCAGTGATCACTTCTACTGCCTGGCTCACCACCAGTGATCACTTCTACTGCCTGGCTCACCTGCATGCATCACCCACCTTCCTAACACCACACATCATGGCAGTCCATGTAAGTCACACTTTTGGGAGTACATCAAAATATTAAGATTTTCGTATTATTGATAGCTGCGTGGCCTTGTGGTCAGTAATTTTTAAACTATTCTTAGTTAATCGTTATTCCTCAAGGCACCACTGTAAGATCCTTACGGGTTTAGCGCTTCCCTTGAATATAATACTGTAATAATATGCTTATACAGTACACGAGGTGTGAGAGATACATGTCTAGTACATATTGTTACATGGTTATCACTGATTATAATGCGAAAATCTCATCCAGCTCTTCCGAGCTGGGGCGCGTGCCCAGAATACAGCATGCATTACCCCTCTGAACAGCAGCGCTGAGTCGCTGGAACAGAAAACTAGCTGCCCTGGGATCCCTAGTTATCCTGTTGAGTCTTTTGCCCAGCTCCTTGAGGAACTTAGATGCACTCTTTTCCCATGAGCCAAGGGTCTCTGACCCGATGGGAACAAACATATAATGATGGGCAAGTTCTCCATATTTTCTCGACTTCTGGGACTCCCTGAAGGTGGCATTTGCCCCTCCTTCCTTCCTGGTGTATTGGAGATAGGTATCAGCCAAGGTAGATGCACATGTGTAGTCCCACACCACCTGCTTGCCGTCTGTCCAGGCTTGAAGGGTGATACTATCTGGACGCTTTTGGCTGCCATCAGATTTGCATAGTTGGGGTGGTTCCCTTACTGCTGGGCATCCGGCTGTTGTGAGGCTCCTCTTGATAATGTTATTAACCTCTTCATGTCTTGCAATCTTTCCCTCGGATTTACGACACACAAGACCATGGTACCCGAATCGGTCTGCTGCTTCACTGCCACAAATACACCTGTATTCGGCGAGAATAGGGGCGGCAAGTCGAAGGGCAACACCAATGCGGATGGTCTGTGGGTCGAGGCGTGTGCCAAGGCTGGAGTTGGGAACAGCCAACAGAAAGTCCCCTGCATGAGGAGCTCTCACTGCAAGGAGGCGGGCTCCATGCTTCCCTGACACACTCTGAAGCATTGCTGAGGCTATATTCTCTACTATTGGGCCATCCCAGTGCGACTGTTTATAGTTGTTGGAGGAAGCAGGCCTGGTTTCAGAGCCTGTTAGATTATCCCAGATCCTGACTCCATCAACGAACTTTTGGTCATGGATTCCAATCGTGTCCCTAAGATGTTCAGGAATAATTGCTGCTATATGCTTTATATTTTATTCTGATTATTAACCCACATTATTATTATTATTATTAACCCACAGAGTTAGTAAACCATATAGGTAGTACCGGGGGCCTTTGAGCCACTTCCCCAGGATGCCAGGAGTTTACCTGGAGAGGGTTTCGGGGGTAAACGCCGACGCGGCTCGGTCTGTGACCAGGCCTCATGGTGGATCAGGGTCTGATCAACCAGGCTGTTACTGCTGGCCGCACGCAAACTGACGTACGAACCACAGCCCGGTTGGTCAGGTGCTGACTTTAGGTGCCTGTCCAGTGTCTTCTTGAAGACAGCCACCCACAACAGTCATCTAGCACCCACGTACCTACTAACTGCTTGGTGTATATATATGGTGTAGAATATGTATGTATGGTATAGAATATGTATGTATGGTATAGAATATGTATGCATGGTATAGAATATGTATGTATGGTATAGAATATGTATGTATGGTATAGAATATGTATGTATGGTATAGAATATGTATGTATGGTATAGAATATGTATGGTATAGAATATGTATGGTATAGAATATGTATGGTATAGAATATGTATGGTATAGAATATGTATGGTATAGAATATGTATGGTATAGAATACCGATAAGATAAAGAATTAGATACATGGGTAACATTGGGTATCAATAAATTGTTGACGTTACGCCATCCAGTGGCTTTATCAATACAATACATGGACATAATGTGAAGACTAAAAGTATTTACAGAAGACGAGGATGGCAAAACTTCTACAAATTATAAATACCCAATTGTTGCTCATGTCTTAATTTTTCAACTGGTAGGTGGACACGAGGAACAGATGTGAGGCGGAGCTACCACTTGAGCCATGAGTCACCTACGAGGATGTAGGGATCAACAGCTGGACAATGTACAATGTTTGGTGTTTGTAGATTAACTTTAGCTCTGGTCTCGATTCTATTTTTCTAGTAAAAGCATGTATAGTAATTACTACTTCTTCTCCTAAGTTCCCTGTTTTTCTGTCCTTGTATTCTTTGACTTAGACTCATTACAGTCTCATGAAATCGTAATAACACGACTGCAAACAAATCACAAAACGGGCGGGGGTTTGAACCCATGGCGAGTGAATCATAAAACTCACAGGCCGAGTGGTTAGCGCACTGGCCTGTGATTTGATTTTACTACACTGTATTGTACACCGTCGGCTCCTTCTCTTCATATTGTCTTTCTTCCTTGCTGGTACAAATTTGTGCCTTCCTTGCATATCTTCAGTAGCCTCTCTTGTCATCTTGCGAACTGTCAAGTTTCCATTTCTATTACTGAATCTCATTTAGGAACTCTCATTCCTGTGAAATTATTTATCCATAGTCTAACTTTTCTTGCATCTGTTAGCTCTGGTGTTTGCCTGGTTGACCAGGCAAACACCAGACGAGCCTGACCTATGGCCGGGCTCCTGGAGTAGAAAAATCTCTCGGAACTCATCAAAGGTATATCAAAGGTATGCTTCTCTTCACCTTGTAGACGAAAAAAAACGCAGAACCATGTGGTCACTGACTAATAAAGGTTTCACCTATTCGATTCTCATCTATGTCTATTGTGCTTAGAGAAAAGACCAGATTCAGTCTTGCTGGTTCATTCTCAATGAAAATCATTGTCAAATATATATTAGCTTATTAAGGCTTTCAATAGTGCCTTCTCTATCCATTACTAGTTTGATTTAATCAACAAGTAAAAGAAACAACAAAAACGAGACGAGATAAGCTGGGAAGACTAAATGTGGTTTTCACCCTAAACTAATACGACTAAATTAACCTCCTCAAACAAAATTAGGCGAATACTCACACACAGTAGTGTGCAAAGTTAGACAGCACTACAGAGACGAGAGATACGTTAGATTAAATTAAGGAGACTTGGAAAGCATCCTCACATCAGAGTGTAGAAACTAACATCAGAGTGTAGAAACTAACATCAGAAATTGTAGAAACTAACATCAGAAATTGTAGAAACTAACATCAGAGTAAAGAAACTAACATTAAGAGTGAGGAAACTAACATCAAAGAGTGAGGAAACTAACATCATGGCGAAGAAACTAACATCAGAGTAAGGAAACTAACATCAGAGGGAGGAAACTAACATCAGAGTGAGGAAACTAACATCAGAGTGAAGAAACTAACATCAGAGTGAAGAAACTACTCGGTAAACTGCATAAATCATCATCAATGCGAGTTAATAACTTAATCTTCACGGGTTCTGACAGAAGGAGCAGAAACATTTTGTGCACTAATAACAATAATCTTGACCAGGTTACTGGAAACTTGACAACTACCAGAAATACAGAAAACAGCTGATGTACATAATACAAATATTCCAGCAAGAGGACAAGTAAATAGCGTTTAAGTACACACCTGTATCTTTGACAGGTTAATAGAGAAGACAACCAGAAGGAGAATGGTGGTACACTTGAACAGAGGATTCGTATTAGACAATACTAGCAAGGGTGACAGATATAAGCAGGAAAAAAAATGTGGATTACATGAGCCTGGGTTGTAAGATGGCATTCGATTCCGCATCAACAAACGACTGATCCACAAACACTCGTAGAACAGGCAGGAGTAAAGCAAAAAAGTATCACGGTGGGCCAGTCAAACAAAAACCTTGTGAAACTCATCAAGGAACGGGTGGGGTTTGAACCCATGGCGAGTAAGAAAACTCATTCGCCATGGGTTCAAACCCATGGCGATCGCAGCTCATTTCCAGCAGCAGGTAATTTGTTTAAGTAACAGGAGAATGAATAATGCAGTTCGTAGATGATGAGTGTGAGTGACTGTGTCCCATGGGAACACGGTGTGGGGGAAGATGTCTGAAGAAAGAGCTGTGGGGGAAGATGTCTGAAGAAAGAGCTGTGGGGGAAGATGTCTGAAGAAAGAGCTGTGGGGGAAGATGTTTGTGAGAGAGGTGGGGGAAAGGTGTTTGAGAAGAGAGGTGGGGAGATGGAAATGTGGGGGAAGATGTTTGAGAAGATATGGGAAGACGGAGGTGCGAAAGGGGAGAAAAAGGAAGTGTGTAGGAGGTATGAGGAGGGAGGTGTAAGGAGGGAGATGATGGAGGTGTAAGGAGG
Source organism: Cherax destructor (assembly GCA_009830355.1). Classification (NCBI taxonomy): domain Eukaryota; kingdom Metazoa; phylum Arthropoda; class Malacostraca; order Decapoda; family Parastacidae; genus Cherax; species Cherax destructor. Next base: position 102,978 of record WNWK01001081.1, on the reverse strand, counting down.
GAGATGACGGAGGTGTAAGGAAAGCAGTGATGGAGGTGTAAAGAGGGAGATGATGGAGGTGTAAGGAGGGAGATGATGGAGGTGTAAGGAGGGAGATGATGGAAGTGTAAGGAGGGAGATGATGGAGGTGTAAGAAGGGAGGTGTAAGGAGGAAGTGAGGGAGGTGTAAGGAGGGAGTGAGGGAGGTGTAAGGAGGGGGGTGAGGGAGGTATGAGGAGGGAGGTGAGGGGGGATGAGTAAGAGAACAATAAACAAACATAATCCTTTATTACAATACAGTGCTAAACTGAAGTGAGTCATGAGATGAACATACATGAGAGCAGTAATGTGGAGTGAGTTATGAGGGATTAATAATGTGTGTTGTGCTGGTGTCACCCTGGGAGAAAGAAGTAATAACACGTGTACAGTTGCAGAGGCGGTAATTAACTTTGGTACCGGAATGTGGGATACCTTACTCACATACTCTGAAATTGGGTACTCAACACTGGTATTGCAAAGTCCAGTATTAACCTCATAAAACTGCTGTGTGTTAGTCTTGTTGAGATTTCTACATCCTAGTTCATCAATGATGTATACATGTTGCTGACGCGATTACGTACATGCTATTGACATAATAACGTACAAGCTACTGACGTTATAATGTACATGTTACTGACGTGATAACTTACTTGCTGCTGACGTAATAACGTACACGTTGCTGATGTATAACGTACATGCTGCTGACGTAATACTGTTTCTAAGTCCTAGGAGACACAATAGGAGAGGAAGTAAGATGTTATGTAAACTTTCTTGATATTATTATCACCAAAGGAATGATGTAAGAAAAGTCAAGAACTATACATCTACTGGGATCCTTGGGTGCTCTCCTTCAGGATGCTACCCAGGTTCCTGTAGTGAGACACACTGCAACCGAACCTGTTAGAATGACGTTTTGCCATAAATGGACATCATCGAGTTTACTTGATAAAGTCCAGCCATAGGCGAAGTGTCGTAATAAAGGTTTCACTGTACACACTGTAATGTCTTTCACACTACTTATCGGTTTTGGCAATCGTTCCTCCAGCCAGGTACCTAGTAAATGCTAGGTGAAGGGCAGCAGGTCTAAGAAGACTTGCCCACACGTCTCACCTCGGCTCCTGTGTTGGGTACTCGCCTTGATCAGTAAGACACATGTGCAGTGGCAGGCCTACATTTTTGGGGCCCTGAAGTTTGAACTGTTATGGGGGCCCCTTCGCAACCCCTTCTCATACAGCAGACCCAAAATTTTTAAGCAATGTGGACTAAAGTCGCTTCTGGGGCTCCTCCGGGATCAGGGGCCCTGAAGTTTAAGCTTCATTAGTTTCATGGTAGAGCCGCTCCCCCTGCACATGTGCAACAACTGGGTATCTTCATTGTTGATCGAACGTTTCGCCTACACAGTAGGCTTCTTCAGGTTGATGTACTGATTAAATCATCATTTCTACCACGCCAGCTGCCTCTATACTTGACTCAAAACGCATACTGTGTAGGCGAATAGTTTCAAATCAAGAATAAAAACACCCAACTGTTGCACCTGTGTCTTACTCGTCAACTTGTTATTATATACTATTTTCAAAGTACTCATTTTAACATCCACACAACATCATAAAACATAATAACAGTGATAATTACTATAAAAAAACATTTATCTTAAATAATTGCTGCAGGTGTCAAGTTTTTCTTTGAACGACCCAAAATGGATTGCACAACCATGGGCTTATCCATGTAAATTATCATTGTATACATTATAATTTACATTGTGATTCATGGATAATAATGATATATTAATTTACTCAACTCTTGCACAGGTGGTGTTAGTGGCGGTGACTGCAGCTGCCCTGATCCTGCCTTCACACGCAGGTAAATATATTCTTACCTCTTGTTGTCACCTAAATTTTCACATATTGGCCTCACCTAACGTGTTATCTAACCTAATTTCATCTCTTGCATTTCATCAAGCTGTTCAACGAGGCCTCTTAAAGTGAGACACTTTTGAGACTCACATGTTTGTTTGAGGTACACGACTTATACATGTCGTGCCATTATGCCGAACCAGTGAGTTTGGCCTATTAGGCACGACACACACGCATATATTATATATATATATATATATATATATATATATATATATATATATATATATATATATATATATATATATATATATATTATCAAACCAATTCTCCCGGGAATTTATAAAACTGTTTTGTGTACTGACTTCATGCACTTGCTATGCTCTAAATAATTTAGCGTTAGTCATTAAGTTTATTTAGGGTCCTTGAGATTCTTGGGTTTAAACCAGTATTTCTATTCAGTTATTTTAATTTTTTAAGGTTATTTAAAAAGCTAATAGCACTTAGCCCAATAATTAATGCCTAATAGCCAAAGTACGTAATTTTTAAATCAGTTTTGTAAAGCCGTTCAGGAGACCTATAGTATTATTTAAAATACAACAGCCCTATACACATATAAAATTAAGGTTAACACAGGATATATACACTTAGAAGTGTATTCATCTTAGTGTTTCTTAGTGTTTCAATAACGAATGTTATTGTCTGTTGCTCCTGTAGATTTTAAATTTTGCCACCGAAGTGGCTAGTTTATTGTGCACTCCATATCCATCCTGTGGAGGGTAGGGCAAGAGCATATGGATACACAAAAGGCCCAGGAACTAGGCCCCAAAAGGGTTAACAGGTGTACATTTGGATTTATATCTACAGTTCACTTATCTGTTACAAGCAAATTTAGGAAATTTGCTTAGTATATCTGGTATCTTATTTTCATTAATAAGATATCTTGACATGTCACATAGGTTATTATACTGTCTATCTCTATATTCCTCAATAAGTGGACAATTAAGCACATAGTGTTCAAGACAGTGACCATATGCTTGATCACATAATTTGCATTTAGTTTGATCATCATCTGTATGTCTCCCAAAATGCCAGAAGTACTCCTGTAGATAAGTCTTGTTTCAGCCTTACTTAAGTAAGCCAGAAAACGCCTTTAAGCCAATAAAATACAGTCATCCATTATACCTTGTGTTTTCACGCTCCATTTTCTAGGGCTATTTAACCCAGATATATATAAACGCCTCTGTTCCCAACCTCCTCATTATCCTTTATATCATTCGAGACCACGGAAAAGAAAATCTATTACATTTTAAATTCCACAAATCTGGTTAAAAAAAAGTATTTGGAATGTAATAAATAAATGGCGGTATCTCACGTTACTGCTGTATTTATGTCTGTAACCTAATGTATGTCTTGTGTGTGCAGTCTATGTGTGTAGCCTTATATATGTGTTGTGTGTGTAGCCTAATGTATGTGTTTTGTGTGTGTGGCCTAATGTATGTGTTGTGTGTGTAGCCTAATGTATGTGTTTTGTGTGTAGCCTAATGTATGTATTTTGTGTGTAGCCTAATGTATGTGTTGTGTGTGTAGTCTAATGTATGTGTTGTGTGTGTAGCCTAATGTATGTGTTGTGTGTGTAGTCTAATGTATGTGTTGTGTATGTGGCCTAATGTATGTGTTGTGTGTGTAGTCTAATGTATGTGTAGCCTAATGTATGTGTTGTGTGTGTAGCCTAATGTATGTGTTGTGTGTGTAGCCTAATGTATGTGTTGTGTGTGTAGCCTAATGTATGTGTTGTGTGTGTAGCCTAATGTATGTGTTGTGTGTGTAGCCTAATGTATGTGTTGTGTGTGTAGCCTAATGTATGTGTTGTGTGTGTAGCCTAATGTATGTGTTGTGTGTGTAGCCTAATGTATGTGTTGTGTGTGTAGCCTAATGTATGTGTTGTGTGTGTAGCCTAATATATGTCTTGTGTGTTCAGCCTAATGTATGTGTTGTGTGTGTAGCCTAATATATGTATTGTGTGTTCAGCCTAATGTATGGATTGATGTGTGTAGCCTAATGCATGGCTTTGTGTGTGCGGGCTAATGTATGTCTTGACGTGTGTGCAGGCTAATGTATGTATTGACGTGTATGCAGGCTAATGTATGTCTTGACGTGTGCAGCCAACGGTATGGAGACATTACACAAAAATGTTCTCAGTTGTAAAGCTTTTAAAGGTGTGACGTTCGTACCTAAGCGCTGAGGGGATACACAACACGTGAGCTTCTGGTTGCTACAACACAGCACAATGCTAACAACTGAGCATTTAGCGCTTAGCCTAAAACACCCGTGTTCGATCCGTGGGCGTGTCGTGTCCAGATGTTAGTTTACTGTTGTGAATCACATCCTGGACAAGACGAACGAACGTTTAGATGTCAAATAAGCCATAATATTTGTCTTCTTCTCCTCCATCATTGTATTATATTTCTCACTTTTGATATGTTTAATAACGTATTTAAACTTTTTGTTAATATCTTGTTTTATATCCTTTATAACTTCAATGTAGTAACCTGTCAAGTCTTTTACTCTTTTTTTTTATAATCCCTCAGTTAATCTTAATACTCTAATGGACCGAAGCAGGGTGACCCAAAAAGAAAAGCAAGTTTCTCTTTTTTAACTTTAATGTTTACTGGAGAAGGGGTTACTAGCCCATTGCAACCGGCATGTTAGTCGCCTCTTACGACACGCATGTGACTTACGGAGGAAGAATTCTGTTCCACTTCCCCATATGTATATATATATATATATATATATATATATATATATATATATATATATATATATATATATATATATATATATATATATATATATATATTTTATGAGCCTTCAGCTCAAGCTATCATTCACAGTGAGAGAAAATGAAGACATGTGTAGACTTGTTATGTAGGCACATTTTCTTCATGGAAACAAGGGCTGGACATGCGGATTACCCTTAGTTTGATATCTTTATTATGCACCCCATACCCATCCTGTGGGCGGTAGTCAAAAGATTACAGAGGTACATAATGGGTCCAGGGACTGGACCTCAAAGTTTGATAGCTGAGCAAGTTACAAAGGTAATGAACTCAGATGGTCACAATCATGACAAGTTACAAAGGTATTTGCAGATTACAGACGTATATATAGGGTCCAGAGACTGGGCCCCAAAGTTTTGATAGCTGAACAAGGTACAATGGTAATGAATTCACTAGTTACAAGGTAATGAATCATGTAAGTAAATTTACTTACGTCTGTACATGGTTGCACTCATGAACAAATTATAAAGCAATGAGCAATCTATTAGTCTACACCCAGCCACAACTGTAATGAGTTATTGGTGCAAATTTTAATTGTTGGGTCACACACACACACACATATACATATACACATACATATACACACACACATACACACACATACACACACATACATACACACATACACACATATATACATACACACACACACACACACATACACACGTAGCAATGCTTTATTTACAGGGAGCAAAGTCAGGGTATTTTTCCAGAATGGTCTGTAATATACCACTGTGGATAAAATACTTTGACATATCTTTAACATTTCTGAGTGAGTAGTCTCTGAATTCATTAATTTTATCGCACTCCAGTACATAATGACGCAGGGTGTGACAATAATCCAACTGGCAAAGTTTACATCTTGTTTGGTCTACATCTGGTGGTGGTGATTTAACCTGCCAAAGATACTTGTAACCCAGCCGGAGGCGGGCGGTAGTGACATCCAAGAGTCTGCTTATTTTGTTGGATGTACCATAGACATGTGGCTCCTCCTGCATGATAGAATGATGATAGATGGACTGACTGGTGTCAATCTCCCTGAGTCTTAAGTCAATAAAATTCAGTTGAAGTTCTTTTCGTATTATTGTTCTCAAACTGCTAACTGACAAGCCAAGATTGTAATCTATCCCCTCTTTGAAAGCATAAAACTTACCCAATTTATCAGTTCTATCATGCATCTGAAGACCAATGTGAGATGGAATCCACAGCATGTGCACTCTGACTCTACTATCCAGAATCCTACCATACCTGTGCTTGGCTTCTGACACGAGCATGCTACAAGTTATACTTGATGAGTTGGATTACCCTCAAGACGAAAACAATAAGAATACCTGTTTTGGTGTCAGTGTGACTAGAGGTGTATAAGATAATTTTTGTTGGTATATTCCTATACACTTTGGAGAGAAGGTTGTTGCTGTCGGGAGACCTGCGCTGGTTTACGAAGAGGGGGAAAAAAAGCTTGGTCTTTTCCAGTTCAACATGTGTTTTCCTGGTTGTGAGTTAAACGCGCCAAGCACTAAGCGATGAGGTACGTCAACGTTGACAGTATCTACCATGAATTTAATGTTATGTCACTGATATTATTGTTATTTCAGCACCAACGGCATCGTTCGTCGGGTGCTACTTGGCTGGCGTGGATCCCTCCGTTATCACTGTGTCCATTGATTACAGCTTCAATAGCAATGTGCAAGTGCTGTGCCCACACACCTGCCTTATTCAAGGCTTCGCTTATGCTGCCATCAGTGAAGGCAGCTTCTGCTTCTGCTCCTCTAGTGGTGATTATTATTATTATTGATTAATTTATTCATTCATTAAAGGTAATATATGTTGCTCCTCGGTGTATTTTAATATTAGTATTGTTTAATATTAGTGGGTTGTATTACGGACATATCCTAACGTAAGGTAACGTAACCCAGCATAACGTAGAGAGCTTGAACTAACGTAACGTAACGTAACCCAGCATAACGTAGAGAGCTTGAACTAACGTAACGTAACGTAACGTAACCCAGCATAACGTAGAGAGCTTGAACTAACGTAACGTACCTATATGGAAATAATAAAGTCTTTGTATAGGTTGGCTATGGTTGGCTCGGCTCTTCTGGGCTGTACTCTACCCAAAATAAAGGTTTATTCATGTTCATTTCTCCCCAAAGAACAATTTTCACAAGAAATAACTAAGAGTTCCATGGTGCAGGTAGTTTGTATGTATCGTAAAATAAAAAAACCATTATTGAGTTCCGAGACCAATATTCAATAACAGCACTATTATATTCATAGGGAGCAATAAACCTGTAGGGTCTATTTTTATCGGGGGAAGCGTTTAATACATAGGAGTGGAACAGCGCCTAGGAGAGGAATATCAGGTTTGATCCAAGGAAGGGAAGAGATTTCTAATTAACATTTTTGTATTATTTACAAGGGAAAGGCAGCTCGAAATCCTTGGATCAAAAGCTCGTCACCAGCTTCAAAGTACCCTTCACTATTGACAACTGTTTGTAGTATTGCAGCTGTGCTCCCTTCCTTGGATCAAACCTGATTATCTCCCCATTATGCAGGCGGTGTGTAGGGCTTGCCAGTGTAGGCGGTGTGTGGGACTTGCCAGTGTAGGCGGTGTGTGGGGCTTGCCAGTGTAGGCGGTGTGTGGGGCTTGCCAGTGTAGGCGGTGTGTGGGACTTGCCAGTGTAGGCGGTGTGTGGGACTTGCCAGTGTAGGCGGTGTGTGGGACTTGCCAGTGTATGCGATGTGTGGGGCTTGCCAGTGTAGGCGGCGTGTGGGACTTGCCAGTGTAGGCGGTGTGTGGGGCTTGCCAGTGTAGGCGGTGTGTGGGACTTGCCAGTGTAGACGGTGTGTGGGGCTTGCCAGTGTAGACGGTGTGTGGGGCTTGCCAGTGTAGGCGGTGTGTGGGGCTTGCCAGTGTAGGCGGTGTGTGGACTTGCCAGTGTGGCGAAGGTGTGTGGGACTTGCCAGTGTAGGCGGTGTGTGGGACTCGCCAGTGTAGGCGGTGTGTGGGACTTGCCAGTGTAGGCGGTGTGTGGGACTTGCCAGTGTAGGCGGTGTGGGACTTGCCAGTGTAGGCGGTGTGTGGGACTCGCCAGTGTAGGCGGTGTGTGGACTTGCCAGTGTAGGCGGTGTGTGGGACTTGCCAGTGTAGGCGGTGTGTGGGACTCGCCAGTGTAGGCGGTGTGTGGGACTTGCCAGTGTAGGCGGTGTGTGGGACTTGCCAGTGTAGGCGGTGTGTGGGACTTGCCAGTGTAGGCGGTGTGTGGGACTCGCCAGTGTAGGCGGTGTGTGGGACTTGCCAGTGTAGGCGGTGTGTGGGACTCGCCAGTGTAGGCGGTGTGTGGGACTTGCCAGTGTAGGCGGTGTGTGGGACTTGCCAGTGTAGGCGGTGTGTGGGACTTGCCAGTGTAGGCGGTGTGTGGGACTCGCCAGTGTAGGCGGTGTGTGGGACTTGCCAGTGTAGGCGGTGTGTGGGACTTGCCAGTGTAGGCGGTGTGTGGACTAGCCAGTGTAGGCGGTGTGTGGGACTCGCCAGTGTAAGCGGTGTGTGGACTTGCCAGTGTAGGCGGTGTGTGGGACTTGCCAGTGTAGGCGGTGTGTGGACTTGCCAGTGTAGGCGGTGTGTGGGACTTGCCAGTGTAGGCGGTGTGTGGGACTCGCCAGTGTAGGCGGTGTGTAGGACTTGCCAGTGTAGGCGGTGTGTGGACTTGCCAGTGTAGGCGGTGTGTGGACTCGCCAGTGTAGGCGGTGTGTGGGACTTGCCAGTGTAGGCGGTGTGTGGACTTGCCAGTGTAGGCGGTGTGTGGGACTCGCCAGTGTAGGCGGTGTGTGGGACTTGCCAGTGTAGGCGGTGTGTGGGACTTGCCAGTGTAAGCGGTGTGTGGGACTCGCCAGTGTAGGCGGTGTGTGGGACTTGCCAGTGTAGGCGGTGTGTGGGACTTGCCAGTGTAAGCGGTGTGTGGGACTTGCCAGTGTAGGCGGTGTGTGGGACTTGATGAGTTTTAGTAGTGGGTACACTGATAGGTTGTTTTAGCAGTGAGTACACTGATAATGAGTTTTGAGTACACTAATGATGGATTGTTTCGACTGAGTACACTGATGATGGGTTGTTATTACAGTGAGTACACTGACGACGGTAGGAACGTGCGACATACCGTGCAGTGATTCGACGCTGCAGTGTGGCGCCGTAGACAACAATGTTTTAGCTATCTGGCAGTCTGGTGGCGGCAGCCCCAACTTTACCCTGTCTGCCTCCAATACTGTAAGTCTTATATTTGCAAATTCCTAATAGTTATAATCATAATTTTTAAAGGGATGGAAGGGTAAGCCAGTGGAAGGCCTCGGTCAGATGACCAAAAGATCCAGCTGTGGGTCATCATATGACTAAGACCCGCGTCGGGAAACACTTGTCCTATTTCCTGACGAACCTTACCTAACCTACTGCAAGTCTTCATTACCAGGCTGTCACCCCTCCATCACTAGGCTGTCATCCCTCCATCACCAGGCTGTCACCCCTCCATCACCAGGCTGTCACCCCTCCATCACCAGGTTATCACCCCTCCATCACCAGGCTGCCACCCCTCCACCAGGTTATCACCCCTCCATCACTAGGTTATCACCCCTCCATCACGAGGTTATCACCCCTCCATCACGAGGTTATCACCCCTCCATCACCAGGCTGTCACCCCTCCATCACCAGGTTATCACCCCTCCAATTTATCACCCTTCCATCAGGTTATCACCCCTCCTTCACCAGATTATCACCCCTCCATCACCAGGTTATCACCCCTCCATCACCAGGTTATCACCCCTCCATCACCAGGTTATCACCCCTCCATCACCAGGTTATCACCCCTCCATCACCAGGTTATCACCCCTCCATCACCATGTTATCACCCCTCCATCACCAGGTTATCACCCCTCCATCACCAGGTTATCACCCCTCCATCACCAGGTTATCACCCCTCCATCACCAGGCTATCACCCCTCCATCACCAGGCTATCACCCCTCCATCACCAGGCTATCACCCCTCCATCACCAAGCTATCACCCCTCCATCACCAGGCTATCACCCCTCCATCTCCAATCCACTGCCCGTCCATTCGCTCCTTACCCACCCACCCATTCTCCTGCTTGTTGAAAACCAAATCTTTCATACATCTTTGTAACTTGTCATGATTGTGACCATCTGAGTTCATTACCTTTGTAACTTGCTCAGCTATCAAACTTTGAGGTCCAGTCCCTGGACCCATTATGTACCTCTGTAATCTTTTGACTACCGCCCACAGGATGGGTATGGGGTGCATAATAAAGATATCAAACTAAAAAAAAACTAAAACTCATACATTACATTGCATTCTGTAGGACTTCAGATGATTTTATGTCCTGTACAGTAATTTTGAAAAAAAAAAAAAAAAAAAAAATTAAGGCGCTGGTAGGGTGACCCAAAAAAGAAACTCTCATCATTCACACTATCACTGTCTTATATTTGTATAATATTTATTCGACCTTAAGCACACAATCCATAGTTTCTTAAAATATTACAATGTTATCTCTGCACCGTGATGATGTTACAGGCCACTGCTGTTACGGTGACTATGACTGCCGTGGCTTCTGGAGTCGCCTACCTCATCGACCTGGGGGTCCAAGCTCCTGTCTCCTACGCCAACGCCAGTGTTCTCACCACTGACCCCTACCTCGTCCCCGGCTCCTATGATGTCAGAGGTCAGTGTCAGGTCAACCGGTGTCAAGTCAACCAGTGTCAGGTAAGCCAGCGTCAGGTCAGTGTGCAGATCAAGTATTGTCTGCTAAGTCAGGAGCATGAGAACAGTGAAGAAATGTCTTCATGGGTGACGTCACTAGTGGGGTCCCACAAGGATCAGTGTTCATGCGGTGATGTCACTACCAGAGTCCTACAAGGATCAGTGTTCATGCGGTGATATCACTACCAGCGTCCCACAAGGATCATTGTTGATGCGGTGATGTCACTACCAGAGTCCTACAAGGATCAGTGTTCATGCGGTGATGTCACTACCAGAGTCCCACAAGGATCAGTGTTCATGCGGTGATATCACTACCAGCGTCCTACAAGGATCCAGTTAGTTACTATTTTTGTCCTAGGCACATGTCAATTAGACACTAGGCCTGTTGTATGTATGTGTGTGTGTGTGTAAGGAAACACTTCGAAATGTTCCTGCCTCACCGGGAATTGAACCCGGCCCCTCCGTGCGTGAAGCGAGAGCTTTACCCACTAGGCCACCGGGGGTGTCAGTGTTCATGCGGTGATGTCACTACCAGTCATACAAGGATCAGTGTTCATGCTGTGATGTCACTACCAGCGTCCCACAAGGATCAGTGTTCATGCGGTGATATCACTACCAGCGTCCTACAAGGATCAGTGTTCATGCGGTGATGTCACTACCAGAGTCCTACAAGGATCAGTGTTCATGCGGTGATGTCACTACCAGAGTCATACAAGGATCAGTGTTCATACGGTGATATCACTACCAGCGTCCCACAAGGATCAGTGTTCATGCGGTGATGTCACTACCAGAGTCCCAAAAGAATCAAATTAAAGATATCTATGAGTTACTATTAAAAATTACAAGATCACGCAAATAAAATTGTGAGAAACTCACATAGTACACTATAATAATAATAATAATAATATCTTTATTTACTACAAGTACATGTACATGGTATATAGGCCTAGCTGACATCAGTGACATACTACTATATAGAAAGTCCCTTGTTATGCTGAGCATTTCGGGCAGATTAGGTCAGTGTCCCAGGATGCGACTCACACCAGTCGACTAACACCCAGGTACCCATTTTACTGATGGGGAACATAGACAACAGGTGTAAAGAAACACGCCCAATGTTTCTGCCCTGGCTGGGAATCGAACCCAGGCCCTCGCCATGTGAAGCGAGAGCTTTAGCCACCAGACCACCAGAGCGAACTATAAAACAGCTTTCAATATATGGACGGAGAAACGTTTAAAAAAAGTAATTTGCAAATTATGGTTGGCCAAAATTAGAATATGCCGTAGCTGTTTGGTTCTTACACCCAAACAAAACACATGTGAATATGGTTCCAAAAAAAGCTATAAAATGGTTACCAGTGTTGGGAAATATGATTTATGATGAAAGATTAACATTAAAGATAAACACATAAGGTTATGTGAAAAAAGGCATTTATGTACAGTTCAAGACATATTTCGGGAAACGTTTCGCCACTCGTGGCTTCTTCAGTCTGAAGGCACTCCCGGCGAAACGTTTCCTCTGATAAATGTCTAATAAGTATCTTTTTCCACATCTTGTCAGTATCACCATACCATTTATCATATAAGGTTATGAAAGAATATATATATAAGGAAACAAGGAAAACAAGGAACCACAGTTATAAATCGAGGAAAAAATAGTGGAGTCAAAAGAATACTGTGAAAATTAATATTATGTGAGCAAATCACCTGCAGGAGGTTTACAGGGCATTACCTGAATAATTACCTGCAATTAATTTGGTTGAGGTCAGTGGGACTTAGTCACAATAGGTTACTGAACTGAAACTCCTTTGACTGCCCACTTCTTCACCAATTTCACAAAAAGCTAGACCTGACATTAAATTAACAATTATATTAAAACCAGCTACTCTTGTACATTGAAGTTTAGTGGACTGTATGGTATTAGGCTTGCTTGCTGGGTACACAGATTTATAACTATTAGTGCAAAGAACTTTTTATTATACCACTTACTATTTAATTACTGTAGATGGATAACACCACAACACCTGCCTAACACCTAGACCCTACACTGGCCAGCTGAGATCTAAATGCAAAGACTATGGTTTACTTCCCTGTGAGTGATGTCTGCATCCCATATTTCGCTATCCACACGTAATTCTTGAGGTCTCGCAAATTTCCTGCCCCAATTCTTCAGCAGGGAACATTAACACAGGTTCCTATTACAAATTCAGGCCGAAACACCTCATTTTGGCTTCCAAGAACGCCCGATTATTAACAGAATTTTCCACGACAACCAGTATTCACAAGTTAAAAATGGCATCTCCCCCCTCCCGGCGTCCCTACTGGCTGGTCCACAACCCCCGTCACTTAAAATTTCTCGAAGGGTCCAAACAGCATCATATTATACAATTATTGTATTATTCATTCATATGTTCTACATTTAAGAAATTATGTAAAAAAAATCCACAAATATGATAATTTTTTCATCACAGAATGGTCGGCCAATGAAATTAATTAAAAATGGCAACAATAAATGCTACAACCAAGGAAATTAATGACCATAACAATGTAGCAATTGCATCTGCTCGAAAAATGACAGGATGGATAATGAGAACCTTCAAAACCAGGGATGCCAAGCCCATGTTGACACTTTACAGATCGCTTGTTCTATCTAGGCTGGAATATTGCTGCACACTAACTGCACCTTTCAAGGCGGGTGAAATTGCTGACCTTGAAAATGTGCAGAGAACCTTCACGGCACGCATAAGTGCGATAAACCACCTCAACTACTGGGAACGCTTGAAGTTCCTAAACCTGTACTCTCTAGAACGCAGGCGGGAGAGATACATTATTATATACACATGGAAAATTCTCGAGGGCTTAGTACCAAACTTGCACACAAAAATCACTCCCTACGAAAGCAAAAGACTCGGCAGGCGATGTAACATTCCCCCAATGAAGAGCAGGGGTGCCACTAGCACGTTGAGGGACAACACAATAAGTGTGAGGGGCCCAAGATTGTTCAACTGCCTCCCAGCATACATCAGGGGATTACCAACAAGCCCCTGGCTGTCTTCAAGCAGGCACTGGACAGGCACCTCAAGTCGGTACCTGATCAGCCGGGCTGTGGTTCGTACGTTGGACTGCGTGCGGCCAGCAGTAACAGCCTGGTTGATCAGGCTCTGGTCCAACAAGAGGCCTGGTCACGGACCGGGCCGCGGGGGCGTTGACCCCTGGAATTCTCTCCAGGTAGACTCCAGGTAGATATGATGAATTACTGAAGACGGGAGACTATGAGCATAGTTATGCTCCTGTAGTTATACAAATACGTAGTAAGTAGAGACAGTACCACTAATACTATTGATATTTACAGTGATGGGTATGATAGAAGGAACTTGGATGTACTACTACGCTGACTTCAACCTAACACAGACGGCCGTTCCCTCCGTTGATGTAGTGGGATGCCCACTCGTAAGTCACTTCTCACTTATAAAACTACTTAACTAACTAGATCAGCCACTAAATACACTGTTATCTGCTCATCTAGAGCGAATTAAACAGTACACAATTAACATTAACTTATTAAACATGTTGAATTTTTTAACCTCTGTGATAATCGTATACCTTTGCATATCTTTCTCATTACAAAGATGTATGTCTCTCAGTGTGTAATCACTGAGAACTTGTTTTGGTCCCTATTTTAGGGAATGAAGCATTCTTGACATGTAATGAACAGGTTATATGCAGCGTTAATGTACACAGTCGATAGGCTGTAAACGCCATTACCCAACCTTCTCTTTGCCTTCAAATATTTTCTCAAGTACAGTGGTCCCTCGGTTTTCGGTCATCTCCATACTCGAACATTTATCTAAGTGTATTTTCGTAAGTGCTTTTGCAAGTGTATTTTTGGGGGTCTGAAATAGACTAACCTACGTGACATTATTTCTTAAGGAAGTAAATTCGTTCGGTAATGGCACTTGAGCAGCATTCTGGAAAGAATTTTCGGCGAAAACCGAGGGTCCACTGTATACACCAAACAAACAATTCCTCAAGCCTATATTATATATCATACATGTATCTCATATTACGAGTGTAAGATGACATACAAAACAGCGTAAACAACTTGGTGAAGCACCTTGAGCGAAACATTGTCGTAATCAAATCTTAACATTATTCCATTTCTTTTCACTTGGCCTCGTCGACCCACTCAAGAGCAATAATAACTTAATTATTTTAAAATAAATGAAAACAATAACTATTTAATTTTGTAGGAGGCTTAGAACGTTTACAAACTGACTCACTTTAATACTCGAGCATGGGAAGAGTGTGATTTACAGGTGTGAGTTACAATTGCAGGTATGGGTTACATTTACAGGTATGGGATGCATTTACCAGTGTGGGATTACATTTTCAGGTGTGGAACCCCAACGAGGTATATTACTGTAACGTGTCAGTGACTATGGCTAATGCTACCTACTCCTACACTGCCACCTTCAGTGACAACGCCACTAACTATCTTATCACTGCTATAGGTACGGCTCTTTCTTCTGTCCTAAATTAAAATAACTATCTTGATATGTGATATACAGTGGTACCCCGACTTACGATGGTCCCCAAACACGCCCTTTTATGTAAGTTGATTTTTTTAAAGGCTTTTGTAAGTGTAATTTTGGGGGTCTAAAAGGACTAGTCTATTTTACATCATTTCTTATGGAGATAAATTCGTTTGGTAATGGCACTTGAACAGCATTCTGGAATGAAAAAATATCGTAAGTCGGGGTACCACTGTATATTGTTTAGGTACATCTAAAGAATTCGTTATAATAATAATGATAAAATTAACAACAATAATAATAATAAAAATAAAATAATAATAATAATATTGTCTATCCACAGGTTCTTCCATATACAGAAAAGGTACACCAGCTCCCAGAGCCATCACACCAGTAGTGGCCCTGGGTGACAGTGCCACAGCAGTTATCAGTAAACCAGAGCCCATTACCAAACCCTCGCAGCTTCTGGCCTTCGACATGTACGCCAACACTGCGGGAGCTTTCTCCATCAGTGTAAGTATTTATTTCTGTGTGAACAAGGTAGAATATACCTTATTGAGGAGACGTTTCGTCCTCTAGTGATGTTATCAATTTGAAGAAATGATAAAAGTCACTGGTGGATGAAACGCCTTCTTCATAAACTACACATTGTGTCCATTTAACATATTTGTCGGTATACTCTTCCTGTGATATTCATAAACTCATTATTTACGTCTTATAGGCTGAGATCAGGATTAAGGGAACCATCAGCGTCGTCTTTGTGATAGTATTCTTTGTCCTCAGGTCATGTATGTTTCAGAGCACTGATTTTACAAAGTAATCAAAGTTAAGGATTGTGCATGATTAGTTTCTTGGGAGGATAGGTGGGCATAGTGATATAAGCTCTTATCTTCCAGGGTGGAGGGAAATGCTGTTGTTTCCTAACATGATATACTTCATGAAGTCTAGACGTGTGTGGCTGTTATTGGAATCCGTCTTGACTCACTTGCCCCACTAATTATATGTTTACCTGGAGTTTACCTGGAGAGAGTTCCGGGGGTCAACACCCCCGCGGCCCGGTCTGTGACCAGGCCTCATGGTAATTCTTTAGCGACAACATTATTTTGATCAACAGGCAGCAGCTTCGGTTCTATCATGACATTGATTTCACGTATTTATCCTCATATTAACTTTGTACCAACAGATGCAGCGTCCGTCGTGTGCCAGCGGTCAGTACTCTGTGGATGTGGGAGGGTGTATGAGCGCCCCGCCAGATGACCCTCTGGGTACCACCCACACCTGCCCTGCTTCCAATGTCTTCTGGCCACAGGATACCACCTGCAGCAGTAGTGCAGGAGTTGCTCTAGTCCAGGAAGGTAATGACATTTTCCATCTCTGTCAAACCATTGTCATTGTAAATTTTATATTCATACATTCCCGCCTCATAGGGTACACAGGAGTGGTCACTATATAAATATTGCATTCAAAGGGAAGCGCTAAACCGGTATGGAAATGAGAGGTAATCAGGTTTAATTCGATGAACGGGAGGGTAGTTCCAGTTTCTTTGAAAACATTAGGGACACTAACTTATCTAATAACCATATGAACTATTATTGCCTTCCTAATCTTAAGTTAATTTTTAAGTTTGCCCGAAATGCTCTACATACAAAGGGGCTTTTGGCATTTACACCCAACTATTATATTCCTCTGTACAACCATGTATCATGACAAAATAAACTTCTTATTCTTAAGTCCTTTGCTGGCGTCAGGGCAACCCTTCTCCCTTGGGCCACTAACAGGATAAGCCGTATCGAGCCCGACTTCTCAGATTCAGATTCAGATTATTTTATTTTCTCTGTAAAGATTACAGTGTGTGGTTTACATTTATAAGACAATAATTACAAAGATGACCATTAGCATGCCTAGCATGCCTGGGCATGATAGGCATTTCAGGCAGACTACTATTAGTTTTTTATATATATTACAAATTACAAATGAATACAAATTTCAAATGATTAAATAGATTACAATAGTGAGGTAGTTCAGAATACAGTGGTACCTCGAGTTACGATGGTCCCCAAAATCGCCCTTTTATGTAAGTTTATTTTTTTAAATGTACCACTGTACAGTGGTACCTCGAGTTACGATACTTTTTCGTTCGAGAATGCTGTTCAAGTGCCATTACCAAACGAATTTATCCCCATAAGGAATAATGTAAAATAGACTAGTCCTTTTACACCCCCAAAAATATACTTACAAAAGCATTTAAAAAAATAAACTTACATAAAAGGGCGATTTTGGGGACCATCGTAACTCGAGGTACCACTGTATTTAGATTGTATTACAAATTACAAATGAATACAAATTTCAAATGATTAACTAGGTTTACAATAGTGAGGTAGTTCAGAATATTTAGATTGTAAAATTTCAAATGATTACAAATTTCAAATGATTAATTAGATTTACAATAGTGAGGTATTTCAGAATATTTAGATTGTAAAATTAGTATTGAGAATGGTTTTGTCATGGCTTATTACATAGTTTCTATTAAAGCTCCTATATTGGAGTATATCAGGCAAACTTAAAATTAGTTTGAGATTTATTAGACAATAGCTATATTCAGGATTTTGCGTTTACTGTCCTTTGGGTCAGTGTTGGTGTAGATGAGGAGGATGTATGTGTGTGTGCGTGAATCGGTGGTTTTCATGTATTTAGGTGATGGTGGGGTGTGTTAGTGAGATAAGATGTTTTTTGATGATAGTGTTGAAAATGGTGGCTGAGTCCGCAGTTCTGGAGTTTTCAGGTAGGGAGTTCCAGATTTTAGGCCCTTTAATGTATACTGAACGTTTGTATAGATTTAGCCGGACACGGGGAATGTCATAGAGATTTTTGTGTCTGGTATTGTGCCTATGGGTCTTGTCACAACTATCGAGAAAGCGTTTTAGTTCAGGGTTAATATTGGAATTTATGGTTCTGTACATGTAGGTTGCATGAAAGTGTGGATGTTCTGGACAATGAGTAAATTTAGGTCTTTGAAGAGTGTGGAGAAAGGGGGTGTTGCCTGGGATTGGATTGCGTGATAATTCTTACTGCGGCTTTTTGTTGAGTTAATATTGGTTTTAGGTGAGTTGTTGCTGTTGATCCCCAAGCACATATGGCATAGGTGAGGTAGGGATAGATGAGTGAATAGTATAGTATATTTTAAATTCTTTTCAATCCTGAAGGAAAAAATAATTGATTTTGTTTTTAAGAAAGATATTTTTTCTGTAAAACTGGCATACTGTAGCCTACACATCTCAGATTCATTATAAAAATACTTCCAATTAAGATACAGTAGAGCTTCAGGGTTTAAAGCCGACCTGAAGAGGCATTCTCTAGTTATTACGTGTCAGATAATTTAATCAAATTGACAATTTAAAATCTGCATAGCTCAAACTGCGCTGTATAACCCCTGTGGTTTAGAGCTTCTTTTGATTATAATAATAATACATAGCTCAAAGCATAAGATTGAAGCCTATCAGGAAAGGCATTCTCCAGTAATTGCTCTGAATCATATGATTCTAAGTTTCTTAACAATTTCATTATAATTTCAAGTTTCCATCTTCACAGTCTAAACATATATGGTGTCATTCTTCTTATTGAATGCATCAGCTCACATACTGAATGACCATGGTTCGATCACCGGCATGGGTGGAAACATTGGTCATGTTTCCTTACACCTGCCGCTCTCCCTGTTTACCTAGCAGTATGTAGGTACCTGGGTGTTAGTCGACTTGTGGATGGCATCCTGGGGGTGGTAATGTACCCTAGATAGGGATGGGCTTTGAAATAAGCTGAAGTGGGATAACAGCTCGTAGCCTGTAAAAGTGATTTGTGTAAAAAAAAAAATCATTCTTTAACCCTATCACTGTTGGGACCCCCAAAATTAGATGCTGAAAGTATCAAGAAGTGCATAAATTTCTGTAATTTTGCCAATTTTACACAAAATTAAAACAAAAATCTTATTTAAAAAGTCTAAAATAAACACTATGCATTCCAGCCACTGAAGCTACATCTCCTCTGTTCATTAATCACGTCCCCAGGCCTCTAAAAAACCTGTTTTACCCAATCTCTCGGATAATAAAATATAACCAAGAATGATTGGTCATGGTTTAGGGCATTTTCTGTGTGACTAGTTAATAACAATAACAAGTTTATTTTAGCATAAAATAAAAAAATAATAAAATAAAATATTTATTTCTTTCCAAAGGTTACAATGTGGGTTTTTCGTATCATAATATGATTGGAGCAAAGAAAGCCACTATCATGCTGAGGCATTTTGGGCAGACTTAACCTAATACATACATACATAGTACTTATTTACTACTTAAGTCTAGACAGGTGAAGAGTAGTATATTACAAATAGTCTATATTTCACTCTATTATTAGTATGAGGTAGTACAATTTATGATACAATCATAATTTTTAAGTTTGTAATTAAGTTCTTTTACAGTGGTAGAATACAAATATACTACTAGTACAGTGGTACCCTGGATTTTGTCAATAATTCGTTCCAGAAGGCTGTTTCGAGTGCCGTTACCAAACAAATTTGTTCCCATAAGGACAAATGTAAATTAGATTAGTCCGTTTCAGACCCCCAAAAACACACTTACAAAAGCACTTACAAAAATACACTTACATAATTGTTCGAGTTGGGAGCTGTACGAAATCCGGGGTACCACTGTTTTCTATATTTCAATCTATTATTAATGTGTGAGGTAGTAATGATATGATCAATTTGTGATAAAATCAATCATACATTTTTTAGTTTGTAATTAAGTTCATTTTTTTTTCAACAAGTCGTTGAAGCTGTGCTGCAGAGGGTTTTGAAAGTTAGTGGAGCCATTCCAGACTGCTGAGAATGTTTTCTATAATATTGGTCATTGGGTGCCTGCACATGCTGATGGTTCCAAGAATTTTGTCCTAGTTACCACACATAATCATTGAAAATTTGAAACCAATCTGATGAGGCTTTATGTTGTGATAGAAAAATGAAACTTTAGAGGAAAAAAAAGTTCAGTCACTTAACCCTTTAACTGTTGCAACCCCAAATCCTGAGGTGTCTCCTGTTGCAAAATTTTCGAAAAAAAAAAAATTATTTTTTCTTATGAAATGATACAGAATATTTTCCCGATGGTAATGACACCAAAAGTATGAAATTTGATGGAAAACTTACGGAATTACGCTCTCGCGAAGTTAGTGATCTCGGCGATATATACGCATTGGCAATTTCGCCGACTTTGAGCCCTATTTTCGGCCAATTCCATTGTTCCAGTCGACCAAACTCATAGCTATTTCTTTAGAACTGAACTCCATTTCTTCTATTGATTGAGTACAAGAAACCACCAATTTACCGATTTCAACTACCCAATAAAGTGGTCAGAAATTGGCAATTTGGCCAATTTCATGCAAAATAAAAAAGTTGTCAATTTCAAAATAGGGTCCAGAATAAACAATGCAGACATTTCTGGCACTAAAATAAGATTTTCTCTGTTCATTAGTCACGTCTTTAGGCCCCACTTATATTACTCTTGCTTTCTATTTTGATTTTTTATTCACACAAAAAATAGAAGATTTACTGTTATGCAGACTACAGTGGACCCTCGGTTAACGAAAAAAAATCATTGCAGAAGCCTGCTCAAGTGCCATTACCGAACGAATTTACGTCCTTAAGAAATAATGTCATGTAGGTTAGTCTATTTCAGACCCCCAAAACTACACTTCCACAAGAACTTACAAAATTATACTTACATAATTGCACGATTTCCGGGGTATTCGTTAACCGAGGGTCCACTGTACTTCATTATTGTAAAAATGGTATAAATAATATCAGTGCACTTGTGAAAGAACATTAGACTCGCCAGTTTACATGTATTGGATGCGTGGCGTGATTTGTTTACTCTTGAACATTGGCAAAAATCGAACATTTCCGCTACTTTGAGCTCAATTTCAAGGTCGTTTTCATCAAGAAACTGATCAAAATCATCTATATTTCTCTAATATGTTTTCCATTCTATCAAATGAGACCACGAAAAAGAGAATACAACCATAAATACTATATGAAAATACTACACCTCAAAGTCGGCGTTTTAATCCAAAAACACGGTTGGATTTTTTTTTTCTCATTATGCACTGCATGCTGCAGGATTTTTTTTATACAGCGCATACTGACCACACAGACTCATTCTCTCATATGTGGGCCTACCAGCTTTCTCCCGCTTGATTTGAAGCCGCTAGAATTTTTGAGTATACGTATATATACGTCTGAAACAATGGCTCGTAAGACATATATATACGACCAAAACAGTCAAAGGGTTAAATACCTTATAAGGAAAGTTTATTAAATAAGCTGAGGTAGGTTACAGTTCTTAGACTGTACACTAACACTGTAAAAACCACTAAGAGAGAGAGAACAAGGTTTTAAATAAATGCAGGAACTCTTACAAGGTTGTAAATAAAGGTTGGAACTCATACAAGGTTGTAAATAAAGTAGGAACTCTTAACCAAACCCTGTAAAACCCTTTTGTAAAAAAATTGGGAGGTAGGGGGAAGGAAAGAGAGCGATTCTTTTTTTTTTTTACTTTTTATTGGTTTTATTAATATTTACATTTATTCCACAGCTGCTGCAACCTGGGCACCTGTAGCAGGTACTGCAGTATCAGGTTCATTTCCTGGAGAGGGCTTCTACCGAGAAGTAATGGCAACCCCAGTTGACTTACTACCTGGAGACTTAATCACCATAACAGGACCAGTTGGCAAAAGGTACTAGCGGAAGACCCTGAGGTTGCATGGAAGTGGAGCTACTCTCCACAGTACAGTAATGTGGTGCACTCAGCTCGCAGCTGATGGACCAGTTTTAATTCTAGGTGTGGCAGAATATACAGTGTGAGCAAGTTTTAATACTTGCTGCCCCCTGTTTATTTAATAGGGACCCCAATATAAAAAAAGTCACAATGGTTGGTTTTCTCTTTTTATCCTGAGTTACTAATCAAAATATAGTAATCTTCTACAGTAAGCCATAAGCTACAAGGACTGTCAGAAGAATGGTGGTGTTCATGACTTATTTTTATCATTGCTACATTGCATTTTGAAGGTGATTTTTCCCAATTCTTGAATATTTGTAACAGGTCTAAGAGTTTCTTTCAATTTGTATACTTTTTTTTTTTTTTTTCAACAAGTCGGCCGTCTCCCACCGAGGCAGGGTGACCCAAAAAGAAAGAAAATCCCCAAAAAGAAAATACTTTCATCATCTTTCAACACTATCACCACACACATACATAATCACTGTCTTTGCAGAGGAGCTCAGATACGACAGCTGAGAATTGTCCCTCCCAGCTGTCACTATCCCAGACCCCTCCTTTAAAGTGCAGGCATTGTACTTCCCATTTCCAGGACTCAAGTCCAACTAAATCAATTAACTGGTTTCCTGAATCCCTTCACACAATGTTACCCTGCTCACACTCCAACAGATCGTCATGTCCCAAAACCATTCGTCTCCATTCACTCCTATCTAACACGCTCACACATGCTTGCTGGAAGTCCAAGCCCTCGCCCACAATACCTCCTTTACCCTTCCCTCCAACCTTTTCTAGGACGACCCCTACCCCGCCTTCCTTTCCCTACAGATTTATACGCTCTCCAAGTCATTCTACTTTGATCCATTCTCTCTAAATGACCAAACCACCTCAACAACCCTTCTTCAGCCCTCTGACAAATACTTTTAGTAACTTCACACCTTCTCCTAATTTCCACATTACGAATTTTCTGCATAATATTTACACCACACATTGCCCTTAGACAGGACATCTCCACTGCCTCCAGCCTCCTCCTCACTGCAGCATTTGCAACCCATGCTTCACACCCATATAAGAGTGTTGGTACGACTATACTTTCGTACATTCCCTTCTTTGCAACCATGGATAACGTTTTTTGTCTCCACAGATACCTCAACGCACCACTCACCTTTTTTCCTTCATCAATTCTATGGTTAACCTCATCCTTCATAAACCCATCCGCTGACACGTCAACTCCCAAATATCTGAAAACATTTACTTCTTCCATAATCCCTCTCTCCAATGTGATATCCAATTTTTCTTTATTTAAATCGTTTGATACCCTCATCACCTTACTCTTATCTATGTTCACTTTTAACTTTCTACCTTTACACACTCTCCCAAACTTGTCCACTAACCTTTGCAACTTTTCTTTAGAATCTCCCATAAGCACAGTATCATCAGCAAAAAGTAACTGTGTCAACTCCCATTTTGCATTTAATTCTCCATAATTTAATCCCACCCCTCTCCCCAACACCCTAGCATTTACTTCTTTTACAACCCCATCTATAAATATATTAAACAACCATGGTGACATTACACATCCCTGTCTAAGACCTACTTTTACCGGGAAGTAATCTCCCTCTCTCCTACACACCCTAACCTGAGCCTCACTATCCTCATAAAAACTCTTTACAGCCTTCAGTAACTTACTACCTATTCCATACACTTGCAACATTTACCACATTGCTCCCCTATCCACTCTATCATATGCCTTTTCTAAATCCATAAATGCAATAAAAACTTCTCTACCTTTATCTAAATACTGTTCACATATATGCTTCACTGTAAACACTTGATCTACACATCCCCTACCCACTCTAAAGCCTCCTTGCTCATCTGCAATCCTACTCTCTGTCTTACCTCTAATTCTTTCAATAATAACCCTGCCATACACTTTACCTGGTATACAGTCATCCCTTGGTTTTCGCTTGTCCCAGTTTTCGCCGATTTTGGTTTTCGCCGACTTTTTTCAGGGAAAATTTGTCTTAGTTTTCGCCGACCGTATGGGACCTGTCCACCAGTGCCGCGCACATACAAAGGCTGTAGGCCCGCCACCCACGCACCTCCCACGCACATTGTCACGCAGTCTAGCATTGTTTATGCTTGAGTGAACATCACCCCAGGAGTTTATACAAAACATTTATTAACAATTCATTGTTTTTGGCCCTTGATTATTGTGTGTGACTACTAAATAAGTTACCATGGGCCCAAAGAAAGCTCCTAGTGCCACTTCTTTGGTAAAGAAAGTGAGGAACACTGTAGAAATGAAGAAAGAAATAATAGAAAAATATGATAGTGGTGTACGTATTGCCGAGCTCGCCAGGATATACAAGAAAAACCCATCAACCATCAGTTCCATTGTGGCAAAGAGAAAGGAAATCACGGAAGCTAATGTTGCGAAAGGGGTGAATACGATAACGAAACAGAGATCACAAACAATGGAAAATATGGAGAAATTGTTATTGGTGTGGATAAACCAAAAACTGCTAGCGGGTGATAGTGTTGTGCAATCCATCATATGTGAAAAAGCAAGGCTGTTGCATGCCGATCTTGTAAAGAAAATGCCTGGAACCAGTGTTGAGGTTTATGAATTTAAGGCCAGCAAAGGCTGGTTCGAAAACTTCAAGAAGCGAAGTGGCATACACAGTGTTGTAAGGCATGGTGAGGGTGCCAGTTCAGATAAAGATGGGGCTGAAAAATTTGTGCGTGAGTTTAAAGAATATGTAGAGGCAGAAGAATTTAAACCCCAACAAGTGTTTAATTGTGACGAAACAGGCCTCTTTTGGAAGAAAATGCCAAGGAGGACCTACATCACGCAGGAGGAAAAGGCAATGTCAGGACACAAGCCTATGAAAGACAGGCTAACTCTTATGTTATGTGGGAATGCTAGTGGGGATTTAAAAGTGAAGCCTTTACTCGTGTATCACTCTGAAAATCCCAGAGTGTTCAACAAATACAGTGTTGACAAGAGTAAATTGTGTGTGTTTTGGAAGTCTAATGCTAAGGCATGGGTCACTAGGGAAATTTTCCTGGAATGGTTTAATCAAGTGTTTGGCCCCAGTGTGAAGAAATATCTATTGGAGAATAAATTGCCACTTAAGTGCCTCCTGGTAATGGACAATGCTCCTGGTCATCCTCAAGACTTGGAAGACCAAATGCCTAAGGAATTCAAATTTGTAAAAGTGAAGTTCTTGCCTCCTAACACCACTCCTCTCCTCCAGCCCATGGACCAGCTGGTCATTGCAAACTTTAAAAAACTGTACACCAAAGCAATGTTTCAAAGGTGCTTTGATGTAACCTCAGACACTAGATTGACCCTAAAAGAGTTCTGGAAGGCTCACTTCGATATCTTCCATTGCATAGGCCTTATAGATAAAGCTTGGCAGGGAGTGACCTCCAGGACGATGAACTCTGCTTGGAGAAAGTTGTGGCCAGATTGTGTCCCAGAGAGGGATTTTGAAGGGTTTGAAGCTAACCCTGATGAGCCTATGGAAGTTGTGGAAAATATTGTGGAATTGGGGACTTCTATGGGGTTGGATGTGAATGGAGAGGATGTGGAAGAGTTGGTGGAGGACCACAATGAAGATCTAACCACTGAAGAGCTGCAAGAGCTTGAGCTGCAACAACAACAAAACAGATCTGAGGAAATTGCTTCAGTGGAGGAAGAAAGATGTAAGGTGCCTTCTTCAGAGATTAAGGAGATTTGTGCAATGTGGAGTAGGGTGCAATCATTTGTGGAGGAACATCACCCTGACAAAGATGTTGCAATCCGTGCTGGCTACTTTTACAATGACAATTCCATGTCCCAGTTTAGGGACATTTTAAAGAGCCGCCAGATACAGAGCTCTCTGGAGAGATATTTAGTGCCACAGGTGTGCAGTGAATCACAAGCTGGTCCTAGTGGGATTAAAAGACAAAGAAGGGAAGTGACCCCAGATGAGGACTTGGTACCTAGAGTCCTTATGGAGGGGGATTCCCCTTCCAAAAATTAGGGTTTCTACCCTCTCCCCTCCTATCTCTCTTCCATCCAACAACATCAGTCTTCAGTAAGGGTAAGTGCCACATTCATTTCATTCATTTGTGCATGTAAATCTATCTTTAAGGCCCCCCAAAAATTTTTTTTTCCAAACTTCTGGGTTTCTGGAACGGATTAATTGAATTTCCATTATTTCTTATGGGGAAAATAGTTTTGGTTTTCGCCGATTTTGGTTTTAGCCGATCCATCTGGAACGGATTAAAATCGAAAACCGAGGGATACTCAGTAAACTTATTCCCCTATAATTTTTACACTCTCTTTTATCCCCCTTCCCTTTATATAAAGGAACTATACATGCTCTCTGCCAATCCCTAGGTACCTTCCCCTCTTTCATACATTTATTAAACAAAAATACCAACCACTCCAGCACTATATCCCCCCCTGCTTTTAACATTTCTGTCATGATTCCGTCAATTCCAGCTGCTTTACCCCCTTTCATTCTACGTAATGCCTCACGCACCTCCCCCACACTCACATCCTGCTCTTTTTCACTCCTAAACGATGTTGTACCTCCCTGGCCAGTACATGAAATTACCGCCTCCCTTTTTTCATTGACATTTAAAAGTTCCTCAAAATATTCCCGCCATCTACCCAATACCTCCAGCTCCCCATCTACTAACTCCCCTACTCTGTTTTTTAACTGACAAATCCATTCGTTCCCTAGGCTTTCTTACCTTGTTTATCTCACTCCAAAATTTTTTCTTGTTTTCAGCAAAATTTCTTGACAGAGCCTCTCCCATTCTTTCATCCGCTCTTCTTTTGCACTCTCTCACCACTCTCTTCACCTTTCTTTTACTCTCCATATACTCTGCTCTTCTATTAACTCTTCTGTTTTGTAAAAACCTCTCATAAGCTACCTTTTTCTCTTTTATCACACCCTTTACTTCTTCATTCCACCACTCACTCCTCTTTCCTCCTGCACCCACCCTCCTATAGCCACACACTTCTGCCCCACATTCTAATACTGCATTTTTAAAACTATCCCAACTCTCTTCAACCCCCCCACTACTCCTACTTGCACTAGCCCACTTTTCTGCCAATAGTTGCTTATATCTCACCCTAACTTCCTCCTCCCTTAGTTTATACACTTTTACCTCTCTCTTACTTGCTGTTGCCATTTTCTTTTTGTCACATCTACCTTTTACTCTAACTGTAGCTACAACCAAATAATGATCTGATATATCAGTTGCCCCTCTATAAACATGTACATCCTGAAGCCTACTCATCAACCTTTTATCCACCAAAACATAATCCAACAAACTACTTTCCTTACGTGCTATATCATACCTTATATATTTATTTATCCTCTTTTTCATAAAATATGTATTACTTATTACCAAACCTCTTTCTACACATAGCTCAATTAATGGTTCCCCATTTACATTTACCCCTGGCACCCCAAATTTACCTACTACTCCCTCCACAACATTTTTACCCACTTTAGCATTAAGATCCCCAACCACAATTACTCTCTCACTTGGTTCAAAACTCCCCACACACTCACTCAACATTTCCCAAAATCTCTCTCTCTCCTCTACACTTCTCTCTTCTCCAGGTGCATAAACACTTACTATAACCCACTTTTCACATCCAACCTTTATTTTACTCCACATAATCCTTGAATTTATACATTTATATTCCTTCTTTACCTGCCATAACTGATTATTCAACATTATTGCCACTCCTTCTTTAGCTCTAACTCTATTTGAAACCCCTGATCTAATCCCATTTATTTCTCCCCACTGAAACTCTCCTACCCCCTTCAGCTTTGTCTCACTTAAAGCCAGGACATCCAGCTTCTTTTCATTCATAACATCTACAATCATCTCTTTCTTATCATTCGCACAACATCCATGCACATTCAAACATCCCACTTTGACGGTTTTCTTCTTCTTTTTAGTAAGCTATACAGGAAAAGAGGTTACTAGCCCATTGTTCCCGGCATTTTAGTTGACTTTTACAACACGCATGGCTTACGGAGGAAAGATTCTTATTCCACTTCCCCATGGATATGAAAGGAAAAGCAATAAGAACAAGAACTATTAAGATAAAATCAAAGAAAACTCAGATGAGTGTGTATACATAAACGTGTACATGTTTGCGTAGTGTTACCTAAGTGTAAGTAGAATTAGCAAGACGTACCTGAAATCTTGCATGTTTATGAGACAGAAAAAAGACACCAGCAATCCTACCATCATGTAAAACAGTTTCAGGTTTCTGTTTCACAGTCACCTGGCAGGATGGTAGTACCTCCCTGGGTGGTTGCTGTCTACCAACTTACTACCTAAATTTGTATACATACATAATAATTTTCACTAAAATGTGACCTACAGCAATCAACTAACACACAGGTATGTATTTACTGCTAGGTGGGTAGGGCAACAGTTGTAAGGAAACTTAATAGTATAAACAGTGTTGAATTGATAAGACATAAAATGTGTAGTATCAATATTTGCAGGTGTGTGAGCAGTGTGCGTTGAATGATGTTGAATGTGTTTCTTTTTTTAGGGGGAAAGGTTGCCCCTACCTCAGTGGGAATTGGCCATTTTGTTTGAAAAAATCAAGTGTTAGAGATACATATAGTAAATATAACACTTTATGAAGCTCAGTCACTAGATATAAAGGTAACACTTTGTAAAGCTATCAACCTTTAGATATATACTTGTAGCACTTTATGAAGCTACCAAGGACTAGGAATATAAATATAGCACTTCATGAAGCTACCCAAAAATAGAGATTGGCTTGACTTTATGTATAGCCCTCAGGCAAGTGCTGGTGGAGACATAGTTGCTGGAGTTCCATCAACCTCACATCACTATGTGGCTGCCATCATCAAGGAGAATATGCCTGTTCAACTTGCACATAGCTGCATCACTGTCAATGTTGATGTAAACCTCAAAGTTACAGATAATGTAAGTACTATATCTCCATCTGATTGTCTCTCTCTTATGATACTAATAATGATGATGATAATTCTTATTCCACAAAAAGTTACATGAATGTTATAAAGGTAGGTGAACAGTTTGTTTATTCCCTACATAAAAATTTCCATAATTATGTAGAGCATTTCTGGGAGACTTAAACTAGGAGTAAAATTAAGAATCATAGTGCACATTTAAATACTGTATAAAATAATAATACTATATTTAAGCATGATACAGTGTTTGTACAAAGGTGAATGACATTTGGGTGTACATGCAGAAATGTAGTAGAGTCTCACATAATGTGGTGGCTATGTTCCTGAAAACAGCATTTAACCTGAAATCCATGTTATGTGGACTGAAGTTCATATGACAGAAATAGTTATGTTCTTAAGACCTCCAAGAAAAATAAAAAATTATTACATAAAACAAATTTTTCTTACCTTAAATTCCAGTTGATGGTGCATGGGAATGGGTAGCTGTGGTTCTTATATGTAATTTTGTACTACCACTGAACATATCAAAATAAACATTTTCTTCAATAACTTCTCAGATTGATTCTTGGCATCTCCAGCTTCACTAGTATTCTTCCTGGGTGCCAAGGTTAATAATGTAAAGTTAAGATGGGGTAATATAAAGATCTAATATAAATTGAATAAAACACAGCTGATTAAAATATTGGACATGTACATTGTGGATGTGGAAAACATTATTCTGTTCGTGCTTTATGAATACTCTGCTGCATGGATATTTATGTGAAACCCTATTGCATATACAGTGGACCCTTGGTTTTCGTGAGTCAGTTTTCGTGAAATTTGGTTATCGACAACTTTTTTCATCAAAATATAGCCTTGGTTTTCGTGATTTCCCCTTGGATTTCGGCGGTCAAGTGAAACATGTCCCAGCCGCACGCACACAAAGCCTCCCACAGACGCATTCAGAGTCAGTTTGGCATTGTTTCTCGGCGAGTGAACATAACCCTGCGAGGTCATACGAATAAGCCACCATGGGCCCAAAGAAAGCTCCTAGTGCCAGCCCTTTGGTAAAGAAGGTGAGAAACACAATAGAATTCAAGAAGAAATTGTAGCAAAGTACCAAAGTGGAGGAGGAAGAGAGAGGGGAGAATGTGCCTTCTTCAGTGATTCAGTAATTCTACGATATGTACGCTACTAAAGCAGCAGGAGTCGATAAAGGCTATAGCACCAGCCAGCGATAAAGTGTAGCATTAATAGTGTGGCAAGTAAGTTAAGCTATTAATTGATAGAAAAAGGACGGCACGAAACTAACTCCTCCAATGTTATTGGAGGTACAGTATATAGGGCCACTGACAATGCTGCCCTAAACCCTAAACCACCCTAAACCAATGCCAGCATCTCCAAGGTAAGTGTAAATGTGTAAATATTTCTTATTTATAAATTACGTACATTGTTTCAGTGTGAATAGTGGTGATGGCCTCTGCTGCTGCCTCTACTACTACTAATATGTACGGCTTATGCTGTCAGTGGCCCTTATAAACCCAACAACAACAACACCACCACCACTCCACATATGTAATGACATATTTTATTCATTCTAGAGTATATATCATGTTTCTATGTTATTAATATTGTTTATTATGTCATATTAGATGAATTGTGATAGATAAATAAGCTGTAGAGTTGATATTAGCATCATATTGAAGAATTTTGTCCTCCTGTCTCCAAAAAAATAAACTCGCCTCCCTGTCCCCTCCTCCCCATCTGCCATACACCAACAAGAGTCTTCAATAAAGGTAAGTGTGATGTTAAATGTTCATTTATGCATTTTATTAGTGCTTTATATTTATTTTTATTATTTATTATTTATTTTTATTATTTATATTTATTTTATTATTCAGGTAGTAGGTTGGTAGACAGCAACCACCCAGGGAGGTACTACCATCCTGCCAGGTGACTGTGAAACAGAAACCTGAAACTGTTTTACATGATGGTAGGATTGCTGGTGTCTTTTTTTTTCTGTCTCATAAACATGCAAGATTTCAGGTACGTCTTGCTAATTCTACTTACACTTAGGTCATGCTACACAAACATGTACACGTTTATGTATACACACTCATCTGAGTTTTCTTTGATTTTATCTTAATAGTTCTTGTTCTTATTGCTTTTCCTTTCATATCCATGGGGAAGTGGAATAAGAATCTTTCCTCCGTAAGCCATGCGTGTTGTAAAAGTCAACTAAAATGCCGGGAACAATGGGCTAGTAACCCCTTTTCCTGTATAGCTTACTAAAAAGAAAAAGAAGAAAACCGTCAAAGTGCGTGGATGTTGTGCGAATGATAAGAAAGAGATGATTGTAGATGTTATGAATGAAAAGAAGCTGGATGTCCTGGCTTTAAGTGAGACAAAGCTGAAGGGGGTAGGAGAGTTTCAGTGGGGAGAAATAAATGGGATTAGGTCAGGGGTTTCAAATAGAGTTAGAGCTAAAGAAGGAGTGGCAATAATGTTGAATAATCAGTTATGGCAGGTAAAGAAGGAATATAAATGTATAAATTCAAGGATTATGTGGAGTAAAATAAAGGTTGGATGTGAAAAGTGGGTTATAGTAAGTGTTTATGCACCTGGAGAAGAGAGAAGTGTAGAGGAGAGAGAGAGATTTTGGGAAATGTTGAGTGAGTGTGTGGGGAGTTTTGAACCAAGTGAGAGAGTAATTGTGGTTGGGGATCTTAATGCTAAAGTGGGTAAAAATGTTGTGGAGGGAGTAGTAGGTAAATTTGGGGTGCCAGGGTCAATGTAAATGGGGAACCATTAATTGAGCTATGTGTAGAAAGAGGTTTGGTAATAAGTAATACATATTTTATGAAAAGAGGATAAATAAATATACAAGGTATGATATAGCACATAAGGAAAGTAGTTTGTTGGATTATGTATTGGTGGATAAAAGGTTGATGGGTAGGCTTCAGGATGTACATGTTTATAGAGGGGCAACGGATATATCAGATCATTATTTGGTTGTAGCTACAGTTAGAGTAAAAGGTAGATGGGACAAAAGAAAATGGCAACAGCAAGTAAGAGAGAGGTAAAAGTGTATAAACTAAGGGAGGAGGAAGTTAGGGTGAGATATAAGCAACTATTGGCAGGAAGGTGGGCTAGTGCAAGTATGAGTAGTGGGGGGATTGAAGAGAGTTGGGATAGTTTTAAAAATGCAGTATTAGAATGTGGGGCAGAAGTTTGTGGCTATAGGAGGGTGGGTGCAGGAGGAAAGAGGAGTGAGTGGTGGAATGAAGAAGTAAAGGGTGTGATAAAAGAGAAAAAGGTAGCTTATGAGAGGTTTTTACAAAACAGAAGTGTTAATAGAAGAGCAGAGTATATGGAGAGTAAAAGAAAGGTGAAGAGAGTGGTGAGAGAGTGCAAAAGAAGAGCGGATGAAAGAATGGGAGAGGCTCTGTCAAGAAATTTTGCTGAAAACAAGAAAATTTTTTGGAGTGAGATAAACAAGGTAAGAAAGCCTAGGGAACGAATGAATTTGTCAGTTAAAAACAGAGTAGGGGAGTTAGTAGATGGGGAGCTGGAGTTATTGGGTAGATGGCGGGAATATTTTGAGGAACTTCTAAATGTCGATGAAAAAAGGGAGGCGGTAATTTCATGTACTGGCCAGGGAGGTACAACATCGTTTAGGAGTGAAGAAGAGCAGGATGTGAGTGTGGGGAAGGTGCGTGAGGCATTACGTAGAATGAAAGGGGGTAAAGCAGCTGGAATTGACGGAATCATGACAGAAATGTTAAAAGCAGGGGGAAAAATGGTGCTGGAGTGGTTGGTATTTTTGTTTAATAAATGTATGAAAGAGGGGAAGGTACCTAGGAATTGGCAGAGAGCATGTATAGTTCCTTTATATAAAGGGAAGGGGGATAAAAGAGTGTAAAAATTATAGGGTTATAAGTTTACTGAGTATACCAGGTAAAGTGTATGGCAGGGTTATTATTGAAAGAATTAGAGGTAAGACAGAGAGTAGGATTGCAGATGAGCAAGGAGGCTTTAGAGTGGGTAGGGGATGTGTAGATCAAGTGTTTACAGTGAAGCATATATGTGAACAGTAATTAGATAAAGGTAGAGAAGTTTTTATTGCATTTATGGATTTAGAAAAGGCATATGATAGAGTGGATAGGGGAGCAATGTGGCAAATGTTGCAAGTGTATGGAATAGGTAGTAAGTTACTGAAGGCTGTAAAGAGTTTTTATGAGGATAGTGAGGCTCAGGTTAGGGTGTGTAGGAGAGAGGGAGATTACTTCCCGGTAAAAGTAGGTCTTAGACAGGGATGTGTAATGTCACCATGGTTGTTTAATATATTTATAGATGGGGTTGTAAAAGAAGTAAATGCTAGGGTGTTGGCGAGAGGGGTGGGATTAAATTATGGAGAATTAAATGCAAAATGGGAGTTGACACAGTTACTTTTTGCTGATGATACTGTGCAAAGGTTAGTGGACGAGTTTGGGAGAGTGTGTAAAGGTAGAAAGTTAAAAGTGAACATAGATAAGAGTAAGGTGATGAGGGTATCAAACGATTTAAATATAGAAAAATTGGATATTACATTGGAGAGAGGGATTATGGAAGAAGTAAATGTTTTCAGATATTTGGGAGTTGACGTGTCAGCGGATGGGTTTATGAAGGATGAGGTTAACCATAGAATTGATGAAGGAAAAAAGGTGAGTGGTGCGTTGAGGTATCTGTGGAGACAAAAAACGTTATCCATGGAGGCAAAGAAGGGAATGTACGAAAGTATAGTGGTACCAACACTCTTATATGGGTGTGAAGCATGGGTTGCAAATGCTGCAGCGAGGAGGAGGCTGGAGGCAGTGGAGATGTCCTGTCTAAGGGCAATGTGTGGTGTAAATATTATGCAGAAAATTCGGAATGTGGAAATTAGGAGAAGGTGTGGAGTTACTAAAAGTATTTGTCAGAGGGCTGAAGAGGGGTTGTTGAGGTGGTTTGGTCATTTAGAGAGAATGGATCAAAGTAGAATGACTTGGAGAGCATATAAATCTGTAGGGGAAGGAAGGTGGGGTAGGGGTCGTCCTAGAAAAGGTTGGAGGGAAGGGGTAAAGGAGGTATTGTGGGCGAGGGACTTGGACTTCCAGCAAGCATGTGTGAGCGTGTTAGATAGGAGTGAATGGAGACGAATGGTTTTTGGGACATGGCGATCTGTTGGAGTGTGAGCAGGGTAACATTTTGTGAAGGGATTCAGGGAAACCAGTTAATTGATTTAGTTGGACTTGAGTCCTGGAAATGGGAAGTACAATGCCTGCACTTTAAAGGAGGGGTCTGGGATAGTGACAGCTGGGAGGGACAATTCTCAGCTGTCGTATCTGAGCTCCTCTGCAAAGACAGTGATTATGTATGAGTGTGGTGAAAGTGTTGAATGATGATGAAAGTATTTTCTTTTTGGGGATTTTCTTTCTTTTTGGGTCACCCTGCCTCGGTGGGAGACGGCCGACTTGTTGAAAAAAAAAAAAAATTATTTTTCATTGTTTCCTGTATGTAAATCTATATTTAATCTCTAAAAAATTAATTTTTTGTTAATACTTTTGGGTGTCTGGAACGGATGAATTGGATTTATATTATTTCTTATGGGGAAAATAGTTTTGGTTTTTAGCAGACTCTGAAACGGATTAATCATGAAAACCAAGGGTTCACTGTATACATAACTGACATTGAATACTGTATAAAAAACACTTTAGCACTGCAATTTTGTTCCTAGTAATTACAGTACTTCTAGATATTAGTAAAAGACACTCAAATATATTAATAAACAAATTGAAAGAAATCATTAAGGCATAATGACATCTGTGTTAGAAAGGGAAAATGAAGCATATACAGTCATCCCTCGGATTTTGATTTTAATCCGTTCCAGATGGATCAGCTAAAACCAAAATCGGCAAAAACCAAAACTATTTTCCCCATAAGAAATAATGGAAATTCAATTAATCCGTTCCAGAAACCCAGAAGTTTGGAAAAAAAAAATTGGGGGGCCTTAAAGATAGATTTACATGCACAAATGAATGAACTGATGTTGCTGGATGGGAGAGAGGGAAGAGGGGAGAGAGAAGAGACCCTAATTTTTGGAAGGGGAATCCCCCTCCATAAGGACTCTAGGTACCAAGTCCTTATCCGGGGTCACTTCCCTGCATGCCTGCTACACTACCTCCCTGCCTGCTACACTCCCTCCCTGCCTGCTACACTCCCTCCATGCCTGCTACACTCCCTCCCTGCCTGCTACACTCCCTGCATACATGCTACACTCCCTACATACATGCTACACTCCCTGCATACCTGCTACACTCTCTGCATACCTGTTACACTCCCTGCATACATGCTACACTCCCTGCATACATGCTACACTCCCTACATACATGCTACACTCCCTGCATACCTGCTACACTCCCTGCATACCTGTTACACTCCCTGCATACATGCTACACTCCCTGCATACATGCTACACTCCCTACATACATGCTACACTCCCTGCATACCTGCTACACTCCCTGCATACCTGTTACACTCCCTGCATACATGCTACACTCCCTGCATACATGCTACACTCCCTGCATACATGTTACACTCCCTGCATACCTGTTACACTCCCTGCATACATGCTACACTCCCTGCATACCTGCTACACTCCCTGCATGCATGCTACACTCCCTGCATGCATGCTACACTCCCTGCATGCCTGCTACACTCTTAAACTCCATCGTGTTTCTCACTTTCACTATCATATTTTTCTATTATTTCTTTCTTCATTTCTACAGTGTTCCTCACTTTCTTTACCAAAGAAGTGGCACTAGGAGCTTTCTTTGGGCCCATGGTAGCTTATTTAGTAGTCACACACAATAATCAAGGCCCAAAAACAATGAATTGTTAATAAATGTTTTGTATAAACTCCTGGGGTGATGTTCACTCAAGCATAAACAATGCTAGACTGTGTGACAATGTGCGTGGGAGGTGCGTGGGTGGCGGGCCTACGGCCTTTGTATGTGCGCGGCACTGGTGGACAGGTCCCATACGGTCGGCGAAAACTAAAACAATCAGCGAAAACTAAGACAAATTTTCCCTGAAAAAAGTCGGCGAAAACCAAAATTGGCGAAAACTGGGACAAGCGAAAACCAAGGGATGACTGTATAATATACAGTAAAAATGTAATTATTAGGATTAGAAAAAGTATTATAGAAACACTTATTAAGTAAATAAGACATTGCAAACAAATTAATTTTCACCCATGGATGAAATGAAACCAATAAGAGGTAATAATATATACAGGGACCCTCCCTTTTCATGATTAATCCATTCCAGAGAGTCTGACGAAATGTGAAATTCACGAAAACTGAAACCATTTTTCCCATAAGAAATAATGTAAATCCCATTAATCCGTTCCAGCCACCCAAAAGTATTAATAAAAATCATTTTTTTTAGATTAAATATAGATTTACATACAGAAAAGAATGACAAATATATATAAAGCACTGATAACATGTATAAATGAACATTTAACATAACACTTACCTTTATTGAAGACTCTTGTTGGTGTATGGAAGACAGGGAGGAGGGGAGAGGGAAGAGAGGTTATTGTTTGGAAGGGGAATCCCCTTCCATAAGAACTTTAGGTAACAAGTCCTTATGTGGGGTTACTTCCCTTCTTTGTTTTTTAATGGCACTAGGACCAGCTTGAGAGTCACTGGACCCCTGTTACACAATAAATTGTTTCAGAGAGGTCTGTTTCTGGCGTCTCTTTAAGATTTGCCTAAAATGGAACAAGGCATTGTCATTGAACATGTCGCAGACACGGCCTACAACAGCTTTGTTAGGGTGATGTTCCTCCACAAACGTTTGCACCTCACTCCACTTTGCACAAATGTCTTTAATCTTTGAAGAAGGCGCCTTCTTCCCTCTCTGTTCCTCCTCCTCTGAATCAATTTCCTCAGCTGTGGTCTGTTGCTGTTGCAGATGAAGCTCTTGCAGCTCTTCAGTGGTTATCTCTTCACTATGGTCCTGCACCAACTCTTCCACATCCTGGCCACTCACATCCAACCACATGGAATTCCCCAATGCCACAATACAATCCACAATAGGCATAGGGTCGACAGGGTCAGCCCTTAACCCTTCAAAATCCTTCTCTTGGATACATTCTGGCCACAATTTTCTCCAAGCAGAGTTCATCGTACTGGAAGTCACTCCCTGCCAAGCCTTATCTATAAGGGTTATGCAATTGAAGATATTGAAGTGATCCCTCCATAACTCTTAGGGTCAATTCAGATACGAAATGTTTCGTATCACCTCGCAGGGTTATGTTTACTCGCCGAGAAACAACTTCACACTGACTCAAATGGACGAAAACGGAGGCAAGTCACGAAAACAGAGCCTATATTTTGACAAAAAAAGGCGACGATAACTGAAAATCACGAAAATAGAGCCTCACGAAAAGGGAGGGTCCACTGTATTTATATAGAGATTAGACAGTATGTTTTTAATTTTTTCAAATTTATTCAAAGTTAGAGTTTGTGATCCCTTACTGTAGGTCAGTACACATTTTTGTCCCCTTTATTTGATAGCATACATTGATTCTTATGTTCATTATAGAATATAAAATACTGTAGGTGTCCAGTATATATTTTTCTTTGTTATTTCTTGATTTATTCCTCCTGATAAATTTCTTCAACATCTTCTAGAATGCAGTGGCAACGCCCTTAACAAATACTACTTCATGTGAACGAAACATCACAGATGTTCAAATAACTATCACACAGTTGCTCACCGATACATTCAACACCTCTCTCAACTTGGCACCACCCTACTACATCAGGTTAGTGAAGGCTCTCCTTCCACATTTCTCATTCATCTCAAACCCATGAAACTCCATATCAGAATCACTTCTCTCTTGTTAGTGCCTGTAGATGTTAAGTATAATTAGTTATTTGTGGTGGGGGTGTATGTATGGAAGCCATTGTTAACCCTTTGGGGGTCCCAAGGCCCTATCCGAAACTCGTTCTCAGGGTCGCAAATTTTTCGGAAAAAAAAATAAATTATTTTTTCTTATGAAATGATAGAGAATCTTTTTCCGATCATAACGCCACCAAAAGTATGAAATTTGATGGAAAATTAACGGAATTATGCTCTCACGAAGTTAGCGGTATCAATGACATTTACGCATCGGCGATTTCGCCCACTTTGAGCCCTATTTTCGGCAAATTCCAATGTTTCAGTCCACTAAAATTATAGCTATTTCGCTAGAATTCCATTTGGTCTATCAATTGAGTATAAGAAACAGCCAATTTACCGATTTGAACTACCCAATAAGGTGGTCAGAAATTAGCAATTTGGCCAATTTCACACAAATTTCGAAAGATGCTAATTTCAAAGTAGGGTCCAGAATAAACAAGACAGACATTCCTGGCACTAAAATAACATTTTATCTGTTCATTAGTCACGTCTCCAGGCCCCTCTTACATTACTTTTGCTTTCCATTTTGAATTTTTATTCTCACAAAAAATAGAAGATTTACTGTTATGTATACAACTGCATCATTGTAAAAATGGTATAAATAATATCAGCGCACTTGTGCAAGAATATTAGACTACCCAGTTGATGTGTATTGGATGCATGGCGTGTTTTGTTTACTCTTGAACATCAGCAAAAATCGAACATTTTCGCTACTTTGCGCTCCGTTTCAAGGTACTTGTCATCGTGAAACCAGTCAAAATTATCTCTATTTCTGTAATATATCATCCATTCTATCGAATGAGACTAAGAAAACGAGTATACAAGCATAAATACTATACATAAATAGACTGCAAAGTCGCTGTTTTAAACCAAAAACAAGGGGGGCAGAGTTTTTTTTTCCTCATTGTGCACTGTGTGGTGCAGGATTTTTTTTATACTGCGCACACTGACCGCACAGACCCATTCTCTCACATCTAGGCCTACCAGCCGTTTACACTTGATTTGAGGGCGCTAGAATTTAGGCGTACTAGTACAACGAAAACCCTGGTGCGTAAGCCATACTAGTACGGCCAAAACCCCGAAAGAGTTAACAATGACTGAGAGGGGTAGCTGTTTCCATTTATGCTCTGGGTGGGGGAGGAATTTTCGGGTACAGTGCACACTCGGTGTGCAGACCCATTCTCTCATATCAGCGATTTTTTCCAATACAGCTCTCTTGATATTTAAATGCTCACCATGTAAGTTTTATGTAGTAGTACAGTATATTTGAATGCATTGCATATATCAAATAAATAAAACCTGAATGGATATATATTCAATAGATATTAAAGAAATTTGACTTGTAAAGTTACTTTTTTCTAAATTGGCAGTCTTATTTTTTTATTTTGCTTGAATCTCTATGGTAATTTACCTAAACTCTGCCACCCTTTGCATCCCCAGCCTCTTGACCCACATATTTATATTTAAAATCACTGGATAATAGAAAGTTATTGGTTGTAAATGGTATGATGGTATTGACAAACTGTGGAAAAGGACACACAATAACTTTCCACAAAAGAAAGTTATTATTCTAGACTGTCTAGAGCTGACACTTGTAATGTTTTAAAGAACTAGTCAGTTTGAGATAGGGAACTAACACCTCTTAATCAATTAGAAAGTTAAGGCAAGAACTTTTTAGTAGTATATAAATTGG
This sequence comes from Cherax destructor, assembly GCA_009830355.1. NCBI lineage: Eukaryota > Metazoa > Arthropoda > Malacostraca > Decapoda > Parastacidae > Cherax > Cherax destructor. The sequence continues at coordinate 63,503 of WNWK01001081.1, read as the reverse complement.
AAATAGAGATAAAAAATGTATGAGTTATAATTTTAGGTAAAAGACTGTAGATTACATCAATTAAATTATAACTAGGTTATATTTTTTGCAATAGAATGATAGCCATCATTTAACTAAGCCTACCATCAACCAGGGACTGCTATAGTTGGCTTAACATGTAAAGGATACAGTGAAGTACTACTGTACAAGGTGTCATGCCCATAGGCAGATGGGTCTTATGCAGCAGCACCAACCTGAAATCCACATTGAATTAATTATACTAGTAGTAATAGATGAGAAAGTGCTTAAATAAATCAACACATACAAACTGGATGGAGCCTAATCTGAGCATGAAAAAAGACTGGGTATAACATGTCTAGTCTGAAATTCAACCATCATTGGCTTTATAGATTAAACTTCACAATAGGGAATATTAATATAACTGCTTTACTTATGAACACAGAAAATTAACTTTCTGCTATAATGAGTAAATATTCTAAAAATAAGTTCAGTCCAATAATTAAATAAATATAGAGGTTGTTTAACTTGGAAACTATTAACCTAATCTACGAGTTATACATAGGCTTAGTGACCACTAAGGAGAGGCTTAGTGACCACTAGGGAGAGGCTTAGTGACAACTAAGGAGAGGATTAGTGACCACTAGGGAGAGGCTTAGTGACCACTAGGGAGAGGTTTAGTGACCACTAGTGAGAGGTTTAGTGACCACTAGGGAGAGGTTTAGTGACCACTAGGGAGAGGCTTAGTGACCACTAGGGAGAGGCTTAGTGACCACTAGGGAGAGGTTTAGTGACCACTAGGGAGAGGTTTAGTGACCACTAGGGAGAGGTTTAGTGACCACTAGGGAGAGGCTTAGTGACCACTAGGGAGAGGCTTAGTGACCACTAGGGAGAGGTTTAGTGACCACTAGGGAGAGGCTTAGTGACCACTAGGGAGAGGCTTAGTGACCACTAGGGAGAGGCTTAGTGACCACTAGGTAGGAGCAAGTCTTAACTTAAAGAGGAATGGCATAAGTAACGGTATGAAGAACTCTGGAAACTAGCTGGAAGATAGATACCATAGCACAGTAGCTTACCCTGTGAGATTTGAAACATGACTGATGTGTGGGGATGCCTTGGAGCATCCCCATTTGCAACATCTGCCACATTGCTCCCCATCTGCCCTATCATATGCCTTTTCTAAATCCATAAAATCAATGAAAACTTCCATACCTTTATCTTAATATTGTTCACTACCCATGATGCCCCCAAAATATCAATATTGATATATTTTTAAATTATTATCCTTGCATAAACTATTCCATGTGTTTTTTTGAAGATATAAGTATTAATAGAAATTTATGCATCTGTTGATGACATTTAATGGCTCAAATACTTATAAAATTAGTTGGCAATTTTAAAGAAAATCATAAATCTGTTAGCACATTAAGAAAGCTCAGTACTATCAGTTCAAATCTCTCAGGTCCAACATAGATGCCAACTTCACTGCAGTGTTCAGTGTGGCAGGACCAATCAGCCTTACTTTCTCCTTTGAACCATCTGTTGGAACCAACTATACATTCAATGATACGGGTGAGTAGGTACTTGTAGAAATCATTCCTAGTATCTTTGTATTATATGTACAGGTATGTACTTAATATTTTGGGTCATGTATATTACTTATAGAGTATGATTGTATTTTTCATTATCCCTTATTTGCCATTGTTGAGAGTGTCTTTTATCATATAAAATCTTGAATTATGAAAAGATTCAGTACTTAAGAGTAAGAGCTCTGAATTTGAATTATGATATGTGGATCATCTGGGCAAGGGTGCATTGTAATAAATACAAGAGATCTCTAGAGATGTAGACTTTAAATTAACAAAATTCTTTTCTTTTTTACCAGGAGACTATCCACTAGGCACAGTGCCCCATCAGTTAACCTATCCACTTACACTGGCTGAAAACACATACATAGCCACAGTGTTTGCACAGAACAAGCACAATATTTTCTCTGGTCCCATCTCCAACTTCACCCTCCTATACGTGCAAAATGAAGTGACGACGACTTGGGAAGTTAATGAGCTTAATTCTGCAGGCTTCCTCATATCACCCCAACGTATGTTTTCTTTATAATGTTTTCCTTCAACATTGTTATCGTAGTATTGTGTACTTAATAATTATAGATGGCATATTACAGTGTATTTGAAATAAACAGTCATTTATGACTCGCATTAAAAATGGTGAAAATCTTCAGGAGAATTGTCATTTTCATGAAGTAATACCAGAAAACTGGGAAGCAAGTTAGAAATACTGTAGCGTTCAAATACAGATTAATATTCACATTGGCTTCATAGTTGCTTTGGTTATTATTTTGTTTTTGTTATTGTTTTGTTTGTAAACATCAGCTACAGCAAATCACCTAAAATTAATAATAACTTGGCAAAAAGTGACCGCATGAATGATCACCAAGTCTAGTGCCAGGCAATACACTTCCCCAAGTTGTATGAATGATCACCAAGTCTAGTGCCAGGCAATACACTTTCCCAAGTTGTTGTATGAATGATTACCAAGTCTAGTGCCAGGCAATACACTTCCCCAAGTGGCTGTATTAATGATCATCCAATCTAGTGCCAGGCAATACACTCCCCCACTTTTCAAAAGCTGAAACTTGCTTAATATACATAAAATTCACTCATACTTCTGTGCATATTCCATATACAGGACAATCAGTTCTAATATTAATCCTGCCTTAAAACTATCTTGATAGCTGCAATAGAACTCCTAGGCTTAATGCTAGACACAATAATCTCAGATATTTCCTGTGTCCAACTCATGCAGAATCTAATACAAAATGGGAGTTGTCACAGTTGCTTTATGCTGATAACTATGTGCTTTTGGGAAAGTCTGAAGAGAAATTACAAAGGTCGGTGGGAGACGGCCGACTTGTTGAAAAAAAAAAAGTTAAAAGTGAACATAGGAAAGAGCAAGGCGATGAGGGTAAATGATATAGGTAATGAAAAATTGGATATCAGATTGGAAGGAGGGTGAATGGAGGAAGTGAATGTGTTTAGATATTTGGGAGTGGACTAGTCAACTGATGGGTCTATGAAGGACAAGGTGAATCATAGAATTAATGAGAGGATAAAGGTGGGTGATACATTGAGGGATCTGTGGAGACAAAGAACATTATCCATGAAGGCAACAAGGAAGATGTGTGAGATTATAGTGGTATCAGTACTCTTAAGTGAGTGTGAAGCTTGGGTTGTGAATGTTGCAGCAAGGAGGAGGCTGGAGGTAGTGTAGATATCATGACTGAAGGCAATGTGTGGTGTAAATATTTTGCTGACAACTCACAGTTTTGAGATTAGGAGGAAGTGCAGAAGGCTGAGAAGGGGTCGTTGAGGTAGTTTGGACATTTAGAGAGGCTGGATCAAAATAGGATGACTTGAAGGGTGTATAAATCTGTAGTGGAGAGAAGGCAAGGTAGGGGTCATGCTAGGAAATGTTGGAGGGAAAAGGCAAAGGAGGTTTTGTGTGAAAGGGGCTTGGCATGTATGAGTGTGTTAAATAGGAGTGAGTGGAAGCAAAATGATTTAGGGACTTGGTGAACTGTTGGAGTGTGAGCAAGGCAACATTTTGTGAAGGGATTCAGGGAAACCAATTAGCTGGTCTTGAGTTCTGGAGATGGGAAGTACAGTGCCTGCACTCTGAATGATGGGTGGGGATATTTGCAGTTTGGAGGGGCATCAGAACTGTATATCAGCATGCCTCTGGCAGGACAATGATACTGAATGATGGTGAAAGTGTTTCTTCTTTTTTGGGTTGCCCTACTTTGGTAGGAGATGGCCAGTGTGTTAAAAAAGAAAGGAAAGAATACATAGGATTTATTAATACCATTAACAGGGAGGAGATGAAGCGACAGTTGTAAACCAAGAAATGGGATATTGAAAGGATAATAGACAGATCTTTACAAACAGTGGTGCAACTATAAGAATAGGATAAAAGGTAACATGTGCTGCAACCATTGAAAACTTTAAACAGTTACATAATAAATTTAACAATTCTGAGAGCACCAGAAGTATAGCTCCACATCTGTAGCTATAAATGGGAAAATAGGCAGCATTCAACACTCAGGCAAATAGTCTTAGGTTCGATTCCTGGACAAAATGAGATATATGAGTAAGTCTCCTTACACCTGCTGTCCATGATTACCTTGCAGTAAATAGGTCTAAAGTGTTAGTCAATTGTTGTGGGTTGCATAATAATAATAATAATGCAGGCATGTGTGAGCGTGTTAGAGAGGAGTGAATGGAGACGAATAGTTTTTGGAACTTGACTAACTGTTGGAGTGTGAGCAGGGTAATATTTTGTGAAGGGATTCAGGTAAAAAGGTTAGCCAGACTTAAGTCCTGGAGGGGGGAAAGTATAGTGCCTGCACCTTAAAGGAGGGGTTTGGGATACTGGCTGTTTGGAGTGACATCTGAACTGTCATATCTGAGCGCCTCTGCAAAGACAGTGATTATGTGTGAAAGATGGTGAAAGTGTTGAATGATATTGAAAGTGTTTTTTTTTTTTTTTTGGTCACTGCCTCAGTGGGAGACAGCCGATGTGTTGAAAAAAAAATATCCCAGTGGAAATTAGACTTCTGCTTTGGTTCTGCCATTACTAATAAGTAATCATGAAAAAGTAATCATATATGTGCATCTTGAGCAGTATGTTCATAGTTGTTTCCCAAATTATCTGAGAGTTATGGATATATAAAAGGTAATAATGATACGTTTTTAAACTTTCAGTTCTAATTTTGTTATACATTTATTCCTCACCTTAGCAAGTAATTTACTTTTGTATACACAAAAGCATTGTACTATACCCATTTTTTTCCTATCACAGTCCCTGTGATCAAATTCATGGACACTTCTGGGGCTCTCTTTCCCACTAACGCCTCAGTCACAATCAACTGGGATGATGGTGTGATTGAGACCCTACCCTTTGTGGATCCTGGAACCAGCCAACCTTTGTTCAATCATACCTATGCCAGGGGTGGATACTACAATGTCACTGCCTACATCTTTAATGTCGTGTCCGGATTGAAAGTTAACTGCACGGTCAGTAATGCCATTGACCCCAGGCACATTGGTTATCCAAAAACATCACAAAAATACTAAAGTTATCACTATCATTATTAATTAGTTCAGGGGTATGGTTAAGATTTTTCTTATATTATTCTGGTATTTTGGTGTTATTTAGGGTATTTTAGTGTAATGTGATCTGTTGAGACTCCTATGCGAATTCATAATTTGATTAGTTATGTATAGAAAAAGTAGATAAATGCATTTTAATTTGATGACATTTTCTTTTCAACAGATGTACATTGTGGAAGAAATCCTGAACTTTAAGATTATAAACAATTACTTGCCAACATCAGGTCCAACTGGTGGTAGACCGGGGTTTGGTAAATTGAAGAACCAGTATCCCATGGATAAAAACCTCTCATTTATTCCTTCCATGACTCAAGGTGAGAATAATTATTTTGTATGAGAAACAGATGTACAGTAAAAGTTTTATTGATGATGTTTTGCACAAGCAGCGCTTTTGTGTGTGACTGATTATGCCAGTATTGTATACTATTACTCACCCACCCATGAGTTGTTATTCATCTAGAACAGCATTTCTCAAACAATGGGTCACATCTCTTATGTGGGAGCCATGAGCAGGATTAATCCTAAATGATTGGTGGATTCTCTGACAAATTGGCTGAGAAACTCTGATCTAGAATATAAGTTGGAAATTTTTTTCTGGTTATTAAGTCTTTTCCTAACACACCAGTAGTCTCCCACCAAAGTAGGGACCCAAAAAAGAAGAAACACTTTCACCATCACTCAGGCCATCACTGTCTTGCCAGAGGGGCACTAACATTACAACTCAGATGCCCCTTGAAATACAAAATGCAAATTTTATTTCTTTGCAAAGGTTACAGTGTATGATTTACATTTTATAAAGTGTTGTTAAGTACAATGGGAAGTACAGTGCCTGCACTTTAACCCTTTGACTGTTTCGGTCGTATATATACGTCTTACAAGCCACTGTTTTGGACGTATCTATACGCCTAAATTCTAGCGGCCTCAAATCAAGCAGGAGAAAGCTGGTAGGCCTACATGTGAGAGAATGGGTCTGTGTGGTCAGTGTGCGCAGTATAAAAAAAAAATCGGGCAGCCAGTGGTGCCTTGTGGGAACGCCATTTCAGTAGTCCTTGTTCAGCATGCCTAGCGGACTGTTCTCTTCCTCAATGACAGCTCTAACACAGATTGAAGTGTCTCTGAAGATAAATTTCATGGTTTTGAGGAGTTTGTGACCGAAAGAAATGCCCAGGATACCAGAAGGAAGGATGGAAGAAAGTAAGTAAGGAAGGAAGGAAGAGATGAGAGGAAGGAAGGAACGAAAGAAGAGATGAGAGGAAGGAAGGAAGGAAAGAAGAGATGAGAGGAAGGAAGGAAAGAAGAAAGGAGGAATGGAAGAAGGAAGGAATTAAGAAAGAAAGAAAGAGAGAAAGGAAGGAAGGAAGGAACAAAAGAAGTAAGAAAGGAAGGAAGAAATAAAGTAAGGAATGAAGGAAGACAGGAAGGCAGGAAGGAAGAGATGAGAGGAAGGAAGGAAGGAAATATGTAAGAAAGGAAGGCATAAAGAAAGGAAGGAATGAAGGAAGAAAGGAAGCTAGAAAGGTAGGTATGAAGGAAAGGAAGGAGGTTGTGGGGAAGAAGACATGGGTCCCCTTTTGTGTTGACAGTTTGACAGGCAGTGTGGGGGTGGTGAGTAATGGTATAATATGTCATTTTGACAGCTGCCTTACCCTGACTCAGCAAATTTAGATGTCCACACACACACACACACACACACACACACACACACACATAGCTTGGAGCTTTGAAGTGCTAATTGCCGTTGATGGAAAGTGTCCGGTCATTATATATTCTGTTCCACTTCCATGGGGAAGTGGAACAGAATTCTTCCTCCGTAAGCGATGCGTGTCGTAAGAGGCGACTAAAATGCCGGGAGCATGGGGCTAGTAACCCCTTCTCCTGTATACATTACTAAAGTTAAAAAGAGAAACTTTCGTTTTTCTTTTTGGGCCACCCTGCCTCGGTGGGATACGGCCGGTTTGTTGAAAGAAAGAAGAATATTATAGAACAATAGTAATAAACAATTTTTTTTATTGTTGGTTGGTGTAAACAAGTTTTGTAAATAATATAATGATACCAATGTTTGTGCAATTATTGTGTTGCATACAACGAGTGTATATATATACATTGCACCTTACTTTGGTCTCACAGGCCACATAAGTTACGTAAAAAAATAAAATAGTGAAAAAAACAAGAAACCTACGAAAGGAAGTAAACCAAACTTTACCGGGTGAGTGGCATTCGCCGCTGTTGCCATACGCGGCTCATTTTTTGCCAACTTTACAGCTCTATATCTCGGTAAGTACTGATAGCAAAAACTTTTTGGGGGGATTTAAACAATCAGAAAAATTATCTTAACATTTTGATAAGAAAAAATAATTTTTTTTTTCGAATATTTTGCAACGTGAAATGACAGTTTCAGAAAGGGGGTCTCCAACAGTCAAAGGGTTAAAGGAGGGGTTTGGGATATTGGTGGTTTGGAGGGATTTTGTGAACTGTCGTATCTGAGCTTCTCTGCAAAGACAGTGATTATGTATGAGTGAGGTGAAAGTGTTGAATGATGATGAAAGTATTTTCTTTTTGGGGATTTTCTTTCTTTTTGGGTCACCCTGCCTTGGTGGAAGACGGCCTACGTGTTGATTAATAAGATATCCCCGCCTACAACCTAGGTAGTAGGTTGATAGACAGCAACCACCCAGGGATGTACTACTGTCCTGCCAAGTGAGTGTAAAACGAAAGCCTGTAATTGTTTTACATGATGGTAGGATTGCTGGTGTCTTTTTTCTGTCTCATAAACATGCAAGATTTCAGGTATGTCTTGTTACTTCTACTTACACTTAGGTCACACTACACATTTATGTACAAGCATATATATACACACCCCTCTGGGTTTTCCTCAATTTTCTTACTAGTTCTTGTTCTTATTTCCTCTTATCTCCATGGGGAAGTGGAACAGAATTCTTCCTATGTAAGCCATGCGTGTCGTAAGAGTTGACTAAAATGCCGGGATCAAGGGGCTAGTAACCTCTTCTCCTGTATACATTACTAAAGTTAAAAAGAGAAACATTTGTTTTTCTCTTTGGGCCACCCCGACTTGGTGGGAAACAGCCGATTTGTTGAAAGAAAGAAAAGATCCCCGCCCCCAACAGAGAGTAGGATAGCAGATGAACAAGGGGGCTTTAGAACGGGTAGGGGGTGTGTATACCAAGTGTTTACAGTGAAACATATAGGTGAACAGTATTTAGATAAGGGTAAAGAGTTTTTTGTGGCATTTATTGATTTGGAAAAGGCATATGACAGGGTGGATAGGGAGGCAATGTGGAAGATGTTGCAAATGTATGGAATAGGAGGTAGGTTATTGAAAGCAGTGAAGAGTTTTTATGAGGATAGTGAGGCTCAGGTTAGAGTATGTAGGAGAGAGGGAGATTATTTCCCAGTAAAAGTAGGCCTTAGGAAAGGATGTGTGATGTAACCATGGTTGTAAGAAAAGTGAATGCTTGGTTGTTGGCAAGAGGTCCGTGGTTAAAAGATAAAGAATCTAACACAAAGTGGGAGTTGTCACAGTTGCTCTTTGTTGATGACACTGTGCTTTTGGGAGATTGTGAAGAGAAGTTGAAGAGGTTGGTGGGTGAGTTTGGTAGGATATGTAAAAGAAGAAAATTAAAAGTGAATATAGGAAAGAGTAAGGTGATGAGAATAAAAAAAAAAAAAAATAGGTAACGAAAGATTGGATATCAGATTGGAGAGAGAGAGTATAGAGGAGATGAATGTATTCAGATATTTAGGAGTGGATATGTCAGCAGATGGGTGTATGAAAGATGAGGTGAATCATAGAATTGACAAGGGGAAAAAAGATGAGTGGTGCACTGAGGAGTCTGTGGAGATAAAGAACTTTGTCCATGGAAGCAAAGAGGGGAATGTATGAGAGTATAGTTATACCAATGCTCTTATGTGGGTGTGAAGCATGGGTGGTGAATGTTGCAACAAGGAGAAGGATGGAGGCAGTGGAGATGTTATGTTTGAGGGCAATGTGTGGTGTGAATATAATGCAGAGAATTCTTTTGTTATTTTTTATTATTATCATATCGGCTATTTCCCACCAAGGCAGGGTGACCCGAAAAAGAAAAAATTTCACCATCATTCACTCCATCACTGTCTTGCCAGAGGCACGCTTACATTACAGTTATAAAACCAACATTATCACCAGTCCTTCAGAGTGCAGACACTGAACTTCCCATCTTCAGGACTCAAGTCCAGCCTGACAGTTTCCCTGAATCCCTTCATAAATATTACCCTGCTCACACTCCAACAGCACATTAAGTCCTAAAAACCATTTACAGTGGACCCTCGCTATTCGAACACTCCAAAACTCACCCTTTTATGTAAGTTTATTATTGTAAGTGCTTTTATAAGTGTATTTTTGGGGGTCTGAAATGGACTAATCTAATTACATCATTCCTTATGGGAATAAATTCGTTTGGTAACAACACTTAAACAGCATTCTGGAATGAGGGTGAGTTTTGGAGTGTTCAAATAGCGAGGGTCCACTGTATCTCCATTCACTCCTATCTAACATGCTCATGCATGTTTGCTGGAAGTCCAAGCCCCTCGCACACAAAACCTCCTTTACCCCCTCCCTCCAACCTTTCCTAGGCCGACCTCTACTGCGCCTTCCCTCCACTACAGATTTGTACACTCTTGAAATCATTCTATTTTGTTCCTTCTTCTCTACATGTCCGAACCACCTCAACAACCTCTCCTCAGCCCTCCGGATAATAGTTTTGGTAATCCCGCACCTCCTCCTAATCTCCAAACTACGGATTCTCTGCATTATATTCACACCACACATTGCCCTCAGACATGACATCTCCACTGCCTCCAGCCTTCTCCTTGTTGCAACATTCACCACCCATGTTTCACACCCATATAAGAGAGTTGGTATAACTATTCTCTCATACATTCCCCTCTTTGCTTTCACGGATAAAGTTCTTTGTCTCCACAGACTTCTCAGTGTGCCATTCACCTATTGCTAAAGCTATTTTTAACCTGCATTGTGTCTTTTTGTAGTTCAATCACACCATATATTTTATGTTTAAAATTACATTATAACTGGAGTAAATCATTTTTAACACGTAAAAAATAAAATGTGCTTGACTTTAATGTATTTTTTCATTAATGTGAGAGCTTATACTCTTTCCTTGTTTCAGGTACTGTGGATTATTATATTGTCATAAATGATACCTCTCAGTCAGAGATGTTTAGATTCACGGTACCTGACCCCTTCATGCCCGTGGCCTACCCCTTCCTCGATTACATTGGCTTTGTAAGTTTTGCTCCTGTGCAATCAAAGTTTTATTTGCATTAGATTATTTTAGTTCATTGTACCATTCATAGTTGCTGCTACAAAACCCAATTTATTATCTCACTGTTCCTCCGAGGGGAGGAGGTAAGAATCATTTTGTGGCATGTACACTACCACATAAACATTAAAAAATCTGTTATGATTAGAATATCATCCATTGTGTGACAGTAGATCAAGGCGTATGTGATGTGTAGGTCTGCATGCCAGCAGCCAGTGGCATGCAGACCTACACATGCACCCCAGTCCAGCTGACAGGAGGGGGTTTAAAAAATCTTTGTCTCCCATATACTTATTGAGCTCTCTCTCAGTGCATTCATTACACCCCTACTTTTCATAGCAGGCATTTTGTACCATCTGCTGAGACTTTTTCTTTCATATGGAGTGATTTTAGTGTGTAGGTTTGGGACTAGTCCTTCCAGAATTTTCCAGGTGTGGATTATGTATTTCAAGGAGTATAGTTTGAGGGATATAAAGAATTCCTAGTAATTCAGGTGCATATATTCCCATGTAAGTTCTGAATCCAGTCAGTATCTGCTAAAGGCTTCATAAAATTTATCCTGTCTGCTATAAGATTACATATACAGTGGACCCCCGAGTAACAAACACCCCGGAAATCGTACAATTATGTAAGTATAATATTGTAAGTGCTTTTGTAAGTGTATTTTTGGGGGTCTGAAATGGACTAACCTACTTGACATTATTTCTTAAGGGAGTAAATTCGTTTGGTAATGGCACTTGAGCAGGCTTCTGGAAGGAATTTTGTTCGTTACTCGGGGGTCCACTGTACATGTATGGCTATAGGAGGGTGGGTGCAGGAGGAAAGAGGAGTGATTGGTGGAATGATGAAGTAAAGGGTGTGATAAAAGAGAAAAAGGTAGCTTATGAGAGGTTTTTACAAAACAGAAGTGTTGCAAGAAGAGCAGAGTACAGTGGACCCTCGCTATTCGAACACTCCAAAACTCACCCTTTTATGTAAGTTTATTATTGTAAGTGCTTTTATAAGTGTATTTTTGGGGGTCTGAAATGGACTAATCTAATTTAATCATTCCTTATGGGAATAAATTCGTTTGGTAACAGCACTTGAACAGCATTCTGGAATGAGGGTGAGTTTTGGAGTGTTCGAATAGTGAGGGTCCACTGTATATGGAAAGTTAAAGGAAGGTGAAGAGAGTAGTGAGAGAGTGCAAAAGGAGAGCAGATGAAAGAGTGTGAGAGGCACTGTCAAGAAATTTTGCAGAAAACAAGAAAAAGTTTTGGAGTGAGATAAACAAGTTAAGAAAGCCTAGGGAACGAATGAATTTGTCAGTTAAAAACAGCGTAGGGGAGTTAGTAGATGGGGAGCTGAAGGTATTGGGTAGATGGCGGGAATATTTTGAGGAACTTTTAAATGTCGATGAAGAAAGGGAGGCGATAATTTCATGCACTGGTCAGGGAGGTATAACATCTTTTAAAAGTGAGGAAGAGCAGGATGTGAGTGTGGGGGAGGTGCGTGAGGCATTATGTAGAATGAAAGGGGGTAAAGCAGCAGGAACTGATGGGATCATGACAGAAATGTTAAAAGCAGGGGAGATATTGTGTTGGAGTGGTTGGTATTTTTGTTTAATAAATGTATGAAAGAGGGGAAGGTACCTAAGGATTGGCAGAGAGCGTGTATAGTTCCTTTATATAAAGGGAAGGGCGACAAAAGATATTGTAAAAATTATAGGGGAATTAAATTATGGAGAATTAAATGCAAAATGGGAGTTGACACAGTTACTTTTTGCTGATGATACTGTGCTTATGGGAGATTCTAAAGAAAAGTTGCAAAGGTTAGTGGACGAGTTTGGGAGAGTGTGTAAAGGTAGAAAGTTAAAAGTGAACATAGATAAGAGTAAGGTGATGAGGGTATCAAACGATTTAAATAAAGAAAAATTGGATATCACATTGGAGAGAGGGATTATGGAAGAAGTAAATGTTTTCAGATATTTGGGAGTTGATGTGTCAGCAGATGGGTTTATGAAGGATGAGGTTAACCATAGAATTGATGAAGGAAAAAAGGTGAGTGGTGCATTGAGGTATCTGTGGAGACAAAAACGTTATCCATGGAGGCAAAGAAGGGAATGTACGAAAGTATAGTGGTACCAACACTCTTATATGGGTGTGAAGCATGGGTTGCAAATGCTGCAGCGAGGAGGAGGCTGGAGGCAGTGGAGATGTCCTGTCTAAGGGCAATGTGTGGTGTAAATATTATGCAGAAAATTCGGAATGTGGAAATTAGGAGAAGGTGTGGAGTTACTAAAAGTATTTGTCAGAGGGCTGAAGAGGGGTTGTTGAGGTGGTTTGGTCATTTAGAGAGAATGGATCAAAGTAGAATGACTTGGAGAGCGTATAAATCTGTAGGGAAGGAAGGCGGGGTAGGGGTCGTCCTAGAAAGGTTGGAGGGAAGGGGTAAAGGAGGTTTTGTGGGCGAGGGCTTGGACTTCCAGCAAGCATGTGTGAGCGTGTTAGATAGGAGTGAATGGAGACGAATGGTTTTTGGGACATGACGATCTGTTGGAGTGTGAGCAGGGTAACATTGTGTGAAGGGATTCAGGGAAACCAGTTAATTGATTTAGTTGGACTTGAGTCCTGGAAATGGGAAGTACAATGCCTGCACTTTAAAGGAGGGGTCTGAGATAGTGACAGCTGGGAGGGACTTTTCTCAGCTGTAGTATTTGAGCTTCTCTGCAAAGACAGTGATTATGTATGAGTGTGGTGAAAGTGTTGAATGATGATGAAAGTTTTTTCTTTTTGGGGATTTTCTTTCTTTTTGGGTCACCCTGCCTCGGTGGGAGACGGCCGACTTGTTGAAAAAAAAAAAAAAAAAAAAAAGTTTACTGAGTATACCAGGTAAAGTGTACGGTAGGGTTATAATTGAAAGAATTAGAGGTAAGACAGAGGGTAGGATCGCAGATGAGCAAGGAGGTTTTAGAGTGGGTAGGGGATGTGTAGATCAAGTGTTTACATTGAAGCATATATGTGAACAGTATTTAGATAAAGATAGGGAAGTTTTTATTGCTGGCCTATAGTATATACTCCCTCCTTCTCCCCTTTTTGTTAATGTGATTTTGTAAATGGTCCTAGTTGGACCGAAACGTCGTGGTAAGCTGCTCCCTCCTATGTGTGGGTTATTTGTGTAATGAAATTTGAACATTGTAATTTTGAAGTATATTACAGTACGTACAGTGGTACCTCTAGTTATGAGCAGTTCCCAACTCGAACAATTATATAAGTGTATTTTTGTAGGTGCTTTTGTAAATGTATTTTTGGGGGTCTGAAATGGATTAATCTAATTTTCATTATTTCTTATGGGAAAAAATTCCTTCGGTATTGGCACTTGAATAGCCGTCTGGAACGAATTAAGCTCGTAACTCGAGGTACCACTGTATTTTACATAAACTACTTTTTTGTCTGATTGTATTTCTGAGGTAATTTGCATTGTACCCAACAGGAAACTGAGTTGAATATGACTGTGGTGGCAGTCAATGCCTTCCAGTCAGTGAATGTCTCCCTGTCTCTTGATATTGTTGGCCAAGTTAGAGTGTGTCAGATTGATGACTTCTCTCAGGTTACACAAAAGGTACCCTTCTTAATTTTTGTGTGTGCTTTGTTTTATTATAATTACATATTTTATTAAACAGATATACTGAAAATGTGAAGATTAAAATAATATTGTTATATGTTTATAGTGAAGCAGAACATTTAATAACTAAGAAATTCTAGTGATAGTTTGGATGGTAATGTTCCTGATTGTCATCATTCCAGAATGAATTGAAAACACTTTCAATAACGTTTGAGAGCGTAGGAGCAGGAACATGCCTTGTAGTGGACTTCGGTGATACTAATCTCAAAGAGATTCATTCATACGGGGAGAACTCTACATGTCAGTCGGCCTACAGCAGTGCCATCTACCACCCAACTCCAGCACTCGATGTTGCCATCAATATAACACATAATTATACGTGAGGATAATGTTTATTGAGTAGTTAGTAGCCTGTACCAGGAGTACTAGTATTTGTTTTGTTGCACTTATTTCTTTTCTTTCAACAAATCTGCCGTTTCCCACCAAGGCGGGGGTGGCCCAAAGAGAAAAACAAAAGTTTCTCTTTTTAACTTTAGTAATGTATACAGGAGAAGGGGTTTGCACTTATTTATAGTTTCATATATATATATATATATATATATATATATATATATATATATTTTTTTTTTTTCAACAAGTCGGCCGTCTCCCACCGAGGCAGGGTGACCCAAAAAGAAAGAAAATCCCCAAAAAGAAAATACTTTCATCATCATTCAACACTTTCACCACACTCATACATAATCACTGTCTTTGCAGAGGAGCTCAGATACGACAGCTGAGAAAAGTCCCTCCCAGCTGTCACTATCTCAGACCCCTCCTTTAAAGTGCAGGCATTGTACTTCCCATTTCCAGGACTCAAGTCCAACTAAATCAATTAACTGGTTTCCCTGAATCCCTTCACAAAATGTTACCCTGCTCACACTCCAACAGATCGTCATGTCCCAAAAACCATTCGTCTCCATTCACTCCTATCTAACACGCTCACACATGCTTGCTGGAAGTCCAAGCCCTCGCCCACAAAACCTCCTTTACCCCTTCCTCCAACCTTTTCTAGGACGACCCCTACCCCACCTTCCTTCCCTACAGATTTATACGTTCTCCAAGTCATTCTACTTTGATCCATTCTCTCTAAATGACCAAACCACCTCAACAACCCCTCTTCAGCCCTCTGACAAATACTTTTAGTAACTCCACACCTTCTCCTAATTTCCACATTCGAATTTTCTGCATAATATTTACACCATACATTGCCCTTAGACAGGACATCTCCACTGCCTCCAGCCTCCTCCTCGCTGCAGCATTTGCAACCCATGCTTCACACCCATATAAGAATGTTGGTACCACTATACTTTCGTACATTCCCTTCTTTGCCTCCATGGATAACGTTTTTGTCTCCACAGATACCTCAATGCACCACTCACCTTTTTCCTTCATCAATTCTATGGTTAACCTCATCCTTCATAAACCCATCCGCTGACACGTCAACTCCCAAATATCTGAAAACATTTACTTCTTCCATAATCCCTCTCTCCAATGTGATATCCAATTTTTCTTTATTTAAATCGTTTGATACCCTCATCACCTTACTCTTATCTATGTTCACTTTTAACTTTCTACCTTTACACACTCTCCCAAACTCGTCCACTAACCTTTGCAACTTTTCTTTAGAATCTCCCATAAGCACAGTATCATCAGCAAAAAGTAACTGTGTCAACTCCCATTTTGCATTTAATTCTCCATAATTTAATCCCACCCCTCTCCCCAACACCCTAGCATTTACTTCTTTTACAACCCCATCTATAAATATATTAAACAACCATGGTGACATTACACATCCCTGTCTAAGACCTACTTTTACCGGGAAGTAATCTCCCTCTCTCCTACACACCCTAACCTGAGCCTCACTATCCTCATCAGCTACATCAAAATAGGGTCCAGAATAAACAATGCAGACATTCCTGGCACTAAAATAACATCTCTGTTCATTAGTCACGTCTCCAGGCCCCTTTTTACATTACTTTTGCTTTCGATTTTGAATTTTTATTCTCACAAAAAAATAAAAATTTACTGTTATGTATATTTATTATTTTATTTTATTAACACATCGGCCGATTCCCACCAAGGCAGGGTGGCCCGAAAAAGAAAAACTTTCATCATCATTCACTCTATCACTGTCTTGCCAGAAGGGTGCTTTACACTACAGTTATAAAACTGCAACATTTACACCCCTCCTTCAGAGTGCCGGCACTGTACTTCCCATCTCCAGAACTCAAGTCCGGCCTGCCGGTTTCCCTGAATCCCTTCATAAATGTTACTTTGCTCACACTCCAACAGCACGTCAAGTATTAAAAACCATATGCCTCCATTCACTCCTATCAAATACGCTCACACATGCTTGCTGGAAATCCAAGCCCCTCGCACACAAAACTTCCTTTACCCCCTCCCTCCAACCTTTCCTAGGCCGACCCCTACCCCGCCTTCCCTCCACTACAGATCCATACACTCTCGAAGTCACTCTGTCTCGTTCCATTCTCTCTACATGTCCAAACCACCTCAACAACCCCTCCTCAGCTCTCTGGACAATCGTTTTGGTAATCCCGCACCTCCTCCTAATTTCCAAACTCCGAATTCTCTGCATTATATTCACACCACACATTGACCTCAGACATGACATCTCCACTGCCTCCAGCCTTCTCCTCGTTGCATAATTGTAGAAATGGTATAAATAATATCAGTGCACTTGTGCAAGAATATTAGACATGCCAGTTGATGTGTATTGAACGCATGGCGTGATTTGTTTACTCTTGAACATTGACAAAAATCAAACATTTTTACTACTTTGCGCTTTATTTCAAGGTACCTGTCATCGTAAAACCAATCAAAATCATCACTATTTCTGTAGTATATCTTCCATTCTATTGAATGAGACCAAGAAAACCAGAATACAGCCACAAATACCATACGAAAATACACCCGAAAGTCGCCTTTTTAAACCAAAAAAACAGTCTGTTTTTTTTTCTCATTATGCACTGCGTGCTTCAGGATTTTTTTTATACTGCGCACACTGACCACGCAGACCCATTCTTTCATATGTAGGCCTGCCAGCTTTCTTCCACCAGATTTGAAGGCACACTAGAATTTAGGCGTACAAGTACGTGACCGACCCTGGCTGCAATGACGTACTAGTACGGGACCGACCCTCAAAGGGTTAATTATTTAGTGAAGGGATTCAGCGAAACCAGTTAGCCGGACTTGAGTCCTGGAAATGGGAAGTACAATGCCTGCACTTTAAAGGAGGGGTTTGGGATATTGGCAGTTTGGAGGGACTTCTAAACTGTTGTATCTGAGCTCCTCTGCAAAGAAAGTGATTATGTATGAGTGAGGTGAAAGTGTTGAATGATGATAAAAGTATTTTCTTTTTGAGGATTTTCTTTCTTTTTGGGTCACCCTGCCTCGGTGTGAGATGGCCAAATTGTTGATAGTGTAAACATTATCAGGCATTTTAGATGCATTCAATAATGGAAAAAATGGTCTTTTCCACCCCCTGGCGATTTTCACTTAACACAATGGCCCGGGAACCTAAGAGTCATTCAAATGGGGCCCTCTTGTAGTTTTTATAGCACAAGTTTTGAAATAGTTGGCAGATTTGGAATGTTTTTTGCTTGTCCATTAATGAATTCCACATTCTGGGCTTTTAATTTGCATGGAACTTCTAAAGAGGTTTAGCTGAACAGGCGATATGTCAGATACCTTGTACAGTGGTACCTCGAGTTACTATATTTTTTCGTTCGAGAATGCTGTTCAAGTGCCATTACCAAACGAATTTATCCCCATAAGGAATAATGTAAAATAGACTAGTCCTTTTACACCCCCAAAAATATACTTACAAAAGCATTTAAAAAAATAAACTTACATAAAAGGGCGATTTTGGGGACCATCGTAACTCGAGGTACCACTGTATTTGTTCCTTGTGTTGTGTCTGTGTGTCCTCTTGCAGTCTGATTAAAATAATGTTTGACCTAGCTTTTAAGAGAGTTTTGCTTTCATCTGTATCTTTTATAATGACAGCCTTGAGCCCTGTTTATTAACAATGTTGGCCCCTACCCTACCCTATAAGACATTATTGACCTCTGTTTTATAATGATATTGTTGACCTGCTAACCTAGCCAGTGACATACTAACTACAAAATGAGTGGAGTTTGAACTCATGGCTTGAAGTTTTACGACTCACCCGCCTGTTCCATGGTTTGTTTGCAATTGTGTTAAAACAATTTCGTGAGTCACAGTGACATACTGTACATGCTGTGTTTAATCCCTAACTTTCAGTAAGTAACGGATATGATTTTTGATTTCCAACAGGTGGGAGGAAGTGTTCAATGTGACGATGTATGCATTCAACCCCATGAGCAGCTGTTTACAGCGTATCATGACCCTGGTGACCAGCATTAACTGCAGACCTCCTTTAATGTATATTGACCAGGGCAGCCCAAATTTTGAGACACCTCTACAGTTCTACAAGAGTGTTGATAACACCCTCAATACCGTTGCTACCATCAACTGCAATCTCACCAGCTCCACAAAGTGAGAGCACATAGGTTGATAATGATACTGTAATAAGGAAATAATAATGATAATGTTTATTCTTAGGTATTCTTGCCACATTCCATCTCCATTTGCCTCATTCCGTCTCATTGTCCTGTAGCTCGATCGCTAGCGCACTCGGCTCACACACTGAGATCCGGAGTTCGAATCTCTGGTATGGCTGGAAAACATTTAAGACTTGTTTCCATAAGACACCTGCTGTCTCTGTTCACCCATCAGTATAAATTGGGTACCTGGGTGTTAGTCGACTGGTGTGGGTTGCATCCTGGGACAAAACTGACCTAATTTGCTTGAAATACTCAGCATAACAAGTGGCTTTCTATATAGTAGTATGTCATTGATGTCAGCTCGGCCTTTATACCTTGTACATGTAATAGCAGAAATAAAGATATTATTATTATTAAAATGAAGATCGTATGAATATTATAATTTTTTCATTCGATCTCAGAAATTTATGTATTATTTGATTTGTACTCATACAGGAGAGGTAAGTTTTTATAAATAGAAATAAAAGTCTGACTGCTATATTTTATTATAAAATTCAGAAAACATTGGAAATAGATTTGAATTTGAAATTAAAGAATTGATTCACAATTATTGATGTATTTTTCTACTTTTTATTCATATTACATTTGAAGATGGAGGCTGGAGGTATAGATGTGTTTGAGGGCAATGTGTGGTGTGAATAGTATGCAGGCAATTTGGAGCTTGTTGATTAGAAGTGGGGTTTACCAACTTTAAAGAAAGAGTTTCCTGCTTGTTTGTTCTATTTGTAAACCTAAATTTGTTTTGTATACCTTTAATGTTCTTAAATATAAGCAAATAATAATTATTATCATTGCAGCCATAAGTTAAGCTTAAATGTTACTCATCAATGTACTACAAACATTGTATCATGTGGAAATAAATCTTTGACTAACTTTGATCAAAATTATTATTCAGAGGGCTGAGGAGGGAATGTTTGGACATTTAGAGAGGATGAAGAAAACTATATGACTAGGAGGGTGTATAAATCTGGGATAGTGAAGGAGGGGTCATCCCAGGTAAGGTTTAAAGAAGAGAGTAAAGATTTTGAGTACTTTGGGCTTAAACATCCAACAGGCTTGTGTGAGCTCATTAGACAGGAGTGGAGGCAAATGATTTTTATGATTTAATGCACTGTTGGAGTGTAAGCAGGGTAACATTTATGAAGGAATACAGGGAAGCTGGTTAGCCAGACTTGAGTCCTGGAGGTGGGAAGTACAGTGCCTTCACTCTGAAGGAGGGATGGGGATATTTCAGTTCAGATGACGATCTAAACTGTGATGTCAGCATGCTTCTGGAAAGACAAATGATTGAAAGAATTATGGTGAAAGTATTTTCTCTTTTTTGGGTTACCCTTCCTTGATGGGTGATGACCAGTATGTTATAATTTTTCCAAAACAATGCATCACTCAATTTACTTTTAAATTATATGCATGAGTGTTAACATTATAACTTGTGCAGATAATTCTTAGTTGTCTCTCTTCCTGATTGCAAGTTTATGCTCTCTCTAGACACTGTATATTGTCCTGGTAGCATATTGTAGCACTTCCTAGCGAGAAGAAAATGGTTTTGTTAGAATATCTTAATTGGTTTGCTTCATAATTCAGACATAATGTATGTTGGGTTTATGTAGTGTTATTTTGGATCATTTTACTTGCTGGTTATAGTTGAAGAGTTCATTTATCTTTGTCCAAACAAAGGTATCTGTATGAAGTCCTTCAACAACACTTTGCCTCTAATGTTCAGTAAATGTGTTGATACAGTATTTTGCAGTGAAGTGATGATTTCTAGAGGTCACATGTTAATTTCTGTGCTTATAAGTTTAATGCCTTAACTGTGTCCAACATACTAGTACGCAGGTCAAAGTCAAGGTTAAAGATTTATTTTACACCTATACGACAGTGTTGGTACCACTATACTTTTTTTTTTTTCAACAAGTCAGCCGTCTCCCACCAAGGCAGGGTGACCCAAAAAGAAAGAAAATCCCCCAAAAGAAAATACTTTCATCATCATTCAACACTTTCACCACACTCATACATAATCACTGTCTTTGCAGAGGAGCTCAGATACGACAGCTGAGAATTGTCCCTCCCAGCTGTCACTATCCCAGACCCCTCCTTTAAAGTGCAGGCATTGTACTTCCCATTTCCAGGACTCAAGTCCAACTAAATCAATTAACTGGTTTCCCTGAATCCCTTCACAAAATGTTACCCTGCTCACACTCCAACAGATCGTCATGTCTTAGTTTATACACTTTTACCTCTTACTTGCTGTTGCCATTTTCTTTTTGTTCCATCTACCTTTTACTCTAACTGTAGCTACAACCAAATAATGATCTGATATATCCGTTGCCCCTCTATAAACATGTACATCCTGAAGCCTACCCATCAACCTTTTATCCACCAATACATAATCCAACAAACTACTTTCCTTATGTGCTATATCATACCTTGTATATTTATTTATCCTCTTTTTCATAAAATATGTATTACTTATTACCAAACCTCTTTCTACACATAGCTCAATTAATGGTTCCCCATTTACATTTACCTCTGGCACCCCAAATTTACCTACTACTCCCTCCACAACATTTTTACCCACTTTAGCATTAAGATCCCCAACCACAATTACTCTCTCACTTGGTTCAAAACTCCCCACACACTCACTCAACATTTCCCAAAATCTCTCTCTCTCCTCTACACTTCTCTCTTCTCCATGTGCATAAACACTTACTATAACCCACTTTTCACATCCAACCTATATTTTACTCCACATAATCCTTGAATTTATACATTTATATTCCTTTTTTACCTGCCATAACTGATTATTCAACATTATTGCCACTATACGTACTCTGGTATATTTCCCTTTTTGCCTTTATCTTATATGGATGAAGCTCTTTGTCTCCATGGATGCCTCACTGCGCCACCCATCTTTTTTTTCTTTGTCAGTTCTATAGTTCACCTCATTTCTCATAGAACTATCAGCCAACAAGTCCACTCCCAAATATATGAACAGGGTGAGCAGGGTAATATTTTGTGAAGCTATTCAGGGAAACTGGTTAGCTGGATTTGAGTCCTGGAGGTGGAAAATACAATGCCTGCACTTTGAAGGAGTGGTTTGGGATATTTGCTGTTTGGAGTGACATCTGAACTGTCATATCTGAGTGTGTCTGCAAAGACAGTGAATGATGGTAAAAGTGTTTCTTTCTTTGTTGGGTCACCCTGCCTCAGTGGGAGACAGCCGAAGTGTTGATAAAATGAAAAATTTACTTCCTCCATATTCTCTCCCTCGAATCTGATATCCAGTCTCTCATTGCCTATATTTTTTTATATGTACTCTCATTACTTTACTCTTTCCTATGTACACTTTTAATTTCCTTCTTTTCCATACCCTCCCAAATTTGTTTACCAATCTTTGTAACCTCTCTTCAGAATCTCCCAAAAGAGCCATGTCATCACCAAAAAAGCAATTGTGACAGTTCCCATTTTGCATTAGATTCTGCATACATATTTTAATCTCACACCTTGCCCCAAAACCTAGCATTCACTTCTTTTACATCCACATCTATAAATGTGTTCAACAACCATGGTGGTATTACATCCCTGTCTAAGGCCTAATTGTACTGGAAAATAATCTTTCTCTCTCTTACATATACTAACCTGAGCCTTGCTGTCCAATTAATAATTTCCTACTCTGCATATGTTGTATGATAAATTTTGAGAAGAGAATGTCTTCACAGAAAACGTTGGCAACTTTACCTGGCCAACTCTACTACTGGAGAACTGATAGAGTTTATCCCCACTATGTATGTGTATGATTCATGGAACAAGCCACAACTCACAATACCAGCAAGAAACCTCAACTATAACCTATATGTAGCTTGGTATACACTGACCATGTGGGGTAAGTATATGCTTTATGTACATTGTATTGTATTTCATGCTTCAGTAAACCCATATGGATTATGCAGCACAAGGAGAAGAGGAGGCTCAATCCTCCATCATGTAACTGTGGCCTAGTTTTTGATCAGTCAATGTACTGGACATAACTGTATGTACAGGTCAATATCTTATGTATATCCACAAAAGATGCTTGCATACCCCATCCACTGAGAGTGGGAAGAGGATAATGATCATATTTTTTTTTTTGCTATACTACTGAGCATTAGGTACAGTATTATTATTATAACATTATATTCATGGGAAGTGCTGAGCCCATAGAGGTTGTACAGCCCCCGAGGAATGACGGGTAATCAATCAGGTTTGATTCAAAGAAGGGGAGCATAGTTTTCCCAGAATACCATCACACTAGTTACCCCAATATACAGTACCCCAAAAATTACCTTGAAAGTCCAAAGCCCAAAAACCAAGAAATAATAACAGTGAAAACCTAAATATCTGTGTACAGGAGGGCCTCGCTTATACAGTAGGTTAGGTTCCAGGCTACTGCTGTAAAGTGAAAATTGCTGTAAGGTGAATCATCGTCTTTTTTCACTTATAAATATATATAAAAGCCTGATAACATGTTTACTCTTCTTCTTTCAACAAACCGGCCATATTCCACCAAGGCAGGGTGGACCAAAAAGAAAAAAAAAATTCTCTTTTTAACTTTAGTAATGTATATAAGAGAAGGGGTTACTAGCCCCTTGCCCCAGCATTTTAGTCGCCTCTTATGACACACATGGCTTACGGAGGAAGAATTCTGTTCTACTTTACCATGGAGATAAGAGGAAATAAAAAAGAAGAAGAACTAGTAAGAAAGTAGAAGAAAACCCAGAGGGGTGTGCATATTCAGTGGACCCCCGGTTTTCGTACTGCTCCCAACTCGAACAATTATGTAAGTGTATTTTTGTAAGTGCTTTTGTAAGTGTATTTTTGGGGGTCTAAAAGGACTAATCTAATTTACATTATTCCTTATGGGAACAAATTCATTTGGTAACGGCACTTGAACAGCATTCTGGAATGAATTAATTACGAAAACCGTGGGTCCACTGTATATGCTTGTAAATGCATGTGTAGTGTGACCTAAGTGTAAGTAGAAGTAGCAAGATGTACCTGAAATCTTGCATATTTGAGACAGAAAGAAGACACCAGCAGTCCTACCATCATGTTAAACAATTACAAGCTTTCTTTTTACACTCACTTGGCAGGACGGTAGTACCTCCCTGGGTGGTTGCTGTCTACCAACCTACTACCTAGGATAACATGTTTACATTATCATATACAGTGGACCCCTGCTTAACGGCCTGCTCCAAACACTAACAATTATGTAAGTGTATTTTTGTAAGTGATTTTGTATGTTTGGGGGTCCAAAAGGACTAATCTAATTTATATTATTCCTTATGTTAATAAATTCGTTCGGTAACGGCACTTGAACAGCATTCTGGAACGAATTATGGCCGTTAACTGGGGGTCCACTGTATTAAGTGAGCAATATAGCTAGGCCTAAAAAATGCATAGACAATACACACACATTACTTACCTTAAAATATTTTCATCAAATACAAATACAGATACATAATTTATTTCTTTGCGAAGGTTACAATGCGTGATTACATTCTATAATTTGTTAGGTACATACAAAGAAAGTCACTATCATGCCGGGGCATTTTGGGCACATTAATCCTAATACTTACAGACTACTCAAGTCTAGACAGGTTGAGAGTGGTAAATTTTAATTATTTTTTTTTTTTTCAACATGTCAGCCGTCTCCCACCGAGGCAGGGTGACCCAAAAAGAAAGAAAATCCCCAAAAAGAAAATACTTTCATTATCATTCAACACTTTCACCACATTCATACATAATCACTGTCTTTGCAGAGGCACTCAGATACAACAGCTGAGAATAGTCCCTCCCAGCTGTAACTATCCCAGACCCCTCCTTAAAAATGCAGGCATTGTACTTCCCATTTCCAGGACTCAAGTCCAACTAAATCAATTAACAGGTTTCCCTGAATCCCTTCACAAAATGTTACCCTGCTCACACTCCAACAGCTCGTCAGGTCCCAAAAACCATTCGTCTCCATTCACTCCTATCTAACACGCTCACACATGCTTGCTGGAAGTCCAAGCCCTTCGCCCACTAAACCTACTTTACCCCCTCCCTCCAACCTTTTCTAGGATGACCCCTACCCCGCCTTCCTTTCCCTACAGATTTATACACTCTCCAAGTCATTCTACTTTGATCCATTCTCTCTAAATGACCAAACCACCTCAACAACCCCTCTTCAGCCCTCTGACAAATACTCTTAGTAACTCCACACCTCCTAATTTCCACATTCCGAATTTTCTGCATAATATTTACACCACACATTGCCCTTAGACAGGACATCTCCACTGCCTCCAGCCTCCTCCTCGCTGCAGCATTTGCAACCCATGCTTCACACCCATATAAGAGTGTTGGTACCACTATATTTTCGTACATTCCCTTCTTTGCCTCCATAGATAACGTTTTTTGTCTCCACAGATACCTCAATGCACCACTCACCTTTTTTCCTTCATCATTTCTATGGTTAACCTCATCCTTCATAAACCCATCCGCTGACACGTCAACTCCCAAATATCTGAAAACATTTACTTCTTCCATAATCCCTCTCTCCAATGTGATATCCAATTTTTCTTTTTTTAAATCGTTTGATACCCTCATCACCTTAGTCTTATCTATGTTCACTTTCAACTTTCTACCTTTACACACCCTTCCAAACTCGTCAACTAACCTTTGCAACTTTTCTTTAGAATCTCCCATAAGCACAGTATCATCAGCAAAAAGTAACTGTGTCAACTCCCATTTTGCATTTAGTTCCCCATAATTTAATCCCACCCCTCTTCCCAACACCCTAGCATTTACTTCTTTTACAACCCCATCTATAAATATATTAAACAACCATGGTGACATTACACATCCCTGTCTAAGACCTACTTTTACCGTGAAGTAATTAATTATTATTTTACCGTATTACTACTGTGAGGTATCCAAAAAGTTTTATCATTAATAACATCCTTAGCTTATAGTGAGTGGTGAATACATTTATTGTAGGAAGTCTGAATAAATGAAGACTGGCTATAATTGAAAACCACTGTATTAGCAAAACACTGTAAAGCAGGGCCTGCCGGTACAGAATAATATCACTATTTAATAAAAGTTGTAAACAAAAAGTTAAAGGTGCAGTGTTGACAAATTGAGGTGGAAACTACTTAAAAAAGTTAATGTATTCATAACTGAGCTGTATTGGATTCATCAGGCTATAGTTTACAATAATTTTATTCATAGATAAATATGTAGTAGATAATATAAATAATTTTTTTATATTTTCTTTTAATTTTTCTTATATTTCAGATCCTACTGTGCTGGATCCTAATTGGCCTTTTCAAAAACGAGGGATGACGTATTTTCAAATTTCAAAGACTCCTCTTATTCCGGTGATAATGTCAAACGCAGTGTCTAAGGTGACTCGTGGGCCACCACAGGAAGTTGCATTTCAACCTGGCATTTTATCAGTCGATCCTGATGACCCCACTGATAAGGTACCATCATAGTGGTAATATCATCACTATTGCTGTTGCCATCATTGTCATCATCATTGGTGTCAGTGTCATCAAATTCAAATTCAAATTTTTATTTCTTTGCATAGTTTACAATGTGTGACTGACATGTTATAAGGAGTCTACTTCCATTCATAGTTTACAATGTGTAATTACAATATTGATTTACTAAGTGCAAAGAAACCCACTATCATGCCCAGGCATTTCGGGCAGACTGAACCTAATGCTTTACAGACTACTTAATACCAGACATATACGTATATCATAGTTGATTCGAATTGTACATTGTTTTTTATATATGAACAGAGGTAGTAGAGGTTTCACAGTAATTAAATTAACAAGTAGTTGAATAACAAGTTACAGAATTATATTTTAGCATATTATACATAATGAGATTGAGACAATTTTAGTTTTGAAATAATCTTATAAAATTTGGCAATTTTTGAGTTAATGGTGGTGCCTGAAAACTCTAGAACTGCAGACTCAACCACCGTTTTCAAAACTACCGTTAAAAATCATCTTATCTCCCTAACACACCCCGTCAGCTATCTATATGAAAACCACTTATTTGTTTCATGAACACATCCAAAACAAAATAGACTTGATCTCATTTTCTGTAATTCCCCCTAATTTACATTTACACTCACCCAAATGACTGTAAACATAAAATTCCTAATATAGCTATTACCTAATAAATCTTAAGTTAGTCCCAAGTTTGCCTAAGATACTCTCCCAATATAGATGCTAATAGAAACAGTGTATCATGCCAAGCCAAAACAATTCCCATTACTAAATTTACAAATTGTAATACGTATTGTTATATATGTTTTGTACTACCTCACTATTATAAATCTAATTAATCACTTTAGTTACCTAACTTTTATATCAGTATGCAATAAGGTATATTAAAATGTACTGCTCCATAACCTGTGTCAGTAGAGAGTAAGAATTAGGATTAGTCTGCACAAAATGCCTAGTCATTCTAGTGGCATTCTTTGTAATTAATATTTTATAATACATATGTAAATTGGGAAGTACAATGCCTGCACTTTAAAGGAGGGGTCTGAGATAGTGACAGCTGGGAGGGACTTTTCTCAGCTGTCGTATCTGAGCTCCTCTGCAAAGACAGTGATTATGTATGAGTGTGGTGAAAGTGTTGAATGATGATGAAAGTATTTTCTTTTTGGGGATTTTCTTTCTTTTTGGGTCACCCTGCCTCGGTGGGAGACGGCCGACTTGTTGAAAAAAAAAAAAAAAAAAAAATATGTAAATCACACATTGTAAGCTTTGCAAGGAAATAAACATTTCCATTTTTAATGGGAGATTAAGAAATATATTGATTGCTTGTGTATTGTGATATCCAGTCAGAGATGTAAAAATATCCTAAGTGCTCCCTATAAGGTCATGAAACTGCTGAGCCAGAGCTATGTTTAAAAAAGAATCTCTCCCGATATTGCTAGGATGAAACCAAATTAAATTATAACAACCATTTGTGTTACCATAACTATACAAAACAAGAGGAAATGTTGATGTAATTGTCTTTTTATTGTCACTGTGAAGAGACGCTATAAAATACTGAGGGGCATATTTGTGGTAACAAATATGCCCCTTATATGCGCCTTATACAGTGGTCCCCCGAGTTTCGTAAAAACTTCACTCCTGAAGTCTGCTCAAGTGCCATTACCGAACGAATTTACTCCCTTAAGGAAAAATTTCACGTAGGTTAGTCTATTTCAGACCCCCAAAAATACACTTCCACAAGAACTTACAAAATTATACTTACATAATTGCACGATTTCCGGGGTATTCGTTAACCGAGGGTCCACTGTATACAAGAGGAACGAATCTAGACCCCACAACTTTAGGTCACCCAAGAATGCATTCTTTAATTATAAAGGATGCTACATACTCAACTCCTGCACACAACAATATTTCCTTCCATGATTACTATGATTATTAAGCAAAATTTTAATTATATTTTAAAGCTTCATGTATTTTAAAATTTGTAAGAAGAAATATGGTACTCTTGCATTGCATACTAGTGACTTTCTTTTGTACCTCACAGTATTTTATTACATGTAAATGACATTATCTGTGTACTGCATAAAAGAAATAAAAATTTTAATTTGAATTCAGTATGCATTTGCTTTCAGAACTTTACAGTTACATATAGTTGCCGGATGGTGGGTGAAACGTGGCCAACTCCTGACACCAACCCAAATCCAGTGTGGACCAAAGGTACAGGTGGAGGCTGCTTTGGTAATGGCCCAGGTGAGTACTCTCCAGCTACAGTTATATACTTTTTCCTCCCTCTTTTTTTTTCTCTCCTAATAAACCCTCCACTCACCACTCTTCTCTTTCACCTGTCCCTACTTCCCTTCTCACCCTCACAGGGTATACATTCTTCATTTATCTTTCCCTCCTTCCCTATTTTCTTTCTCACCTCTCCCTTTTTCCATACTTTCTTCCCATCTTTAGTTTCACCTCTGCTTCCCTTCTCTCTTCTCTCTCTCATTTTCTCCCATTCCCTTTATTTTCCTTACACCCCCAAACTCTGTTTCCTCCCACCATCTCCTCCCATTCCCTGCTTTCACTGCTCCTGTCTTTTTTTTATTTACACATGGTTTTTTTCAGGGTTAGGTTAAGAGTTTCTACATTTATGTACAGACTAAGAGCTGTTACCTATCTCAGCTCATTTGAAAGCATTTTTATTGTTATGAAACGTACAAAAAGGGAACAGGATTAAGTTGGAGTCTTCTGTGGGCCAGCAATTTCATTTGGTCTACTGACTTTTTTTTCATCGATGTTGTTATGCTGTACAAACATGTTCCAGATTCAGATCATTCCAGGAATGAATGATCTCAGATGAAGTGATGTTCTTGAGAATGGTATAACCAGAGTTCAGTTGCTGTTTGCTGCCTGTCTTGTTGTGTAGAAGTTGTCTTCTCATCTGCAAAGTGGAGCCAAGTGTGGTTCCTTGATGACATAACAGTAAGGCCACCCACATCCCTCTGGTGTTAAAGGCTCTGCTGAAATGACAGATCTCTCCAGACCGAGTACAAATGAGAGATGAGTCGTCTTGTTCTGTTCTCTAGTTGTAGGTGAGATGGGGGGGTAGGCAGTCGAAGAAAATGGAACATACTCAAGATATGAGTGCATTTGTGCCTAGTACAGAGTCTTGCAACCTCTACTATCGAGCAGATGTTTGAAACATCTTAAGTGCTGTAAGCCTCCTTGCTGCCTTGTTTGCAAGATTTAAAACATGGTTCTACAGAGTCAGTTTTGAAAAAACTTAACCCCAAGGATATGAACTTCATCCATGGGTTCCAATAAACTCTCTCTCTCTCTCTCTCTCTGTGTCTCTCTCTATCTAACTCTCTCTTT
The DNA here is from genome assembly GCA_009830355.1 of Cherax destructor. Classification (NCBI taxonomy): domain Eukaryota; kingdom Metazoa; phylum Arthropoda; class Malacostraca; order Decapoda; family Parastacidae; genus Cherax; species Cherax destructor. Next base: position 33,831 of record WNWK01001081.1, on the reverse strand, counting down.
CTCTCTGTCTCTGTCTCACTCTTTCTCTTTCTCTTGAAATAAATGCAAGTAATCTGTAAGCCTTGTTACTCATGAAAATGAAAATGTTTATTTCCTTGCAAAGTTTACAATGTGTGGGTTACATATTATAAAAAATTAATTATGTACAAGGAAGGCCTCTAGCATGCCTAGGCATTTCGAGCAGACTAATCCTAATTCTTACTCTATATAGACACAGGTTATGGAGTAGTACATTTTAATACAGTGGACCCCCGGAAATTGGCCACAATTTGTTCCAGAATGTTTGAGTGGCATTACCGAACGAATTTATTCCCATAAGGACAAATGTAAATTAGATTAGTTGGAAGGTGGCCGATTTCCGGGGGTCCACTGTATGCCTTATTGCATACTAGGTAACTGGAGTGATTAATTAGATTTATAATAATGAAATAGTACAAATAATGAGGTAATACAATTTTTTTTTTTTCAACAAGTCGGCCGTCTCCCACCGAGGCAGGGTGACCCAAAAAGAAAGAAAATCCTCAAAATATATAATAATATTACAATCAGTAAATTTAGTACTGGGATAGTATCTTATTAGGCAGTAGCTATACAGTGGACCCCGAGTAACGAGCATAATTCATTCCAGAAGCCTGCTCAAGTGCCATTACCGAACGAATTTACTCCCTTAAGGAATAATGTCAAGTAGGTTAGTCTATTTCAGACCCCCAAAAATACACTTACAAAAGCACTTACAATATTATACTTACATAATTGTTACTCGGGGTCCACTGTATTAGGAATTTTATGTTTACAGTCATTTGGGTGAGTGTAAGTGTAAAATAAGGGGGAATCACAAATATCGATGTGATATGGATGTGTGCATAATACAAAAAAAAGAGAGAATAGGTGGTTTTCATATACTAGTTAGTTGATGATGGGTGTGCTAGGGAGATAAGATTTTTTAATGGTAGTTTTGAAAATGGTGGTTGAGTCTGCAGGTCTAGCATTTTCAGGCAGGGAGTTCCAGATTTTAGGCTCTTTTATGTTTGTTGAATTTTTGTAGAGATTTAGCCGGACACGAGGAATATCATATTTTTGTGTCTGGTATTGTGTCTATGGATCCTGTCGCAACTATCAAGAAAGTGTTTTAGTTCAGGGTTAATATTAGCATTTATGGTTCTGTAAATGTAGGTTGCACAGTAGTAGGTGTGAATGTTCTGTACAGTGAGTAAATTTAGGTCTTTGAAGAGTGAGGGGGAGGGGGTTGTCTAGCATTGGATTGTGTGATACTTTTTACTGCGGCTTTAGGTGGGTTGCTGCTGTTGATCTCCAGGCACATATGGCATAGGTGAGGTAGGTATAGATGAGTGAATAGTATAGTGTGAGTAGGGCTGATTGTGGTACATAGTAAGGTATCGGAGAGGATCCCAACCGTTTTGGATACCTTTTTTTGTTATGTGTTGGATGTGGGTGTTGAATTTCAGGTTGCTGTCAAGGTGTAGGCCCAAGAATTTGCCCACATTATGTTTAGCAATAAGTGTGTTGTCAATCATAATGTTCAACTGCACAACACCTGCTCTGCTCCCAAACATAATAAAGAAGGTTTTGTCAGTATTAAGTGTAAATTTATTATCAGTCATCCAGGTTGATATTTTTTCTAGCTCTTCGTTAACAATAGTGTTAATGAGGCAAAATTAGGGTGGGAGATGACATAGGTTGTGTCGTCTGCAAAGAGTATAGGTTTCAGGTGTTGTGATACATTCGGAAGATCATTGATGTATAAGAGAAAGAGCAGGGGACCAAGGACACTTCCCTGTGGCACTCCAGTATCCAGTGGTCTAGTTGATGAGGTTGTGTCCTTATTAGAGACATATTGATGCCTGTTTGTAAGGTAGGATTTAAAATACAGTGGACCCCCGAGTTTCGTAAAAACTTCACTCCTGAAGTCTGCTCAAGTGCCATTACTGAACGAATTTACTCCCTTAAGGAAAAATTTCACGTAGGTTAGTCTATTTCAGACCCCCAAAAATACACTTCCACAAGAACTTACAAAATTATACTTACATAATTGCACGATTTCCGGGGTATTCGTTAACCGAGGGTCCACTGTATGTAAGTGGGTGGCCTCTTATACCATAATAATAAGTTTGCGAAGTAGGATGCTGTGGTCTGCTGTATCAAAAGCTTTCCTTAGATCGATAAAGAGTCCTAATGGATATTCATTTTTTCCAGTGCTGTGTAAAGCAGGTCTAGCAATGCTGAATGTAGCAATGCTGAAGCATTGCTTTTGTTGACCAATATATGTACAAAACATTTATTTTGGATAAGCCACAGCTCTGCCTACAACTTTCACTCTGCAACATTCAAACTGGTAAATTTTCTCCTCACTGACTCTTTATATTTCCATTCCCTCAGGACTACTGGCCTACACAGGTCCCGAGTTGAATCTGCTTGGGAGTGACTTTATGTCTTATGGCGCCACATACGAGATGAAGGCCACCATTAATAAAGACACAAGAACTGCATTTGCATTGGGTCAGGTTGCAGTTGTTAGCTACCTCCCACCAATCATCAATGTGAGGTACAGCATCAACTTTTATTATAACTACAGTAGATTATTATTCTTTCTTTCTTTCAACACGTTGGCCGTTTCCCACCGAAGCGGGATGGCCCAAAAGGAAAAACGAAGTTTCTCCTTTTACATTTAGTAATATATACAGGAGAAGGAGTTACTAGCCCCTTGCTCCCGGCATTTTAGTCACCTCTTACTACATGCATGGCTTATGAGGAAGAATTCTGTTCCACTTCCCCATGGAGATAGATTATTATTATTATAATAAAAAAAGAAGCGCTAAACCTAGAAGGGTCACACAGCACAGCAGGGCAGGGAAGGGTGCAGGGGTATTGGATAGCAAGAGGGAGAGGGATTAATATTAGGTCATGGAGTGCAGCAGGGCAGTGGATAGTGCAGGGGTAGAGGGTGGCAAGAGTTTGAGGTAGAAAGGGCTGTGAGGAGTGCTAGAGGCATCATCATCAGAGTTTGTGCAGTAAATCAGTTGCTGTCAAAAAGTCAACGAGAGAGTCTGGGTTAAAGGAGGGTCCATCAGCAAGAAGGGAAGGTAAAGTATGGGCAGTAGAGAGGTGATGACATTGGCAGTAAATTTTGCATGCTCATTGATAGAGTGGGCAGTCCAACAGAATATGGCTAACAGAAACTGGAACCTGACAATTCTCACAGAGTGGAACAGGGCATCTCTCCATGAGATACCTGTGAGTAAGATGAATGTGGCTGATGCGAAGACAGGAGAGAGTAGTCTCCCAACCTTGATATTGATGACAAGAAGACGGCCAGAAACCTATACGTACTTGGTTTAATAGAATGTAATTTATTATGTAGCGGATCAGACCAACATTGTTGCCAATGGGTGCGAAGGTGGGTAGCAATACTACTGACACAATTACAGCTAAATAGTCTGTGAATGGAACACCTCTATATGAAACTGGGAGGTCATGTACTGCTGACCGCACAGCAGTATCTGCCTATTCATTGCCCTGTATGTCAACATGACCGGGGACCCAACAAAAAACAATATCTTTGTGCTTTTTAGAGATATGACGTAACCAAAGTTGGATACGAAGAACCAGGGGATGAGGTGTATCAAATTTTCTTATAGCCTGTAAAGCACTAAGGGAGTCTGAAACGACCACAAATGTGACACAGGCATAAATGCAATACAGATAAGTACTACGAGAATGGCATACAATTCAGCCTAAAAAATGCTAGCCGAGGATAATAAATGCCCTCACATGGTGCTGTCCAGAAACAGTGCTGCGAATCCGACCCCGTCAGAAGACTTGGAACCATCAGTGTACACTACGATGGCATGAGAATGAGATCGGAAGTGATTAAGAAAAAGAGAGCGAGAAGCGACCATTGGCAGTTGGGCTTTCGCGCATGGCAGTGGGAAAGAACAGACATGAACCGTCGGAACTTCCCAAGGGGGTAGAGAAAAGTTGAATGCTACATGAACATAGAAAGGTGGTAACTGAAGAGAAGACAAGAGCAAATGTAGGCGAAGAGAAAAGGGTCGGAGTAAACAGGGGCAACGAACAATTAACGTCTACTAACATCAGTGACTATCCTATATACAGTGGACCCCCGAGTAACGAGCACCCCGGAAATCGTACAATTATGTAAGTATAATATTGTAAGTGCTTTTGTAAGTGTATTTTTGGGGGTCTGAAATAGACTAACCTATGTGACATTATTCCTTAAGGGAGTAAATTCGTTCGGTAATGGCACTTGAGCAGGCTTCTGGAATGAATTATGCTCGTTACTCGGGGTTCACTGTATATGGAAGGATTGCGGAGGTCATGAGAGCGAACATAATAGTGAAGGCAATGAGCATCATGGTGATCGGTCAAGGATGGAATATTCGCCTCTGCATAAAGCCTCTCAACCAGTGAAGAGTGAAAAGCACCGAGGCATAAACATAATCCCTTGTGATGGATGGGATCAAGGCTAGAAAGAGTTGCAGGAGAGGCCGCTGAATATATCTGGTTGCCATAATCAAGTTTTGATAAAATTAGGGCTGAATGTAGTCGAATGTGAGTTCTACGATCAGCCCCCCCATGAAATATTAGCGAGGGTTTTAAGGAGGTTCAGCCGGCTATGGCAAGTTGCCTTCAGAGAGATAATGTGAGGCTTCCAGGATAACTAACAGTCAAACCCGAGAAACCTGACCGTATCACGTTCTGGGGTACACGAGCCATATAGGTACAATTAATTATTACAGACGACAGAACGTCTAGTGAAAGTAATTTGGTGAGTTTTAGTACTAGAAAATTTAAACCCATGAGTGGTGGCCCAATTGGAAACATGGTTGACCGCATGCTGGAGAGAAACTGCAATGAGGTGACAGTCAGCGCCTGCACAAGCTATAGCAAAGTCATCAACATAGAACGATGACCAAATATTAGATGGAAGAATAGATGCCAGATCATTTATAGCAAGGAGAAAAAGTGTTTTGTGGTCAGAACACATTCCTGGGGGACACCTTCAGCTTGTACAAAGTCGGGGGAAAGCATATTATTAACCCGAACACAGAAATGTCTCTCAGTTAAGAAGTTCTTAAGGAAAAATAGTAGATTGCCTTGGAGGCCTAAGGAATGGGCCTGGGCCAAGATGTTATATCTCCAAGTTGTGTCATATGCCTTCTCAAGGTTAAAAAAAGATGGTGATAACTGAGTGTTTATTGGCAAAGGCATTACGAACTTACGTATCCAAGCATAGTAAGGGGTCAATAGTAGAATGGCCCTTACGAAAGCCATATTGACTAGTGGAGAGACTATTGTGTGTCTCTAAATACCACATCAAACGTATATTTACCAGACGTTCCATCACCATGCAAATTGCACTGGTAAGAACAGTGGGACGATAGTGGGAGGCATCATGTCCCGTAGTACCCGGTTTGTGGAAAGGGAGAACAATGGCAGATTTCCACAGCTGGGGAAGAACTCTTTGTGACCAAATAAGATTAAAGAGTTGTAAGAGGACTGCAAGGGCTGACTGATGTAAATGCTGTAGCATACTAATATGAATGCCGTCAGGCCAGTTGCCGATCATCGGCAAGCGGAGAGTATTGCCTCCAGTTCCAGAAGTGTAAAAGGCACATTATAAGATTCTTTTCTGATAGAAGAAAAGTTTAAGGGCGCTAACTTTCTGGCAGACTTGGAGGAAAGAAACGAGAGGCATAGTTGGAGCCCCTGAGAGATACGGACAAGATGATTACCAATTTCAGTGGCAGCGTCAAGAGGGTTTGTTATAGCGACACCGGCAACCCAAAGAATGGGAGCCAGGTCGGAAGAGTATTTACCACTCAGTTTCCGTAATTTTTTTCAGACTGCACTCATAGAGGAAGTCGAAGTGACAGTAGAAACATAATCCCGCCAGAAAGTGGGTTTAGCGTCATGGATGACATGGCGGGCAACCGCTCTCTTCTGCTTTTAATCAAGAAGTTGCTCTCTGGTTCTATTGTACCGATACCTGCCCCACGCAGCGCGTTTCAAACATACTGCCTGAGCACAAGCAGGAGACCACCACGACATGCACCTCTGAGAATGCCTGCCCAGGGTTTGGGGTATAGAATGTGAAGCTGCAGTTAACACTGAGGTCGAGAAGAGGTGTAAAAGCTCATCAGTGGAGGACAAAGGATTCTCACTAAAAGCAGTTTGACGTGAGTAAAGGTCCCAATTCGCTTGGTCAAATTGCCAGCATGGGCTACGAGGAGGTGGTGAATATGAAGAAGTAAGGATGATTGGAAAATGATCGCTGTCATGCAAGTCCGGAAGGACAGGCCAGGTAAAGTCTAGTACAGTTGAGGAAGAGCAAACCAAGAGAGAGCGACGAGCCTGGCCCATGGTCGGCTTTGAGAGTAGTGAAACTCTTGAAACTCTTAAAAGGTAATGGAGAGATTGATGCAAGAGAGAGAATGAGTACGAGGATCAAAATGGGTGGGAGTACTCATATTTAAAACATGGAGGGGGAGAGATGCGAGAAAAGCCTCTTAACTGAATGCAGCAGGAGTCACAGTAAACCCCCCCTCCCCCCAAGGAAATGGTGAGCATTAAAATTGTCAAGTAACAGAAGTGGTGGCAGTAAAGAAGAAACGAGAAATGCAACATCTGGGATAGCTAATGCCCGAGAAGGAGAGAGATACAAAGAATAGATTGTATACCACTTATTCAAGTGGATGCAGGCTGCAGTGTAATGCAGCGAAATAACAATAAGAATAAGAAGTTTATTTTGACATGAAAATACTGTAATCCTTAATTTTGCTTAATAATGGCCCCAAAGCACAAAAGTAGTGATGCTGGCAGTTCTTCAAAGCATAAGAGAAGTGTTTCATACCAGTGAAAAAGTGCAAATTCTCAGCTTATTGTAGATAATTTATCAATTAAACTTCATCATAGGCATGTATGTAAACAAAAAAAAATGACTTTTATATAGGGCTTGCTACTATCTGCAGTTTTGGGTATCTATTATAGGTCTTGGAATTTATCATCCATGGAAATGTGGGGGATTACTGAATGTGAAAAAGCTAAACTCAAAAGGATCATTTTGGTCATGGGAAATAGGAGATAATCAGGTTTGATTCAAGATATACTCACTGTTTCAATAATTCGAATTCATGAACTGAATGACATCTAATGTAAAAATAGCTAGGAATTTAAATAACAAGGAGTTTAGTTAAATTGAGCAATGGAATTGGCCTAAAATAAGACCCAATGCGAAAACTGCATTCAGACCTCTAACTTATGTCTGCATAATTCCATAAGTTTTCCATCAAGTTTCACATTTTTGGTGTCATTATTTTCAGAAAAAAATTCTCTCCCATTTCAGAAGAATTTGTTTTTTAAATTGTGACACTGTTAGCCTTAATTTTGAGGCTCAGAACAATGAAAAGGCTAATAATCTTGTGGATGGAAGTGAAAACTCACAAGTTGCAAGGAATGCACCACATACTAGTGGCTTTCTTTTGTGCCTAGCAATATTTTATTACATGTAAACTACATTACCTGTATACAGAAAAAAAATATATTTTTTGTATTAATTTTGTCTATCATTAAGAGTCCTCTTTGGTATTACAGTGGACCCCCGAGTTTCGTCCACCTCAAAACTCGAACAATTATGTAAGTGTAATATTGTAAGAAGTGCTTTTGTAAGTGTATTTTTGAGGGTTTGAAACGGACTAACCTACTTTACATTATTCCTTATGGGAACAAATTCGTTTGGTAATGGCACTTGAACAGCCTTTTGGAATGAATTATGGCCAAAATTCGGGGGTCCTCTGTATTACTCTTGCTTCTACTTTTATATATTTCTCTTACATAACATTTCAAACTTTTTTTTCATATACAATATCATTGTAATTTTGTGCAGCATTTACTTTGAGTTCACCAAAAACTGCCACTTAGGAGGGAAATTTTATGACGATGTTTTAGTCTGAAATGTTGTCATGAGGGTCCTCTCTTAAGTATGGGTTTTTGGTGACTTGTTCCAGCCATGATATTGTGACTTTTATTCTTTACTGTAGCTGTAAACATGACTTTCTGCAGTTGTGCTTCAGCGGCTTTGTGCACGCCTACGAAGAATGGTGTCGCCATAAACCCATCCAACCGTGTGGGGTTAATTGCTGCCTGTGTCCAGGATTGCATGGACCCCGTCACGTATAATTGGGTAGTCGCAGATGGCAATGATGTTCCTTTCCCTAGCAACCCACTTCACTTTCCACTTGGTAATATAATTAAGCTGCTATTTCTTTTCATATCAATATTACATCAGATCCTCAGTATAAAGCAATTATGTATGAGAACTAGCATTAAGGTCAACACTGTCTAAAACATATTAGCTTATATAATAGATGTACAGTTTTGGAGCTCACTTGTAGTTACAAGCATTTGCAAAATTCCTTTTTTTTTCCTCATACATTTTTTTTTTTCAACAATTTGGCCATCTCACACTGAGGCAGGTTTACCCAAAAAGAAAGAAAATCCTCAAAAAGAAAATACTTTTATCATCATTCAACACTTTCACCTCACTCATACATAATCACTTTCTTTGCAGAGGAGCTCAGATACGACAGTTTAGAAGTCCCTCCAAACTGCCAATATCCCAAACCCCTCCTTTAAAGTACAGGCATTGTACTTCCCATTTCCAGGACTCAAGTCCGGCTAACTGGTTTCGCTGAATCCCTTCACTAAATAATTAACCCTTTGAGGGTCGGTCCCGTACTAGTACGTCATTGCAGCCAGGGTCGGTCACATACTTGTACGCCTAAATTCTAGTGCCTTCAAATCTGGTGGAAGAAAGCTGGCAGGCCTACATATGAAAGAATGGGTCTGCGTGGTCAGTGTGCGCAGTATAAAAAAAATCCTGAAGCACGCAGTGCATAATGAGAAAAAAAACCTGACTGTTCTTTTGGTTTAAAAAGGCGACTTTCGGGTGTATTTTCGTATGGTATTTGTGGTTGTATTCTGGTTTTCTTGGTCTCATTCAATAGAATGGAAGATATACTACAGAAATAGTGATGATTTTGATTGGTTTTACGATGACAAGTACCTTGAAATAAAGCACAAAGTAGCAAAAATGTTCAATTTTTGTCGATGTTCAAGAGTAAACAAATCATGCCATGCGTCCAATACACATCAACTGGCATGTCTAATATTCTTGCACAAGTGCACTGATTTTATTTATACCGTTTCTACAATGATGCAATTGTATACATAACAGTAAATCTTTATTTTTTTATGAGAATAAAAATTCAAAATCGAAAGCAAAAGTAATGTAAAAGGGGCCTGGAGACGTGACTAATGAACAGAGATGTTATTTTAGTGCCAGGAATGTCTGCATTGTTTATTCTGGACCCTATTTTGAAATTGGCATCATTTGAAATTTGTGTGAAATTGGCCAAATTGCCATTTTCTGACCACTATTTTGGGTAGTTGCAATTGGTAAATAGGCGGTTTCTTGTACTCAATCGATAGAAGAAATGGAGTTCTAGCGAAATAGCTATAATTTTAGTAGACTGAAACATTGGAATTTGCCGAAAATAGGGCTCAAAGTGGGTGAAATCGCCGACGAGTAAATGTCATCGATACCGCTAACTTCGCGAGAGCATAACTCCGTTAGTTTTCCACCAAATTTCATAATTTTGGTGGCGTTATGATCGGAAAAAGATTCTCTATCATTTCATAAGAAAAAATAATTTTTTTTTTTCTGAAAAATTTTCGACCCTGAGAACAAGTTCGGGAGAGGGCCTCTCGACCCTCAAAGGGTTAAACTACATCTTATTTTCAATAATAATAGTAATAATTAAAAAATAATACAGTAATACTCTAATGTAATAATGTAATTATAACAATAATAATAAATAACTCCCCATTCTCAAATATTTATAGTTATTATATGCTCTGTATAATTTTTTTTTATTATTATTATGTGGAGTTACTAAAAGTATTTGTCAGAGGGCTGAAAAGGGGTTGTTGAGGTGGTTTGGTCATTTAGAGAGAATGGATCAAAGTAGAATGACTTGGAGAACGTATAAATCTGTAGGGGAAGGAAGGCGGGGTAGGGGTCGTCCTAGAAAAGGTTGGAGGGAAGGGGTAAAGGAGGTTTTGTGGGCGAGGGGCTTGGACTTCCAGCAAGCATGTGTGAGCGTGTTAGATAGGAGTGAATGGAGACGAATGGTTTTTGGGACATGACGATCTGTTGGAGTGTGAGCAGGGTAACATTTTGTGAAGGGATTCAGGGAAACCAGTTAATTGATTTAGTTGGACTTGAGTCCTGGAAATGGGAAGTACAATGCCTGCACTTTAAAGGAGGGGTCTGAGATAGTGACAGCTGGGAGGGACTTTTCTCAGCTGTCGTATCTGAGCTCCTCTGCAAAGACAGTGATTATGTATGAGTGTGGTGAAAGTGTTGAATGATTATGAAAGTATTTTCTTTTTGGGGATTTTCTTTCTTTTTGGGTCACCCTGCCTCGGTGAGAGACGGCCGACTTGTTGAAAAAAAAAAAAAAAAAAAAAAAATTAACACCACCTCCTTCAGAGTGCAGACACTGTACTTCACATCTCCAGGACTCCAGTCCGGCCTGCCAGTTTCCCTGAATCCCTTCATAAATGTCACCTTGCTCACATTCCAACAGCACGTCAAGTTCTAAAAAACATTTGTCTCCTTTCGCTCCTATCTAACACGCTCATACATGCTTACTGGAAGTCCAAATCCCTCGCATACACAACCTCCTTTACCCCCTCCAACCTTTCCTAGGCCAACTCCTACCTCACCTTACCTCCTCTAACTAATGCATAATTACTAGCTTAGATAATATATAACATCTACATTATACAAAAAAAACATAAATGCTTATGGATAGAATAGGGGAATAAAATATCACTAGGGATGTTGAAGAGTTACTTGGTGAGACAGTTTGACTCACACCTGCATGCTTCCAGGTTCTGTTCCTTGGCCAGAAAAATGTGTGTGGGCAAATTTTCCTTACAGCCATGCTGCTCCTGCTCATCTAGTAGCAAAAGTGGTAATGTACAATGGAAGCCTTCATATTCACAAAGGGTCATAGTCCTACAGACCCCACATTTACAGAAAAATCTGCAGTAGTACACTTGAACACCGAAGTACGTCACACTGTGTTACCGTCAAGACCCATGAGCCTTATCCTTATGCTCAATGGTTCACCCATCACAAGACTCAAAGAGGGAAAATTCCTAGGAATCCACCTTGACAGTAGCCTTAAATTCCAAACACACATACAACAAATTTCCAAGAAAATCTCAGACAGTAGGCATATTATCAAAGATATGCTATTATGTGCCACAATCAGCTTTCTTTGCACTATATCATTCACTTATCTACCCTTATCTCACCTATGGAATCTGTGCATGGGGATCAACAACATTAAATCACCTTAGACCACTCATAACCCAGCAAAAGGCTGCAGTCAGAATGATGATAAATTCCCACTCTAGACAGCATACTCCACCAATATTCAAAAGTCTAAAACTACTCACCGTAAAGAACATTCATACTTATTCTTGTGCCTACTACATATATAAAACTTTACACTCTAATATAAACCCTCCGCTCAAAATTCTCCTCACCAACTTTAATAGGACCCATGACCACAACACAAGACACAGATCACTTTTTGATATACCCCGAGTTCATATCAACCTATATAAAAATTCTATGCACATAAAGGGCCCCAGATTCTGGAATTCATTACCAGTAAATATTAAGATAACCTTGTCTGAAAATCAATTTAAGTCTCTACTCAAAAACCACCTACTCACCCAAAACTAAATAATCATACTATAAACTACTTTCAAAAATGCTCAATATTACTTTCCTATAAGATAATTTCAATTTTTAATAATATGTTACTATTATGTTACCCCCTACTTACCCAAAACTAAATACAGTGGTACCTCGAGTTACGATATTTTTTCGTTCGAGAATGCTGTTCAAGTGCCATTACCAAACGAATTTATCCCCATAAGGAATAATGTAAAATAGACTAGTCCTTTTACACCCCCAAAAATATACTTACAAAAGCATTTAAAAAAAATAAACTTACATAAAAGGGCGATTTTGGGGACCATCGTAACTCGAGGTACCACTGTACTCATACTATAAGTTACTGTCAAAAATGCTCAATGTTATTTTCCTTAAGATAATCTCAATTTCATATTACCATTCTCCTAAACACTTGTTACAATATAATATAATCATATAATAATTTTAGCAGTATAATATCATATTGTAATTTGAAAACAAATTTTAACTAGAATAAACTCAATAAATTTCTCTAATATTATGTACATAGTCTATAAGTCACTAGATTAAGCTGCCCCTAATGCCATGGCATGTCAGTGGCTCTTCTTGCACTCAGTTTATATTGTAACTACCAATACCTATGTAATCTTAAATGAAATAAAATTTACTTACTTTACTTACTTACTTACTTACATATACTGAACTTTTATTTATACAGCACAGTATTTGGTTTTTTTTTAACACAGGTAGGTATTTCTGGCAAGACAGTTATTGATTGAATGAGGGTAAGTTTTTCCTCTCTTTGGGTCACCCTACCTTGGTGAGAGATGGCTGGTGTGGTTACCCAAAAAAAAAAAAATGTAGGCTGACCCAAAGAAGGCAAACAAACTCCATCATTCATTTCCTACTTGTCTTTTCTGAAGTACATGGGCTTTATAATTTAAGTGAGTCACTAACTCATAACATCACCCATTTTGCAAATTGCAAGCACTCTAATTTTCACCTCTAGCTGACTGTTTTCAACGATTTCTTTACACTCATATTCAATTAGCACATCAAATCCCAAAAGACACTTTTCTCCAGTCACACATATCTCTAAAAATCTTCACACCTTTGTTATCAGCATCTTTTATCTTCTCTCCATCCCATATTTACTCACCCTTTTGGTTAACATATCTTACTTCATTCTTTCTAATATTCTCGGTGTTTTCAGGAGTTATGAAGACATTGCTTGGTAAATAAGAAGAATAAAAGACCTTTCAGTGTTAAGGTAATTGTGGCAAATATCATAGCATTTTGTAAGGTTATTGGCTAATAACCCTTTTAAATTGTTCTATTATATTTTTTGTCAAATACACTACTTTTTTCAATTTAATGCTTAAGTAATTGAATTATTTTTTGAAACAGGTTTCAATAATGAAGAAGTTTCTCTGAGTACCCAGTTCTTTGATGACAATCCGAGCTTGACCATCATTCACTTCTCTATAACAGCGACTGGGAGCGACGGTTCTGTAGGTCAGTTGGTGTGTCTAATAAAATACAGAATTATGAAAAGTGTATTAAGTATTGAAGTTACTAATTATTTCTTCAGTTTGCCATATTCTTAATGACGGACTGTAGTATATCATAAGGCCCATGTTTGTAAGAAAGACATATTGGACATTTATTAAAGAGACCTTTCACCTGAAAGGGGTTTTAGCAGTCTAATGATTAAGCCCCAACTGGGCAAAACATCTTATAAATATCCTAATGTCACATATGTGTCTTTCATACATTCCTGTCAATGTTAATCATCATTTGTGAAGCAAAGTAAGGTAATGATAACAGTATGTCAGACACGTGGAATTTTAAATGTAAAATCTAAAAAATATGTAATGTAAGATTTTGCAATGCCATAAAAAATAAACTTTACTTATCCTCACTTTACTTATTTACTTTACTTTACATACAATAAAGTAGAACTCCAACTTAGTGAATATCAGAGTTATGAACATCCTCACATACGATGAGGTAATTTGGAACCAATTAATTTCTAATGAACACCTGTCTGCAGATATGAATCTGCAAGCATAAATTTTTTCTTTCAATTAGTTATTTTCAGTTTTTCTTTTCAGCAAGTGCATCCATATTTTGTGTTCGCTCATTTTATGCATGTGTGAAGAGCTCCTATTTGTTGGTAGAGATTGGCCAAGAAACAGTAATCTAATTGAATACTATTACAATTTTGTTAAAGCTGAGGTATAAATATTGTTTTTGTCTTAATTTTTTCCTGTATGCATATTATGCATGTGTAGTGCACTTATTTATTTGGTAGGTATTGATCAGGAGGTATAGATTTAATAGTTACATTGATATTCTTCATCCGTAACCCATGTGTGTCATAATTGGCGACTAAAATGCCGGGCGCAAGGGGCTGGTAACCCCTTCTCCTGTATAAATTACTAAATTTAAAAAAAAATTACATTGATTTCTTGGGCAATGGCTTAGTCGTGTCCCATATGTGATCAGTAGATGATATGTGGCAGCTCAGCCTACTTATGCCACAACAATAGTCCATTTGCACAATTACTCTTAACACAATTTTCCAACATAATATATCTAGGCAGCTAATACTCTCATCAAAACAGTGAGAGGGCAGAAAGCTTATGCAAAGAGTTTTGTGCTAGATACAGTGGGAGGGAGTGAATGAGAGACAGTAGTGATAGTTTATTTTTCATGGCATTACATCATTTTACATTATTTAATTTTTTTTTTTTTTTTCCCCTTTCTTTTTGGGTTACCCTGCCTCGGTGGGAAATGGCCAATGTGTTAAAAAAAAAATTCTGTAATACAGTAGATGGAAAAACCCATAGTTATACGATGCATTTAGGAGACAGTTGTGCTGCTGCCCATACCTACACATCTCTCACCACAGCCTTCCTACACCACACACACAAATACAACAGTGAGGGAGCACAGAGTATGCGGAAAGAGTGTTGTGTCAAATATGATTGGAGAGAGGGTGGAGGTGAAAGGAGAGGAGAGAATATAAGAAAAGGGAGGCAGGTAATAAGAATATAAGAGAGAAGGAGCACTGCAGCAGCCCTACTGGCCCATGCTAGGTAGGTCAAGGTCATCTACTGGCCCAAGCCAGTCAGGTTCAAGTCACATCCACTTAAGGAAGTAGCACAGCAGCAGACCCACTGGTCCAAACCAGTCAAGTCTAACTCACACACACTCACACCCACTCATGGGTGTGGGTGGTTGATGAGGAGGCTAGGACATGGGAGAAAGAATGGGAGGGCAGGTAGAAAGAAAGCAAAAAAAGGAAGAGAGAGAGAGAGAGAGAGAGAGAGACTCATTTGAGTACTGTACTGTACATTATTTTTAATTTCATTGCTAAAATTTTTTTAATTAATGAATAACAGAATATTATGGTTCTGTAACTTCTTTTTGATTATAACATGGGTGCCTGAGGGTAAAGTATTGTAGATTTCAAGTTCAGAACACTCAGGTCATGAATGATTTAAAATTGTGTAGTGATAGTCTTTAACATGATTTTTTTTGATACAGAGGTATTGGGTTAATTTTCTACTGTGAGGAGTGAGTGAGAAAAACAGTTGTACAGGACCTGATGATACAGTTATCTTATGTTTTGTTTATTGCATACTCATCAGATAATATGCTGTAACTAAATTTATTTTCAGTCCTCATAACTTGCTATTTTCATGTAAAACAGTATATTTTTCTATTTAAGGAAATTCTGTCTACTTCATCACAATAAATCAGAAACCTCGTAATGGGTTGTGCAATGTGACTGCTCCACCAACTCAACTGGCACTTATTGACCACTTCATGCTCACGTGTAATGGCTGGCAGGACCCAGATGGAACCATAACTGATTATGTAGTCAGCAGTGAGTAACCTGAGTACAACCTCATCATTGTTTTATGGTATACGTACTGTGTTTTCATTATGAATGAAACAAAAGAAGGATAATCTTAAGAGTAATACCTGGTACATAGCTAAGTATATTAATGTACCAAGATGAACATTTTTTTTGTGTAAGTGAAAGTACAGTAGGGCCCCACTTATATGGCAGGTTAGGTTCTAGGCTACTGCCAGAAAGCAGACATCGCCGAAAAGCAGAACGCCATATTTTCCACTTATAAATGCATATAAATGCCAGATAACAAGTTTACACTAACATATATTAAGTTGGCAATAGAACTAGGCATTAAAAACAACCTTAATTTTTTTTTTTTTTCAACAAGTCGCCCGTCTCCCACCGAGGCAGGGTGACCCAAAAAGAAAGAAAATCCCCAAAAAGAAAATACTTTCATCATCATTCAACACTTTCACCACACTCATACATAATCACTGTCTTTGCAGAGGCGCTCAGATACGACAGCTGAGAATAGTCCCTCCCAGCTGTCACTATCCCAGACCCCTCCTTTAAAGTGCAGGCATTGTACTTCCCATTTCCAGGACTCAAGTTCAACTAAATCAATTAACTGGTTTCCCTGAATCCCTTTACAAAATGTTACCCTGCTCACACTCCAACAGCTCATCAGGTCCCAAAAACCATTCGTCTCCATTCACTCCTATCTAACACGCTCACACATGCTTGCTGGAAGTCCAAGCCTCTCGCCCACAAAACCTCCTTTACCCCCCTCCCTCCAACCTTTTCTAGGATGACCCCTACCCCGCCTTATTTCCTCTACAGATTTATATGCTCTCCAAGTCATTCTACTTTGATCCATTCTCTCTAAATGACCAAACCACCTCAACAACCCCTCTTCAGCCCTCTGACCTTAAAATTACTTACCTTAAAATATTTGTAGTCCTAATGTAGGGCGAGAGGCGAGTTTTATTTGTAGGAAGTCAGGTTTGGGAGGTATGATAATAATAATAATAATAATAATAATAATAATAATAATAATAATAATAATACTTTATTGAGACATTGTACAATTATATATGGTAGACATAGTTATACATAATTATTACATAGTTATTACTTAGTTATTAATGAGATGTACATGCCAAAAGCCCATAATATGCTGTGCATTGCGGGCATTCTTAGGACTACTTAATTCTAGACTACATGGTAAAAAGTTATGGTTAATAATTTATAATAGCCAGCCAGGTCAGCCCACCCCACCCCACCCACACATAATATACTACGACATTTAATTAAAGCACCCCAGAATGATAAAATACATATTCAGTACATTCATTAATTACCTTAAAATATTTGTAGTCTTAATGTAGAGTGAAAGGTGAGTTTTATTTGTAGGAAGTCAGGTTTGGGAAGTTTGCTAGCCAGCCAGGGCAGCCCTCCCTGCACCACCCCACCCACATGTAATGTAAACAAACCAAGCAAACACGTCTGTTTTTTGTCACTTTACATTGTGTACAAGTTGTCTCCACGTTAATACAGTAGAATAAATAAAGAGAAACACTCCCATTCTCCTGTAACACCATTTTTAGAAGAAATGATGCTCTAAGTGAAGGCATACAAAAGGAATAATTTTCTAGTTACCCCCAGTAATATTATAGTGACACATTTTCTCTGATGTTGGACTACAAGTTGCCTGGCTACCGCAAGTCCTACAAGTCGCCTGGCTACAACATCTCATATTTATGTTAATTTATTCTACTGTGGGGTGTATTTATCATGTTTATATGTTACATAGCGTGTTTATTATATAATTTTGAAAAAAAAAATATAAATGGATTAATGGAAATGTCTATATTAATGTAATATATGACATTTAATGTGCCCAAGAGATTACGTATTACGTCAAGAGTAGAGAGACTCTTAGTGATTTTAATGTGTACCTGCAAACCAGCACAGTGTGTAAGTATATTTAGGTACAGGTACACGTAAGTATAATTATCAGAGTACATATAAAATATGTATGCAATAACTTTAAAACACTTGAAATTTTGGAACGTTTCCAGACATAATAGAGAGATGTGCTCATGGAGAATGTAAACAAACCAGGTGGCATGTGCTGTATTTGAAAGACCGCTCACCGTATAGCAAGTTTTGGTCATAATTTGAAATTGTTGTATTAGTGGAACACCGTAAGGCGAAACGATGTAAAGCGGGGCCCTACTGTATCTTTATGTTGGCCTACAGATTATGTAATTCTCTTACTGTTCCACAGTTGGTAAATATTCACTTATTTAACTGAAGTGGTTTCTATAATTTACCATTGGCTAATGTGCCTTTTAAAGTTTGAGTTGTTTATAAATTAACTAAGTTTATACTGTACTGTAGTTTATACTCATGAAGGTAATGTCTTGGGTTTTTGCTTAACTCTATCTAATTAGTCATTAATGACTTCCTGGATTCTCTTCAATCTTGACATTTGTTGTTGGGTTTTAAAAGCCTCTTACAGCGGACGGAAATGTCGTTGTAAGCTTCTCTCTCTTATGTGTGAGTTATTTGTGTATTGTTCCAGTCACGGTAGTGTGCCTTTTTTGTTCTCTAACACAACCACTTTTTGTCATAAAAACTAAGGAACATGGCATGATATTAGCAGTGGATGAATAAAAAGTCAAACTCTTGAAATACAGAGAGGCTGTGATTGATGCTGAAGAGCATAAAATTAAGAAAATTCATTGTTCATTCAGGGGAAAATATGCACGATTGAAGAAAGCAGTTAAAGGTGTATGCTCTATTTGGAACCCTTAAATAATATTACAGTAAATATTTTTAATTTATTCTCCATGGGGAAGTGGAACAGAATTCTTCCTCCGTAAGCCATGCGTGTCGTAAGAGGCGACTAAAATGCCAGGAGCAAGGGGCTAGTAATCCCTTCTCCTGTATATATTACTAAATGTAAAAGGAGAAACTTTCGTTTTTCCTTTTGGGCCACCCCGCTTCGGTGGGAAACAGCCGACGTGTTGAAAGAAGAAGAAGATTTTTAATTTATCTCAATCTTTTTCTATGTAAGCCTCATACTGCCATCCCTCTTTCTCCAAACATACTTGAGCACAAACCACAGAACAGGTGAAGTTTAAACCCCTGGCAAGTGATTTGGTTGGTTTGTAATAATTGAGCACATTCAACTTTTACATTTTACTCTTCCTTTTTTTTCTTTTTTTTTTGTAGTCATTGATGCTGGTAATGTGGTGACAACAATTTTGGACATGAAACAAGGTGGAGTGCCTCCTCAAGTAGGAACACTTGTGCTTCCTCCTGGGGTCTTCACCATCAGTGTTCAGGTATTGGACCAGGCAGGGGCCTTCACCACTGTCAATGCTACTAGTGGATTGCAGGTAAGTTGGTTTTTTCAGAAAGGGTTTGCATGAAATGAAAATTGTTTCCTGGACTCTCTTGTTGTGGCACTGGTTGTTGTATTCCTAAGTTACTTTCTCAAGTTTCTTCTACATTGACTTTCTACAGTGCCCCTCCTCAATGATCCTTAATAGTGACCCACAGTGCCCTTCCACAGTGACTCACAATAATGTTTCACTGTGACTCAGTAATCCTTCACAGTGACCCACAGTAATCCTCCTTAATGACCCTCCACAGAGTCTCTCCACATTAACTGTCCACAATAATTCTCCACAGGAACCCTCCACATTGCTTTTTAGTAATTTCCATCTTTCTTTTTCTAATAAATGTTAAAGATGAACTATATGCCTGTGTGGGCCCTTCATAGCGTGAACATTTTTGTACTGCTCCAGGTGTATATGCCATCACAAGCAGCTCTTGCTGCGGCTAATATTAATGGTGTGATCGCAGCACTTCGGGGCTCAGGAGATCAGCAGCTACTGAACATGGTGCTACTTGCTCAACAAAAAGTGGCTGATCAGGTAAGATGTTATTTCTTCTCTCATCTACCTTCTAATAAAGTGGAAATTGCTAATAAAAATAATTTACTTGTGATGAAACTATGTTTAATATTTTATATGAGTTACTGAATATATAATTTTTCTTGCTGTATATAATGCAGTGTATATTTACAATAGGTAAATATAGTTTATTATTTTGTTTAAATGCTGCTTTTATAAAATCTTGAATACAGTGGTACCTCGGGTTTTGTCGATAATTCATTCCAGAATGCTGTTCGAGCGCCGTTACCAAATGAATTTGTTCCCATAAGGACAAATGTAAATAAGATTAGTCCTTTTCAGACCCCCAAAAATACACTTACAAAAGCACTTACAAAAATACACTTACATAATTGTTCGAGTTGGGAGCTGTACGAAAACCGAGGTACCACTGTATTTTTATATAAAATATTTTTGTAAACATAATTTTGTAATACATTTCAAAGATAACCAGTAGCAATGCCAAGGAAGGCATGGAGGGCTCAGGTTCCCAAAATTTAATCAGCTCTTCAAAGCCCCCCAAATAAAAATAATAACTCTGCTTTAAAAGAAGTCTCCTAGCCTCTTCCAACCAGATTACCACCCCTAAGTCCCTCCTATATAAACATTCTGGAGCCACAGTGAAGATGACAAACTAAAATAGAACTAATGTAAGCACTGTAATGACTCAGGCTCCGTGGCTAGCTGTGGATGCAAACAGTGTTAAGAATCTCACCCAGGATCAGATCAATCAACGTATAGCAGCCAAGGCAAAGATGATCAATGATGCTCTTACCTCCATTCAAGAAAATAGCAACCTTGATTCCCTGACTAACGTTAATATTGTTGCAAGTATGCTGGCCTCTATCCTTGTGGCTGCTTCAAAGGATGACGTAGCAATTCAGACCATCGACACCCAAGCACGAGATAAAATCCTGCAGATCTCTCAGGTGATGCTTCTTGTTGATCTTCTCCCACTTTATTCCTTTATAATTTTCTTTTCAGTTACATCTGGATTTATAATAAAAGATCTATACATATTTATCATACATATTAATAGTATGCAAAACCAATAAGTAGATAAATAAATTAACTGTTTAAGAAATCGTACTTATCAGAAGATCACTGAATCAGTTTGAAATAATAAGTCAGACTTTAAATTGTATCATTTGTTCATCAGCTACCTTTCTTATTGTACTATGATTGTAGTTAACTGCATAAAATCCTGCTTAACAGTCTACCTTCATCCTTCTCTCAGCTCCATCATCCACCATTCCTCCTCCACCATCACCTTAACCTCTAAACTGTCCAAACGTAGATCTACATTCTTACCACTAGCCCTCCAAATGTAGATCTGTTTCATTTTTCCTGCCTCCAAATTTGGCACGATTGGCCTGAGATACCTGGTCAGCATAGAATGGGTCTTAACACTCGGTGTGCGCAGTATCAGTATTAAAAAAATTGGGACCACTTAGTACCTTGTGGGAGCACCAGTTCAATTGAGCGCCAATTAGAAAAAACAGCACTGCAGACACCAGGGATTCACTGATGTCATATCATATTAACACTCCCCTTTTAAGGGGAAAGTGCTGTCGGCAGGCTGGCTGCCTGCCTGGCCACCTGGCTAGCCAGCAGCTGGTTAGCCACCTGGCTGGCCAGCTGGGTACCTGATTGGGTGTCTATCTCCGTCTGTCTGTATCTATCTGTCTCTTTGTCTCTATCTGTCTCTATCTCACAGGAACACATTTAAAAAAAAAATGTGTTCCTGTGAGATAGAGACAGAGAGAGACAAAGAGACAGATAGATACAGACAGACAGACAGAGAGAGACAGCCAATCAGGTACCCAGCTGGCCAACCAGAAACATATGTAAATACAATTATACATAGTGTAAATTACCTAGGATAACTCAAAAAATCAAGACAAAGTGATATAATGTGCTTGTGATCTGCGTAATACCAGTTGGCTCATGAGCTACTCTCTGAGACAAGCAGACAGAAAGGAGACGACACACAGGCAGACAGACACACAGACAGACAGAAAGAAAGACACACAGACAGACAGACAGGTTTGCGTAACAAATAAAGGGAAGCAGTGTAAGCTCATCAAATGTCATCACTGTAATTACTGGACTGATTAGAAAAGATAAGACTACCCTCACCCCTTATCAAATGTCACCAGTCATCATTAGTGGAGATAAGATGAGATAAGGTGGTGACACACATCTTACATAATGCTTCAAGGGAACTATTATTATTATTATTATTATTATTATTATTATTATTATTATTATTATTATTATGCACTATCATTATTATTATGCACTATCATTATTATTATTATTATTATTATTATTATTATTATGCACTATTATTATTATTATTATTATTTTTATGCACTATCATTATTATTATTACTATTTGAATACAATTTCACTACCTAATATTAGTGTCAGAACAAAGATTGGCTATGAAATCACAAGAACTACTATAAATTGTAATTATCAGAACATAAAAATTATATAAAATAATAAAAAAAGAGAATAAAAGGTATATTGGTAACAATTCTGCAAGCGGCAGGACTCCTGTTACTGTCAGGTGAGCATCCAGTGCTAACTTCTCCGCCTCATATCTCTGTAAGTACTGACCCTAAATTTTTTTTTATCCTATAACACTTTAAAAAAATGTGCTCTTTATTTCTGTAAAAAAAAAAAAAAAAAAAAAAATTCAAAATATTCGTGGCACTGGGTGAGCAAACGTATATATACGTTTGGACCGTTTAAGGGTTAAAGTGCAGTCATTGTACTTCCCACCTCTAGGACCCAAGTATGGCTAACCGGTTTCCCTAAATCCCTTCACAAAATACATATTAAAACAAACCTTCAGACAAGAGAAATGGTAATAAGCATGTCACAAGCATTAAAAGGGAAGTTTAAAACAAAGGTTACATGCTCTTTAAAGAACAACATAATTGAACAAAAGCGATTGGATTGTTAACACATCTTTTTTATAATTGTTATTGAAGAATATTGGGTGCATCAGCAGTGTGTGTTGCTGCTTTACTTTTAATGATAGTTACATAATGATCTCCAGGATGAATACAAGGAATCATTAACCAAAATGTAAATATACAGTGGTACCTCTACTTACGAGCAAAATTCGTTCCAGACGGCTATTCAAGTGCCGATACCGAAGGAATTTTTTCCCATAAGAAATAATGAAAATTAGATTAATCCATTTCAGACCCCCAAAAATACACTTACAAAAGCACCTACAAAAATACACTTACATAATTGTCCGAGTTGGGAGCTGCTCGTAAGTAGAGGTACCACTGTATATCAGTTTTCTGTTTTCCCACCCAACAAAAGCAGGTACTAATACACTAGTAGCTTGAGGGTTATAAGAGAGGTATACACAGCTGACTACCAGATAACTGGTGAGCTGCTACAGGACCAAAAGAATGTATGCCATCCAATGTTCTCATGATTCTAACAAAATATTGTGCAAAGCCCCGCTACAAACTGTCATTACCACTCCTGTCAACTGATACTACCCAAACTCCCAGCAGGTTATGTACCACTCCAATCAACTGATACCCAAACTACCAGCAGGTAATGTGCTGCTCCAGTCAACTGATACTATCCAAACTACTAGCAGGTTATGTACCACTCCAGTCAACTGATACTACCCAAACTACCAGCAGGTTATGTGCTGCTCCAGTCAACTGATACTGTCCAAACTACTAGCAGGTTATGTACTGTTCCAGTCAACTGATACTATCCAAACTACCAGCAGGTTATGTACTGCTCCAGTCAACTGATACTATCCAAACTACCAGCAGGTTATGTACTGCTCCAGTCAACTGATACTATCCAAACTACCAGCAGTTTATGTACCACTCCAGTCAGTTGATACTATCCAAACTACCAGCAGGTTATGTATCACTCTTGTCAACTATACCTGGAGTATACATGGAGGGTGCTCATCATTAAAGTAATACAATATCCTGGTAAGTTTGTCCATGAGACAAAATGTTATGCTGGCCTGTCAACTCAAAACGGGACATCTCAGGATTCCCTAAAGTTACTGGCTGCATCATAAGTGCTTTTTAGGCATATGTAGTGGACAGATTTATGTCTGTGTTGTCATGAGTGCTGAGTTTGTTGAACAGTTTTTGCTCTTGTCAAATTAATATTGGCAGGACTTAAGTCACTGACACAAGAGATATACAGATCACTGGATTACATGAGGCAGACCACCAAATGAAGGAAATAATAGATGCCACTGATGTGTATGAGCGTCCAGTGAGGACTGGGTTGTGTCGGTTCCTTGAGGATGGTATTGATGACATACCCACTCCAAAAACACATACAGGGAAGCCTAGAGAAATGTCCCCAGTAACATTACCTGTAATAACATACCTAAAATTGCGTTCTTATCATTTGCCTATATCTTTCATGCAGTGTAGTGCAGAGTTTTTTATGCAAGACAGTGCTTCTTGCCACACAGTGAAGTCTATTGTTCGGTGGCTTCAGGCTTGTGAGGTACCCTTCTTCGATGACTGACCAGGAAATTCCCCAAACTTTATTCCTATTGAGAACCTCTGGACTGAGATAAAAAGAAATCTACACTAGGGAAAGAATTTCAGCTCACTCCCACAGCTTTAGGATGCCATCCATGAGTCATGGAGGAATTTACCCCATGAAACCCTGAAGAATGTGTTAATAACTTTCTTAAGAGTTGATGTCCTACAGTTCAAGAGACAACCTATCTTGTGGTTATGGTTTTAGAGGGAGGTCGGGCTACATTAAAGATGAGCACTGGAAAACAACCTAAGCATAGTGTACATTCATGTAATAATGTTAAACTTAGAGAATATTGATTGAAAGATAATATTGGATTTTCTTTATTCAGGCCATTGGTGCAAGAATTCTGAAGATGAACATAGCAGCTCCAGAAGATCTTGTGCCGGCAGTGACGAGCATTGCTGCTATTAACAGTGGCATGGGTCTGGTAATGACATTAATCAGGTGTTTTGTACCATTAGCATAATTTTAAGTTTTGAATATTGTTAATTATTATTATAAAGCATCTAGCTCAACCACACATACATATGCTTTTTACACACTCGTCATCTACTACTGAAGTATGGTGTCTCAAGAAAAAGAGGAAATACTCTTACCATCATTCACTCAATTGCTCCTTTGTCAGAGGTGTACTAGCATCATAGTTCAGATGGCCCTCATACTGCAACATGACGACCCCTCCTTCAGAGTGCAAACACTGCCCTTCCCACCTCCAGGACTCAAATTTAGCTAATCATTTTCCCTGAATTCCTTCATAAATATTACCTTGCTCTCTTTGCAACAGCATGTCTATTAAAAACCACATGTCTCCATTCACTCCTATCAAACATTCTTATATAAGCCTCAAAGCGTCCTTGACTCCTGCC
This sequence comes from Cherax destructor, assembly GCA_009830355.1. Lineage (NCBI taxonomy): Eukaryota > Metazoa > Arthropoda > Malacostraca > Decapoda > Parastacidae > Cherax > Cherax destructor. Next base: position 8,739 of record WNWK01001081.1, on the reverse strand, counting down.
CTCCAACCATTCCTGGGACAACCCCCACCCCTCCTACCTTCCACCCCAGATTTATATACCCTATGAATCATCCTATCCCACTCCACCTTCTCTAAATCTCCAAATCTCATCAACAATTCTTCCTCAGCCCTCTGAATTGTATTCTTGGTTTCTTGACACTGCTTATTGTTCATGAAATTTATCTGCCAAGAATTGCAATGTTAATTAGTAGTGAAAACACTTCTGAACTAGTGGAACTCCTCACTTTAATAAGTATTTTTTTAATACAGTAGACCGTCATTTAACACGGTAGTTACGTTCCTGAAAACACCATGTTAGGTAAACCGTGTTAGATGAACTGAAGAACTTATGGGAAAAATAGGGTTATGTTCCTGAGAGCCCCCAAAAAGCTAAAAACTACTTTTTTTTTGGCCTCCACATCTTACAAAAATAAAAGTGAATATGTAATTGTAATTCATTGTTGTGATGTATTATGTTGTTATTACTGTTTAAGACTACAATTGTAATAGAAATAATAGTATTTCTTACCTTAAATTGTGGGTACTTGTATTTGTGGATAATTGTGAAGAGAGTGGAGAGTTATGCTGTGGCCCTACTGGGCTGAGGTGGATGGTAGATGTTCTGGTACTGAAGTTGATGGTTGTACTGGAGTGTCTAACTTTAAGTCATTCAGTCAGTCAGTCAAGTCATTCAGTCAGTCAAGTCATTCAGTCAGTCAAGTCATTCAGTCAGTCAAGTCATTCAGTCAGTCAAGTCAGTCAAGTCATTCAGTCAGTAAATCAGGTCAGTCAAGTCAGTAAGTCAAGTTAGTCAAGTCAGTAAGTTATTCAGTCAAGTCATTCAGTCAGTCAAGTCATTCAGTAAGTCAAGTCATTCAGCCAGTCAGGTCATTCAGTAAGTCAGTCAAGTCATTCAGTAAGTCAGTCACGTCAGTAAGTCAGTCAAGTCATTCAGTAAGTCAGTCAAGTCATTCAGTAAGTCAGTCAAGTCATTCAGTAAGTCAGTCAAGTCAGTAAGTCAGTCAAGTCAGGAAGTCAGTCAGGTCAGTAAGTCAAGTCAGTAAGTCATTAAGTCAAGTCATTCAGTAAGTCAGTCAAGTCATTCGGTTAGTCAAGTCATTCAGTCAGTCAAGTCATTCAGTCAGTCAGTCAGTCACACAAACTTATGTTAACCTCTTTTTATGTGTACAAAGTAACACTACGGAAACAGGTTATCTCTTGTCTAATATCTTTGTTTTCTTCTTTAACCCTTTGGGGGTCGACAGGCCTTCTCGGAAACACGTTCTCAGGGTCGAAATTTTTTGGAAAAAAAAAAAAATTTCTTATGAAATCATAGAGAATCTTTTTCCGATCATAACGACACCAAAAGTATGAAATTTGAATGAAAACTTACGGAATTATGCTCTCGCGAAGTTATCGGTCTCAAAGATATTTACGCATTGGCGATTTCGCCCATTTTGAGCCCTATTTTTCGCCAATTCCAATGTTCCAGTCCACTAAAATCATAGCTATTTCGCTAGAACTCCATTTCTTCTATCGATTGAGTACAACAAACCGCCTAAATACCAATTTCAACTACCCAAAACCGTGGTCAGAAAATGGCAATTTGGCCAATTTCACACAAATTTCAAACGATGCCAATTTCAAAATAGGTCCAGAATAAACAAGGCAGACATTCCTGGCACTAAAGTAACATATTCTCTGTTCATTAGTCATGTCTCCAGTCCCCTCTTACATTACTTTTGCTTTTCATTTTGAATTTTTATTCTCACAAAAAATAGAAGATTTACTGTTATGTATACAACTGCATCATTGTAAAAACAGAATATATAATATCAGCGCACTTGTGCAAGAATATTAGACTCGCCAGTTGATGTGTATTGGACGCATGGTGTGATTTGTTTACTCTTGAACATTAGGAAAAATCAAACATTTTCGCTACTTTGAGCTCAATATCAAGGTATTTGTCATTGTCAAACCAATAAAAATCATCTCTATTTCTGTAACATATCTTCCATTCTATCGAATGAGACCAAGAAAACGAGAATACATCAATAAATACCATGCGAAAATAGACTGCAAACTCGCTGTTTTAAATGAAAAAAAACGGTCGGAGTTTTTTTTTCCTCATTATGCAGTGTGTGCTGCAGGATTTTTTTTATACTGCGCACACTGACCACACAGACCCATTTTTTCATATGTAGGCCTACCAGCCGTTTCCCACTTAATTTGAGGCCGCTAGAATTTACGTGTACTAGTACGACACCGACCCCTGCTCGTAAAACGTACTAGTACGGCACCGACCCCCAAAGGGTTAATTCTAAGACTTAAATGCTTATACCTTTTTTTGCCACTTTGAGCAACACTGGTATGCCTACTGGGTGTCATGATTGCTTGGCAGATAGTACAAGATATAGTAATTAAAAGATCAAAACACACTTCACAAACACTGGTAGCTTGTAGCAGAGAGACTGGACACTTATGAAGTAAGAATGTTGGGGTGGTGTCGGGGGGTGGCAGGGGATGGCGGGAGGTCTTCCCTGCTGATCTACAACAAGGCAGTCACTTGAGGAAAAGGGTATTTTTTTTCCTTCCCGCAAACTGAACCGTGTTAAATTAATTTTATGACGTGTTACATAAAATTGTGCCGCAATTCTTCAATCGTGCTATACTAAATCGCTGGTTTATACACAAATAATCCACACACAGGAGAGAGGAGCTTATGATGACGTTTCGGTCCAACTTGGACCAAGTGTGACTGTAAATGGTCCAAGTTGGACCGAAACGTCATCGTAAGCTCCACTTTCCTATGTGTGGGTTATTTGTGTATGGTTCCAGTCACGGTATTGTCCTTTTTTGTTCTTAATTTTTGGTTTCTTTTGTTCATGCCAGTTATGACAGGTTTTAAGAATGAAAAATAATCATTTAGTTTATTGCATAAGTACTCTTTGGGAACATTGCTACCATTTGCCAGAAAACCCACACTTAGGAGAGCTTCCTTATAACATTTCTATATATGTATTATGGACCATTTAGTTGTGATTGACAATGGTGCAGGGCAGACCCTAATGTTATCATAAGGTTCCTCTTCTAAGTGTGGGTTTTTGGTGAATTATTCTAGCTACAATATTGTGACTATTCTTCAAAATTAATACTAAAAAAAGTGAGCTAATTCCAGATATTGTGTTTCACTCAGAGCCAAGATAAGAGCGGCCACAGACAAAATGGGCAGTGTGTCGCACCGTGGTCTGATGTTCAGAATGCAGAGTCACTGGATTATTCTGTCATTGTTTCAGATGGTGAGTCTTGTGTAGTAATAACAGGTGATATGTAATGGTCTTAGGTACTGCAATCCTATTTTCTGCCTTTTCCCAACCCTTTCAGTAGTAATTCTACTGTAAACTTTACATGGTTTACTCAGCAAGCTTTTTTTTTTTAACACTGTCGTTTCCTGCCATGGCAGGGAGACCCAAAAAGAAAGAAAAATCCAAAAAAGAAAGGAAAAACTTTCATTCAACACTTTCACAATCACTCATACATAATCACTGTCTTTGCAGAGGCGCTCAGATACGACAATTTAGATGTCCCTCCAAACTGCCACCATCCCAAACCCCTCCTTTAAAGTGCAGGCATTGTACCTCCCATTTCCAGGACTCAAGTCTGGCTAACTGGTTTCCCTGAATCCCTTGACAATAAGAACAAGAACTACAGTGGACCTCCGCATTTCATCATTAATTCGTTCCAGAATGCTGTTCAAGTGCCGTTACCGAATGAATTTGTTCCCATAAGGAATAATGTAAATTAGATTAGTCCTTTTGGACCCCCAAAAATACACTTACAAAAGCACACTTACATAATTGTTCGAGTTGGGAGCAGTACGAAATCCGGGGGTCCACTGTATTAAGATAAAATCAAAGAAAACTCAGATGTGTGTGTATACATAAACGTGTACATGCATGTGTAGTGTGACCTAAGTGTAAGTTGAAGTAGCAAGATGTACCTGAAATCTTGCATGTTTATGAGACAGAAAAAAGACACCAGCAATCTTACCATCATGTAAAACAAATACAGACTTTCATTTTACACTCACTTGGTAGGGCAGTAGTAACCTCCGTGCATTTATGGATTTAGAAAAGGCATATGATAGTGGATAGGAGAGCAATGTGGCAGATGTTGCAAGTGTATGGAATAGGTAGTAAGTTACTAAATGCTGTAAAGAGTTTTTATGAGGATAGTGAGGCTCAGGTTAGGGTGTGTAGGAGAGAGGGAGATTACTTCCTGGTAAAAGTAGGTCTTAGACAGGGATGTGTAATGTCACCATGGATGTTTAATATGTTTATAGATGGGGTTGTAAAAGAAGTAAATGCTAGGGTGTTGGGGAGAGGGGTGGGATTAAATTATGGGGAATAAAATACAAAATGGGAGTTGACACAGTTACTTTTTGCTGATGATACTGTGCTTATGGGAGATTCTAAAGAAAAGTTGCAAAGGTTAGTGGATGAGTTTGGGAGGGTGTGTAAAGGTATAAAGTTGAAAGTGAACATAGATAAGAGTAAGGTGATGAGGGTATCAAATGATTTAGATAAAGAACAATTGGATATCACACTGGAGAGAGGGATTATGGAAGAAGTGAATGTTTTCAGATATTTGGGAGTTGACTTGTCAACGGATGGATTTATGAAGGATGAGGTTAACCATAGAATTGATGAAGGAAAAAAGGTGAGTGGTGCATTGAGGTATCTATGGAGCCAAAAAATGTTGTCCAAGGAGGCAAAGAAGGGAATGTACGAAAGTATAGTGGTACCAACACTCTTATATAGGTGTGAAGCATGGGTTGTGGCTGGAGGCAGTGGAGATGTCCTGTGTAAGGGCAATGTGTGGTGTAAATATTATGCAGAGAATTCAGAGTGTGGAAATTAGGAGGGGTTGTTCAGGTGGTTTGGTCATTTAGAATGGTTCAAAGTAGAATGACTTGGAGAGCGTATAAATCTGTAGGGGAAGGAAGGTGGGGTAGGGGTCGTCCTCGAAGAGGTTGGAGGGAAGGGGTAAAGGAAGTTTTGTGGGCGAGGGACTTTGACTTCCAGCAAGCGTGTTAGATTTGAATGAATGGAGACGAATGGTTTTTGGGGCTTGACGAGCTGTTGGAGTGTGAGCAGGGTAATATTTAGTGAAGGGATTCAGGGAAACTGGTTATTATAGATTTAGCCGGACTTGAGTCCTGGAAATGGGAAGTACAATGCCTGCACTTTAAAAGAGGGGTCTGGGATATTGACAGTTTGGAGGGACTAATTCTAAACTGTCGTATCTGAGCGCCTCTGCAAAGTCAGTGATTATGTGCTCTAATACTCCACCTAACGACTATCTCACTGGCACCTATCCGAACACACTATTCCTAGCCCCAACCAACCCAATAGAAGTTTCACTTATAATCAACACATTAAAAAACAAAGCAGGTGACCTAAATAACTTACCACCTTATATATACAAAAAAGCCTCTCAAGTTCTCTCACCAATTATTGCAACACTTTTTAACAAATCCATTGAATCCTCTACCTTCCCATCAATACTCAAAATAGCGAGGGTCACCCCAATACATAAGGGAGGAGATCAAGCAGACCTGAATAACTACAGGCCGATATCTAACTTACCCCTTCTCTCCAAAATCTTTGAAAAATTAATTCATAGACAAATATATTCCTACCTCACCTCCAACAACGTACTCAACCACTGTCAATTTGGATTCAGGCCTAATAAAAATACAAATGATGCCATTATACACATGTTAGAAATAATTTACACCGCCCTTGAGAAAAAGAAATCCCAGTGGGAATCTTCATTGATTTACGTAAAGCTTTTTGATACAGTTGACCATGATCTGTTACACTTAAAATTATCGCACTATGGTATAAGAGGACACTTCCTAAACTACCTAAAATCATACCTTAGCAACAGAAACCAATATGTGTACACAAATGGAGCTAGCTCCACCGCGCAAACTATTACCGTAGGTGTCCCACAGGGAAGTGTTCTTGGCCCACTACTCTTTTCATTTACATTAACGACCTACTAAATGCATCTCAACTACTCAAACCCATACTTTTTGCAGATGACACTACATACGTTATCTCTCACCCAAGCCCAGACACACTAACCAACACTGCAAATACTGAATTGCAGAAAATATCTACCTGGATGATGACCAACAAACTTACTTCAATATTGATAAAACCTATTTTATCCAGTTTGGGAACAGAGCTACAAACGCACCACTTAACATAATGATAAACGGGTCCCCTATCGCAAAACTCACAGAGGGAAAATTCTTAGGAATACATCTTGACAGTGGCCTCAAATTTCAGACACATATACAACAAATCTCCAAGAAAGTCTCAAAGACCGTGGGAATACTATCCAAGATACGGTACTATGTTCCACAACCAGCTCTCCTTACCCTATATCACTCACTCATTTACCCCTACCTCACCTATGGAATCTGCGATGGGGCTCTACATCAATAACTCATCTCAGACCACTAATAACACAACAAAAGGCAGCAGTTAGAATGATAACAAATTCTCACTCCAGGCAACATACTCAACCAATATTCAAAAACCTAAACTTACTCACCATACAAGACATCCATACTTTTTACTGTGCCTATTACACACATAGAACACTCTATGCAGATATTAACCCACCACTCAAACTTCTCCTTACTAATTTTAACAGGACCCATGACCATAACACTAAACACAGATCACTCCTCGATGTTCCCCGTGTCCACCTAACACTATGTAAAAACTCAATGCACATAAAAGGCACGAAAATTTGGAATTCATTACCTGTCATTGCCAAAGAAACCCTACCTGTACCCCAATTCAAAACGATGCTAAAAAACCACCTTCTCACCCAAAGCTAATTGCTCCATATCAACCATTCCCAGCAAAGTAGAATAATCACTTAACGTAAAACCTGACTATTCAAGTCAATGTAATGTATGAATGAACGAATGAATGAATGTAAATGAATGAATGTAAAACCTGTTGTGAATAATACTTACTTAGCTAATTATTCCCACAACACTTACATTATAATAACCACATAAACTAACTGCAATGCAATTAATTGTTTTAAATTGTTATCTCACTCAATTAGTTGCATTGCTGCAATAAATTGCTACAATTAAATGATATGTTCAACTTATATTCAAACTTTTTAACTTAGATATGCAACTTTACTTATTTTATAAATTATCAACCATAACTTTTTATTATTTTATTATTATTATTACTTTAATTTGTTTAATCTGATTTAATTAATTTTATAATGAAGACAAAAGTACAGAACTATGTTCAAATTTCATAGCTTAAATACTCACCTTTACTCATTGTATACTATCTACAAAAATTCTTACAATTTAGTTTTAAGTTAATTTTAAGTCTGCCCAAAATGCCCTGCATACTAGGGGCTTTTGGCAGGTACACCTCATGTAATCTCAATAACCAAATGTAATTCTTTGTATCATGTCCAAATAAAAATATTATTATTATTATTATATTATTATTATTATTATTAAAGTATTTTCTTTTTTGGGGATTTTTTTTTCTTCTTGGGTCACCCTGCCTCGGTGGGAGACGGCCGACTTGTTGAAAAAAATATATATATAGTACAGTGGTACCTCGGTTAACGATGGTCCCCAAACTCGCCCTTTTATGTAAGTTTATTTTTTTAAATGCTTTTGTAAGTGTGTTTTTGGGGGTCTAAAAGGACTAGTCTATTTTACATCATTCCTTATGGGGATAAATTCGTTTGGTAATGGCACTTGAACAGCATTCTGGAACGAAAAAATATCGTTAACCGAGGTACCACTGTATACAGTGGACCCCCGGTTATCGGCCATAATTCGTTCCAGAATGCTGTTCAGTGCGGGCCAACGAATTTGTTTCCATAGGAATAATGTAAAGATTAGTCCTTTAGACCCCAAAATACACTTTACAAAGACTTACAAAAATACACTTATCAACATATTGTTCGAGTTTGGAGCAGTACGAATCTGGGGGTCCACTGTATATACAGTGGACCTCCGGTTTACTATAGTCTCCAAACTCGCCCTTTTATGTAAGTTTATTTTTGTAAGTGTATTTTTGGGGGTCTAAAGGACTAATCTAATTTACATTATTCCTTATGGGAATAAATTCGTTCGTAATGGCACTTGAACAGCATTCTTGAACGAAAAGGACGTAATCCGGGGTCCACTGTATATACAGTGGACCCTCGATACGAGTATATATATATATTTGTTTTTCAACAAGTCAGCTGTTTCCCACTGAGGCAGGGTGACCCAAAAGAAAGAAAATCCCAAAAGAAAAATACTTTGATCATTCAACACTTTCACCTCACTCATACATAATCACTGTATAATACATACATGTATGTAGGTAGTAGGTTGGTGAACAGCAACCTCCCGGGAGGTACTCACTGCCTTGCCAAGTGAGTGTAAAAGGAAACCTGTAATTGTTTTACATGATGGATACGATTGCTGGTGTCTTTTTCTGTCTCATAAACATGCAAGATTTCAGTATGTCTTGTTACTTCACTTACACGTAGGTCATACTACACATTCATGTACAAGCATAAATACACACACACCCCTCTGGGTTTTCTTTCTATTTTCTTACTAGTTCTTGTTCTTATTTCCTCTTTTCTCCATGGGAAAGTGGAACAGAATTCTTCCTCCGTA
>WNWK01001080.1:327500-330044 GCA_009830355.1 Cherax destructor | reverse complement strand
AAAGGTAGGGGTGTGTAGACCAAGTGTTTACAGTGAAACATATAGGTGAACAGTATTTGGATAAGGGTAAAGATGTTTTGTGGCATTTATGGATTTGGAAAAGGCGTATGATAGGGTAGATAGGGGGCAATGTGGCAGATGTTGCAGGTGTATGGAATAGGAGGAAGGTTACTGAAAGCAGTGAAGAGTTTTTATGAGGATAGTGAGGCTCAGGTTAGAGTGTGTAGGAGGGAAGGGGACTATTTCCCAGTAAAAGTGGGCCTTAGACAAGGATGTGTGATGTCACCGTGGTTGTTCAATATATTTATAGATGGGGTTGTAAGAGAAGTGAATGCGAGGGTCTTGGCAAGAGGTGTTGGGCTAAAAGATAAAAAGCAAATACAAAGTGGGAGTTGTCACAGTTGCTTTTGCTGATGACACTGTGCTTTGGGAGATTCTGAAGAGAAGCTGCAGAGGTTGGTGGATGAATTTGGTAGGGTGTGTAAAAGAAGAAAATTGAAAGTGAATATAGGAAAGAGTAAGGTGATGAGAATAACAAAAAGAATAGGTGACGAAAGATTGGATATCAGATTGGAGGAGAGAGTATGGAGGAGGTGAATGTATTCAGATATTTGGGAGTGGACATGTCGGCGGATGGGTCTATGAAGGATGAGGTGAATCATAGAATTGATGAGGGAAAAGGGTGAGTGGAGCACTTCGGAGTCTGTGGAGACAAGAACCTTGTCCATGGAAGTAAAGAGGGGAATGTATGAGAGTATAGTTATACCAACGCTCTTATATGGGTGTGAAGCATGGGTGATGAATGTTGCAACGAGGAGAAGGCTGGAGGCAGTGGAGATGTCATGTCTGAGGTCAATGTGTGGTGTGAATATAATGCAGAGAATTCGGAGTTTGGAAATTAGGAGGAGGTGCGGGATTACCAAAACGATTGTTCAGAGAGCTGAGGAGGGGTTGTTGAGGTGGTTTGGACATGTAGAGAAATGGAACGAGACAGAGTGACTTCGAGAGTGTATAAATCTGTAGTGGAGGGAAGGCGGGTAGGGGTCGGCCTAGGAAAGGTTGGAGGAGGGTAAAGGAAGTTTTGTGTGCGAGGGGCTTGGACTTCCAGCAAGCATGTGTGAGCGTATTTGATAGGAGTGAATGGAGGCATATGGTTTTAATACTTGACGTGCTGTTGGAGTGTGAGCAAAGTAACATTTATGAAGGGATTCAGGAAACCGGCAGGCCGGACTTGAGTTCTGGAGATGGGAAGTACAGTGCCGGCACTCTGAAGGAGGGTGTTAATGTTGCAGTTTATAACTGTAGTGTAAAGCACCCTTCTGGCAAGACAGTGATGGAGTGAATGATGATGAAAGTTTTTCTTTTTCGGGCCACCCTGCCTTGGTGGGAATCGGCCGATGTGTTAATAAAAAAATAATAAAAAAAAAATAATATATATATATATATATATATATATATATATATATATATATATATATATTGATTTATATGGTGCTTTAAGAAATTTCGACTAAGCGCTCATCATAGAAAAGTGCTCAAAGAATCTTTTGAGTAAGTTTTCACTCTAGTTAACCAACACAATTTAAATGACGAGCTCTCTCTCTTTCCCTCTTTTCTCTCTCTCTCTCTCTCTCTCTCTCTCTCTCTCTCTCTCTCTCTCTCTCTCTCTCTCTCTCTCTCTCTCTCTCTCTCTCATTGATTACGACCAGGGGAAACAGATGGAAGTTAAATACACAAATGAGCCATAGAGACATTGTGAAGCACTTCATCACCGTGAGGGGAGAGAATAAATGGAACCAGCTACACAGCTACTGCATGAACCACGCTATACGCTCATGAGCCATGCTTCATACACGCTCTCATGAAACACGCTTCATACACGCTCTCATGAGCCATGCTTCATACACGCTCTCATGAACCACGCTTCATACACGCTCTCATGAACCACGCTTCATACACGCTCTCATGAACCACGCTTCATACACGCTCTCATGAACCATGCTTCATACACGCTCTCATGAACCACGCTTCATACACGCTCTCATGAACCACGCTTCATACACGCTCTCATGAGCCATGCTTCATACACGCTCTCATGAACCACGCTTCATACACGCTCTCATGAGCCATGCTTCATACACGCTCTCATGAACCACGCTTCATACACGCTCTCATGAACCACGCTTCATACACGCTCTCATGAACCACGCTTCATACACGCTCTCATGAACCATGCTTCATACACGCTCTCATGAACCACGCTTCATACACGCTCTCATGAGCCATGCTTCATACACGCTCTCATGAAACACGCTTCATACACGCTCTCATGAACCACGCTTCATACACGCTCTAATGAACCATGCTTCATACACGCTCTCATGAACCACGCTTCATACACGCTCTCATGAACCACGCTTCATACACGCTCTCATGAACCACGCTTCATACACGCTCTCATGAACCACGCTTCATACATGCTCTCATGAACCATGCTTCATACACGCTCTCATGAACCACGCTTCATACACGTTCTCATGAACC